>OX596383.1:2462844-2990344 GCA_951394425.1 Tipula unca | reverse complement strand
GCTATTAATCTGTCTTACTCATTTATGTTCGGACCTGGTAAGTTTCCTCGTGTTGAGTCAAATTAAGCCGCAGGCTCCACTCCTGGTGGTGCCCTTCCGTCAATTCCTTTAAGTTTCAACTTTGCAACCATACTTCCCCCGGAGCCCAAAAGCTTTGGTTTCCCGGAAAGCGACTGAAAGAGCCATATATGTAGCTCCATCCAATTGCTAGCTGGCATCGTTTATGGTTAGAACTAGGGCGGTATCTGATCGCCTTCGAACCTCTAACTTTCGTTCTTGATTAATGAAAACATCTTTGGCAAATGCTTTCGCTTATGTTAGTCTTACGACGGTCCACGAATTTCACCTCTCGCGCCGTAATACTAATGCCCCCAACTGCTTCTATTAATCATTACGTCTTGATCTAAAAACCAATTGAAAATAGAACAGACGTCTTATTCCATTATTCCATGCAGAGAATATTTAGGCACAAATGGCCTGCTTTAAGCACTCTAATTTGTTCAAAGTAATTGTACTGTTCTAGACCAGCACTCGGTAAAGAGCACTAATTTAGATTTATTACGCGGATAAACCTACGTTTAAACCACTACAGTAATACGTCATAGCATCAAGATGATGTACGAACCCAGTTACGGTGTACCACCTGTGCTTGACACAAGTTCAACTACGAACGTTTTAACCGCAACAACTTTAATATACGCTATTGGAGCTGGAATTACCGCGGCTGCTGGCACCAGACTTGCCCTCCAATTGTTCCTTGTTAAAGGATTTAAAGTGTACTCATTCCAATTACAGGGCCTCGGATTGAGTCCTGTATTGTTATTTTTCGTCACTACCTCCCCGTGCTGGGATTGGGTAATTTACGCGCCTGCTGCCTTCCTTAGATGTGGTAGCCGTTTCTCAGGCTCCCTCTCCGGAATCGAACCCTGATTCCCCGTTACCCGTTGCAACCATGGTAGTCCTAGATACTACCATCAATAGTTGATAGGGCAGACATTTGAAAGATCTATCGCCGGTACTGGACCATGCGATCTACATGTTATTCAGATTCATCTTATTAACGATACAGTATATAAATATACCTTAATGTATCGATTGATTTTAATCTAATAAAAGCACACGTTCCTTGCGGTCCGTGATTATTTGCATGTATTAGCTCTAGAATTACCACAGTTATCCATGTAACTATGTATACGATCTAATAAATCATAACTGATATACTGAGCCTTTTGCGGTTTCACTATTCGAGAGTGTGTACTTAGACATGCATGGCTTAATCTTTGAGACAAGCATATAACTACTGGCAGGATCAACCAGAATGTAAATTGTATATATATCATGAAACAGTTTTGCTTCATGAATTTATTTTACATATGAAATATTAAAATTTTAATATATTCAAATCAATTCAATTGAATTCTTAACATATTTTGTTTTGTAATAAAATTCCTTATTAAAGGCGCAACATTTTTTTGTTTTTCTTGTGTGAATATGAATTTTGTTCTTAGAGACACTAGATTCTCACAATAACCAAATGAAATTTTACATTTTTTATGTAAAAAGATAAATAATCCCCTTATTATTTATAATGTATAAATAAAAGTCACTACCAATTTGAGACAATTTTCGTTTGTTCCGATATGGAGCATATACAAAAGTCGACAATAATTGGGTAATGCCAAATTTTCTTATTATTTAGACTAAATATATGTTATATGTATACATATATATTATATATAAATAAATATATATAAAGAGTTTAAATAATAATTTAAATTTTTTTTTCCAAAAAATTTCTTTTATACAATATACTCAGGTGCAAAAAAAAAACGAGGGACCACTTCAAAAAACTATATCATACAACTATGCGTATTTTTCATAGAGATTTACATGGAATTTAACACTATAGCAAATTTTTATAATTTTCGGTAGTTCCGCTATGGGAGTAAGTAGTTGTTTTGTGTGCGTTCAACAATAATCCCAATCCCAAATGTGATTTGCATGTAAATTACAACAACACGATCGTTTACGTCATATTTTTATATGGAAAGAAGAAATACAGTTGGATCTCGATATTTCCATCTTCACGCGTAGATATTATATTGAAATATATTAAGTTTTGCGATTCACACGTTAAACTGTAAAAGCTTCCGTAATATAAAGCTTGCAAAAATTACCGTCATTTAGGCGGCAAAAAGCAGCAAAGCTTTAAAATGAAGTCATTTGGGAGTCGATTTGCCTTAATATCACTGAAAAATATACATCACGGAGCAAAAAGCAGCTTTATTCGGCAAGCTTATAAATATATCGACATTTAGTGGATTACATAACGCATATAAAATGATAATAAATCTTTGTTATTATTGTATACAACTACATAGTACATAATGTATGAAACCGCGAATAAAAAAAAAATAAAAATAAAGATGAATGTAGACTTGATCTTCAATTCATATTAATTTATATATGGTATAGCAACAACAAATCTGTTGAATGCATATGTGAATTAAAAGTTGTTTTTCTTTTTATTTATGGATATCACCTACAGAAAAATTTTGCAACATTGTTTCTAGAGTATTGATAATTCTATAAATAAGTAAAGGTAGAAATAAAGGTAAATAAACTATATGTTTTGCTTGATATATTATATAATATGTAGTGAATGAATAATAATACATACATATACATAATATGTATGAAAGGCAACGTAAACTTGATCTTGAAAATCGTAACAATAAACAGATGTACATATATATAACAAAACTATCATTTCATTTTGATTTTATTATCTAATAATTTGTAATATATTTGTGATTAAGGTACAGATTATCGTATAAATATCAAGACAAACACAATTATAGTTTAGTTGCATAATCATGTCTGAAAACTGTAATAACCAGAATTTTATTAAGATTATTTCCCGTTCCCTAAATTACTCTACATTACTTGATCAATGTAGAGTAAAGAATATTTTACCGGATTGTGTAATTGAAGACATTAATGCTGATTACATTGATGTAGATAATAAAGTACAAGCTTTATTATATAAAAGTATTCAGTTAAGAAAAGGAAAACAGATAGCAGATGTTTTATTTGAAACAATAGAAAACTTATTATATGCTATTAAAATCATACCTCTAAGATAGTTTAAGAAAATATACTTGTCTCAAAACTATAAATATACGCTTTTTTATTTAACATGAATTATTTATTTGATAAATACCTATAAATAGGTGTTATGACTGAGAAGATTGAGTTACAGTAGCTAAGATGTTAAATCATGCGGGTAAAAATAATTAAATAACAAAAAAAATGACATGCATCTGTATAAATAATAATAATAATAATAAATGTATAGTATATTGTATTAATTTTGATTTATATGTATGTATGTATGTCTGTAATAAAAATCTAATAATTTTTTATAATAAAACTTGTTTAATAAATTTGTAGTAGTCAACTGTAGAAATTATAGAAAAATAAAAAATAAATAAATAAATAAAATAAAAAAAATTCCATTTTTACTTTACATTTTTTTTTTTGTTTTTGATTTTACTCCAAGAAAATTTTCTTTTTTTTTCCGCTTTTTTATTACATTTTAAAATAAATAAAATGTTTTTATCTATTTTTCTACAGTATTCTTTTGTTATTCAACTTAGAAAAAACGAAAAAATATAAGAAAAAATAATCATAACAAAATTAGTGCAACAAAATTATAATAATAATAATAATATCAATTAAAAGTGCAAAAGTTTAATAATTTTCATTAATAATTTCTGTGAAGTGAAATTTTAATAAATCAATAAAACAATAATAATAATAATAATATTAATAATAGTAATAATCCAGTAATATATTTACTAAAATAAAAATTTTTAAAATAAAGAAATCATTAAAACTGTTATTTAAAATGTTTACCTGTTGCTCAAAAGTGTTTACTAACTCAAACAATCTAAAAAGGCATCAGAGGAATCATGATTCTGAAGAAGTCCTTTTATGTGATATTTGTGGCCTTATATTTAAAAATATAAGAAATTTGGAATATCACCAGAAAACTGTCCATCATGTTAAATTAGTAAAATTAATTGAAAAACGACAATCTGAAGAAGAAGGATTAAATAAAATTAATAAAAAGGTGAAAATAGACGATTGTGTGTTTTGCAAGTACTGTGATGTTGAAATTAAAAGATCAATGTTTAATGGTCATTTAAGGAGCACTGAACATAAAAATAAAACGCTCCAAGAAATTAATAGTGATAGTGATGATGATGATTATCAAAATATAATGTTGGTGGATTCAGCATTCAAGTCAAGAATTTCAACCTATAGATTAAGTGAACCATCACAAAATTATATTAATATAGTTGAATTTATAAATGTTTTCAACCCAAAAGTTGAAAAGTTAATAAAAAAACATATTATTGACCACAAGACTATTAAAGTGAATTTGGAAATATTTGTTAGTTTTACAAAGTTTGAAAATAGTAAAAAAGATGAATTAGTTGAAAGTATTAAATCATTTAATACAAAAAATATAATAATCACTGAAGCGACAGATCTAACTTCAGTATATCAAAATACCATTGAGTATATTAAAACTCAAAGTGAGGAGTGTCAGTTAAAAGACTCGGGCTGGACCTTAAAAGAAATTCACTACCTGGAACTAAACATTTGTAAATTCAACCCGATGAGAGCAGCATCATATTTTAAACTACCTCCTGCTATAGAAAAAAACATGCAGTTATCAACATCAAAAACCAGGACGATGCATGTTTCGCATGGGCTGTTACAGCGGCATTGTATCCAGCGAGAAACAACAAAAGTTTAACATCATCTTACCCGCATTACTCACGGGTTCTTAATTTAAATAATGTAAGTTTTCCAGTAAATTTTAAAGAAATTAATTATTTTGAAAATGATAATAATTTAAGTATAAATGTTTATGGATTGGAGGGGAATCAAATTGTAGGCCCTTTACATTTTACAAATTCTCGTAAAAATGTTCATATAAACTTATTATATATGGAAAATGGGAATGATAATCATTTCTGCTTAATACAAAATTTAAGTAGACTTGTGGGAAGCCAATTTTCAAAAAACCATCTTAGAAAATGGTTATGTGATGGATGTTTAGTTTATTTTCCAACTGAAAATCTATTAAAATTACATAATCAAAATGATTGTAATCATGTAAAATCAATTATACCTATTCCTGAAAAAAGTATTTTAAAGTTCAAGAATTTTAAGCACAAACTTATGGTTCCATTTGTAATTTATTGTGATTTCGAATCAATATTAAAACCGATTCCAACTTGTTTACCAAATCCTAAAACATCATTTACTACAAATACTCAGCAACATATTCCGTGTAGTTTTTCCTACTTCATTAAATGTTCTTTTGACGACAGCTTATCTAAATTTGAGTTATACCGGGGGGAAGATTGTACTAGTGTTTTAATTAGTAGACTTAAAAATGATTTAGAGGAAATTAATAAAATTTTAAAATGTGTGATTCCTATGAAATTACTTACTAAAGAAGAGGAAAAGAAATACTACAGTTCTAAAACATGTCATATTTGTGAAGAATCATATACTAATTCTAACTACAAAGTAAAGGATCATTGTCACTTAACCGGTCAATTTAGGGGAGCTGCACACAACGAATGTAATTTAAACTATAAAATAATAGATCATGTTCCTTTCTTTTGTCATAATCTAAGCGGATATGATTCACATTTTATAGTGAAAGAACTAGGATTTGATAATGAAAAAATTGATTTATTAGCTCAAAATAAGGAGCGATATATTTCTTTCACAAAGCATTTCAAATTCAATGAGAAGGAGTTCATTAAATTACGCTTTGTGGATTCATTTAAATTCATGTCATCTAGTATTGATAAATTAGCAAAAAATCTTTCCGAAAATCAATTTTTAGAGTTAAACAAAATGTTTACCAATCTCGAAGAGCTTAAGTTATTAAAGCAGAAAGGTATTTTTCCGTATGATTATCTTGATTGTGTGGGAAAATTTTCTGATGCTTGTTTACCATCAATAGAAAATTTTTATAATTCACTGACAAAATCAAATATTAGTGAGACAGATTATGAACATGCTAATAATATATGGAAAGTGTTTAAATGTAAAACTTTAGGAGAATATTCGGATATATATTTGAAATCAGATGTTCTTCTCCTAGCAGATATTTTTGAAAATTTCAGAACAACCTGTATGAAAACCTATAGTTTAGATCCTGCTCATTACTACACAGCACCCGGACTAAGCTGGGATGCTATGTTAAAGTATACTAAGGTAAAGCTTGAACTATTGACTGAAATCGATATGATTCACTTTATTAAGAAAGGTATTCGAGGTGGTTTAGTTCAATGTAACAAACACTATTCGGAGGCTAATAATAAATATTTAAAGAATTATGTGAAAAAGATTCTAGCTATATAACTTATCTTGATGCTAATAATCTTTATCGTTGGGCTATGAGTCAATCTCTACCTTATTCACAGTTTCGATGGTTAAATCAAGCAGAAATAGATTTAATTGATATCATACAAATACAAGAGGACTCAAATAAAGGTTTAATTCTTGAAGTTGACATAGAATATCCCATACATTTACATTCAAAACACAAAGATTTGCCATATTGTTTCGAAAATATGAAATCATTATATACATCATCTACCAATAATAAGCTTATAGCTAATTTAATGAGTAAGAAAAAATATATAATACATTTTAAAAACTTAAAGCAATGTATTTTAGATGGTTTAAAAATTACTAAGATTCATAGAGTTTTAGAATTTTGTCAAGAGGCTTGGCTAAAACCATATATAGATTTAAACACAAATCTTCGAACCAAAGCTGTAAATTCATTTGAGAAAGATTTTTTTAAACTGATGAATAATAGTGTCTTTGGGAAGACAATAGAAGATGTAGACAAACGGACAGACATTCGCTTAGTTACACATTGGGAAAATATTGGTAAAAAATTTGGAGCAAATAACCTAATTAGTAAACCAAATTTTAATTCCTGCATAATATTTACAGATAACTTGGTAGCTATTCAGATGAATCGGTTAAAAGTTAATTATAACAAACCTATTTATGTAGGATTTAGTGTGTTAGAAATATCAAAAACTCTAATGTTTGATTTTCATTATAAACATATGCTACCTATTTACGGTGACAATTTGTCATTGCTTTACACTGATACGGACTCATTTGTGTACGAGATTAGAACAGATGATTTCTATAATGACATGAAAGCATCATTGGATAAATACGATACTTCGGATTACCCTCCGGATAATCAATTCAAAATACCCTCGGTTAATAAAAAAATACTAGGTAAATTCAAAGACGAAATGTCGGGAACCCTTATCACAGAGTTTATCGGAATTAAAGCCAAATCCTATTGTATAGTAACAGAAAATGACGATGAAATCAAAAAGATAAAAGGAATAAAAAAAAGTGTTGTGCGAGATGAAATAAGTGCAATTGATTTTAGAAATTGTATTTTTAATAATGATATTGTGGTACGAAATCAACGAACAATTCGTAGTATTAAGCATGATTTATATACGCAAATGGTAAATAAACTTTGTTTAGAAAATTCAGATGATAAACGCTTCGTCATTCCGAATTCATCTTACGAAACATTACCCTGGGGACACAATGAAATAAATAATTACTTTTTTGTTTAAAGAACCTCCATCCATATTCATAATTCAATTTATTTAGAATTTAACAATTATAAAAATATATTTTTTTCCAATACGCCTGGGGAAACAATAAAATTAATTTTAGTTAAGATTATAATTATAAGTAAAAACCAAAGATTGTACTATAGTTTATTATTTATTTTAATTGTTTTGTTTTTAAATAAAATTTTTATATCTAAATAAAATTTATACATAATATAAAAAAAAAAAAACAAAAATATTTTAAAGTATATCTGTTTTATTTATCCAAGAGTTGTGTGACGAGTCAAATCCAAGCCATTTTACGTAAACTCTACTTTTATATTTTTTCAAGATCTTCTCTACTAGGTAAGTGTTAGGAAGATTTGTTTTTTGTAACTCTTTCTCATAAAACCGGCCAGCAATTGGAAGCCCTTGATAATCTTCAAGTAAGTAAGTTACTGGAAATTTGTTGTTGACACCGATAATTTTAAATATTTCTGTAGTCCAGTTAGGCGTATAACCTTTTTCGAAAACTTTTTTAAATTTACTTACTCGCACAAAATCATCAACATGGAATTTGTTTTTCTGCATTAACTTAGAAGGTGTATAAATACGTTTTAAGATATATTTTTCATTTCGTTTAGTAACTTCGGAAGGTGCTAGTTTTATTGTACGATGTTTCTTTGTGTTGTAAGCCTTGATTAATTTTTCCAGTATATTTATCCATTTATACGAACCTTGAAAGCTAAACAGCTTCCACATCGACTCTTTAAGTGTTCGATTGAATCGTTCTACAATACTTGCTTTCAAATGAGTAAAGGTGGAATAATGATTAATACTCAACTGTTTCATCAGATGTTTAAAATCATTATTATGGAATTCCATCCCCATATCGGTTTGAAGATTTTTAGGTGTTCTTTTATACTGAGTAAAAATTTTATTAAAAGCATCTATAATACTTTGCGATGTTTTATTCTTTACCGCTATAGCCCACGCAAATTTAGAGAAAGCGTCAATCACTGTCAAAATATATTTGAAATTTGCATTATACTTTGCATATGGAATCATTTCTATTTATATTTCACGAGATCGGCCTGCCATAAATCATCAATTCCTATGATTTTAACACGACGACGGATAAATTTTTTATATGCAGGCTTATGCAATTCATTTACAATTTCTCGGCGACTCATTATTATGTATTTCAATGTATGCGTGTAATTATAATTAAATAGTAAATCTATTTTCAGTTCTTATATATATACATATTTTATTTTTTCACTCTCACATTTCTAAAATGGATATTGAAGAGAATCGACTATTCACATTTCGAGATTGGCCCCACACGTTTATGGATACAAAAAAAATGGCGAAATATGGTCTATTTTATTTAAAACGAAAAGATTACGTTATGTGTAACTACTGCCGTGTACAAATTCATCATTGGGTAAAGGGTGACGATGTATGTGTCGAACATTTTAGATGGTCACCTGCATGCCGATGGCTACAACACAAACTCTCAGAAGCAGAAGAACAAGAAGAACAAGAAACATCATTTCCCAATTGTTACAGCAGTTATAAAGAATTTCAGAAGACGATGATGGAGAAAGTGAAGAAAAAAATAAACTAAAACTTGTAAATTTTTATATTTTATTTAATAAACAAAATTTATATTATATTTATCTATTTTTAAAACATGAAGTGATTTTTCACACATCTGCTTCAAATATTCAATTTCGCCATCATCTAGAACGTTGTACCGTTCCGGCAAAAATATGGAGTTGTCCTCAGTCTCAACAAGAAGTTTCCTCCCATACGGTGTTTTGACTATCTTCACATCCACGATTTGATAGTGGACGCCTATCATCAAATCAGCAAATTTAAGAGTTGGTTTCTCTATGAAGGCCACCACATTGTTAAGTTTTGCTAAAATATTAGCTGATGATGCTGCTGATGATGTTGTCGACTCCATGGTTTTAATATTCTTAGCAAACTGATAATCAAATGAAGAAATGCAATGCAATTTATACTTGAATGCAACGCGGAAATAAAAACAAAATAGATGAATATAATACAAAACAAACGACTAATCTATAGTTCAAATAAAAAAAAAAGATTATACAAAAACCAGTAATCTTGTTATGAAAGTTGCTAGGAAACTTCGGTCGTAGCATTATGCGCACGGACGTCGGATTTCGGACGTCGGACTTCGGATGTCGGACTTCGGACGTTGGAATTTGATCTTTTATTTTACTGCTCTCATGTAACGTTAAGTTGATTGCTTGAAATTATTTATTTTATTACTGTGGAATTTTATATTGTACTCGTTTGAACATGTTAAAACAAGAATTTTCTTGTATCTATCTTGGAGGGCAACGACTTCAATAGAAAAACACGATGGGAGTCGTAGGAGTTTCATCATCTTTTTACGGCCCTCGCACATACCGTTAGTTGATTGCTAGAATATATTTATTTTGTTATTGCGGAAATTTATAGTGTTTGGTACGACAATGACCTCAATAAAATATGATTTTGTATATTGTAATTTTTTTTTTTTTATGTTTATTATTTTTACTGTTTATTTTACATTAGTTTTTTTTTTTTTTTTTTTTTTTTTTACTTAATTATACACTAACAACTATTTTTTCTCGAACAAAATTTCTAAAAGTTGACCCCTTCACCATATTGATGTAATCACATTTTGGAAACCATATAGCATGTTGATCCCACGGTTGTTCAGCATCATCCCAGTTTTTCAAGATTCCGCCACAGCAAAAGCATTTCACCTCATCACCTTTCTGAGTGTAATAGAAACCAGCATCACATAACGGTTCAATAAGATAGTTAGAATGTGGCCAGTTTTTCTTATATGATGACATTCGTTGTTTATGAAACATATATTTCGGCGAGGTCATATTAAACTCGCCTTCAATATCTGAGAAATCTGGATACATCTTTGTTAAGGTTTAAATGAATACTGAATTTTCGATCTAATTAATGACGCTATTTATAGATGTCTGAATAACATTATTAAAATAATCTTCGAATAATTTATTCGTACATAATATAGGAATTTCATGAAATAATCTCGAGTAATTAATGGTGATGGTATTTATTTCATACGGTACGATTGGTTGTCGATCAAGTTTCAAAACCTGTTGTTCCAAACATTGTCTCAAATAGGAATCATAATAATCTTTCACAAGATAAGCACTCTGATGTTGATAGTTTATTACTGCCACTATAAATGGTAATAAATTATATAATCTATTCCATTCTTTCTGTTTTAAGCTAATTTTACTGATACAATCTCGAATAGTTATTTCTTTTTCCTTCTTTGTTGTTGACAACGTAAACTCTTTACTTATATTTGTTGAATATGAAGATGTGTCATCATCAGTATCGTTGAAGTACTTATTTACATCCTCTCGAAACTTATATATATTCATAAATACCGAATATTCTATTTCCTTGATACTAGTCGCCTTTTTCAGTACTATAGACGGTAATAAATTATTTATATTGTAACCAACACTAATTAAACTTTTATAATCATTATCTAGAAAATACGTGTACGATAATAATAAATCTATTACTTTGTTCTCCATCTTTCAAAGATTAAATGCATACTAATCTTTACTCGATTGATCAAGATGTATAATATTTAACGGTATTTTCCATTTTTCTTTTTAAATGATTTTTTAAATAGAATAGTAGCGATCTGATCATTGTGTCGGGGTTTTTTCTTTTTGAAACGATTCACAAAATCATTCATAGACCTGTGACTACATCTATCTAAAATGTAGAGGCAACAATATTTTCCGCACAATAAACTGGAACGATCTTGTAATTCTCTACTATTGTATGTAAATCGATCGGAGTTACTTGTTATAAATTTTATGAATCTTTTGTTAAATGGAGCTCGACCAAATGAATCAAAAAATTCTGCAGGTCCTCGTACCGGAAAATAAATTGCCACCCAATGTGTCCCAGGTTGGTGTGATGGGTCCGTATTTATAACATAACCAGATGGCTTTTTGTGAACATATTTTGGTATCATATCGAGTGAATATACACCACGGAAACATTTTTTCGTTAAACGATTGCTCGATAAAACTTTTCTTATATCTAATGTATTCATGTTTTTGTGCTTCAATGATCTAAAATAATGTTACGATCTTTATCAATTTCCAATGAAGCATCATACTCTAGATATATTAAGCATGTGATTGTGTTAGCGAGTGCCTCTTCAAATCGTAAATCAAGTCTTATATTACCTCGATCGAGTAATGAAGCACAAGAATCGTTTGATGATAAATCCGGTGTCAGATCGTATGCAATCATGAAATAACCATGAGAGTACATATCTTTAGTTATTAAATTTCCATGTGATGAATGTAGTAATCCGGTAGCGGAGAATATTGAAGCGTATGCTCTAGAATACTCTTCGCTATTTGTAAAATCGGTTACTATTGATGAGGTTGGTGTTGGTACTCCATTAACATATAATGTGGATGAAGTGATTTTATTGTGTTTAAAGTTGTAAGGGTTTTTCTTTTTCAAACCCGTATAAGCATCATTGTCAACCATACAAAAAATTAGATTCGTTGGTAGCTGTCCCAATACAATGTTATCTAAATTTATTGAATTACCTTTTGCTGGGACTGTATATGATTTTACTTCACATCTTTTATAGTGGTATCTTGCATTTGTACGTTCAAGTATTTTGTGATGTGCTACCAAAATATTGGGGTTTATAGAACAATGTTTTGCATATAGTGTAGCTTCTACTATTTTTATAGAAGTCTCATCTTTAGCTTCTTCGGTTAAAAGAAAAAATTCTGGTTTATTGAGTGTGAATGTCAATCTTAGGTCGATATTGTTTAATAACAATAATGGTTGATTTAGCATGTCAACATGAACTTTTCCAAATAATTCTACGATGGTACTATTTTTTAAAAGGGCCGCTCTTTTAACCGACCCATCAAGATCTTTTAAAGTATCAAGGTATTTCGAATCCGTATAATAACCTGACAGTTCTAGATGAGTTCTACTAGCATCCTCTCCAAAATTAAGAAGAGTTTCTATATGCGCGCGATAACTGTAGTTTCCATCAGAAGAATTTATGTTTTTCCCATTTAAATATACATTTACTTGACGAAACAGGGAGTGTAACATATTATTAATTACACTAGGTTGTGATACATCTGTAGTCTTGTAAGTACTCCCATTACTTTTAAGGAGTTGTATTTTTAAACATATATTAATTGAAGATAGATCTATATACGTATCACCATGACCATGACAAACAAACTCAATAACTGATTGATTTTCTAAACTTGTTAAAGGTTTGTAAGCAACTTCTTCCGTTTTTAAAATACTAGTTTGTAAATTGCGAGGTTTAAAAAGATCCAACTCAGATTTCATGCACTCCGTAAAAGACATTTTTTTTTTTTTTTTTTTTTTTTTTTTTTTTAAATTTTTTAACTCGTCTATGTAAATATATCCAAAATTCTAGCTTTATTATTATTATTATTATTATTATTTTTGATCGATCTATTAACGCGGATGGCTCTTGTTTTCATCTGACACTTAGCTCGTTTTGCGTTCTTATTTATTGACTTTTTCAGAGTGCTATTCATAATTCCTCTTTTTCTTTTTCGTTTACCTCCTGCACCAGCCATTGAATTAATTTTATCGACAGCTTTATTTCGCAATTTATCAACTACTTGCATGGATCTATCTCGAAGAATTTCTTTAATTGGTTTCTGTGTATTTAAATTACGCAACACTTCAGTACCTGTGTCAATCAGCTCATCTTTTACAAAATTTGCCCCTTGCAATAAAAGTGGTTGCAGATATTTCCAGAAACTTGAGAAAACTCCTCCTAACCCCCTCCCTCGCTGATAAACTTTAGGTAATTTTAGTACACTACCAAATTCATCATCACCTATTGCAATTCTACCACCCTGTTGTTGAGTGTAATACCTTATGTAAGCACCTTGCATTATTGTAAACAGTAGTATAGTGTAATTTATATACATGCGCGTCTCCCCTTATATACCTTTCCGAAAATGTAGTACAATCATTGTACTAAACGAATCATTTTTAAAATTAATCTGTTCACCATTTTCGTCAGCTATTAAAATACTTATGTCCGTAATTCGAGATTTTTCTAGTGGTAAATATTGAATGTTTACAACATCACAATTTTGATAGCTCGCATATTGTTTATTATGTTTAACGGGATTCATAACCAAGCCCCGAGCCATCACGTTACCAAACATTTGAGGTCGTACCACGTCACAATAAATACACATATAATTTGGAATACCATATTCTGCATCCACCGGTTCAGGTAAAATTACTTCTACAAAATTCTGGATTTCAGCTTGTATTTTAGCATCTAAAACTTTTGCTGGTTCTCTAATTGATTTCTTTAAATTTTCAACAACGTCATGTCTTTTCGCTATTTCTATTTGAGACAGCAGTGTATCGAATAAATTTCTCATTGAATACTCTTGATTAAGTAATACGAGACAAAGGTGTCCGTCCACTACGACTGGAACAGTATTAGTTGGAAAATAGCTGTGAATCGGTAAATTTACGCCTTCTAATGTATAACGATCAAAAAAAAATTTCCGTTTTATCAAGTTCAACAAATCCGGATGTTGACGCAATATATCAATTATATTTAGTTCCTCATCAACTACAGCCTTTGTATCTGCTTTTATAGAGAATAATGCTGGTGTAACTGGTTTAGTTTCCGTATGCTTCTTTGCATTGATAAAAATTATTTTTGGTATTGAAGACGGCGCAATTTTACCTTCTATTTTGGTGCAACAAAATTTAACAATTCCTACAGACCATTCATCATCAATAGTGTTTTTAAAATCTAAAGATATAGGGAGTTTCGTTGTAAATTTTGATAATGTATTTTGAGGATAGAGGTTAAGCGATGTGTTACTAGTTAGAGTGATAAAAAAATGATTTTTGATTAGTCAACATTTTCGTAGTTGATTAGTTTTATTTGCAATGAATAACACTTATACAATTGAACTTATATTTATAGATTCTTTCAAGATATCGTCGGGCTTTGTGTTGCTTCCTTCTTTGATTTTAATGGTGTACTCATAGAAATTCGTTTTGCTTTTTTCTTTTTATGGGGAAAAGCTAACGTTGTCTGTGTTGCATCAGGATGGCGGTTGCGTTTAAGTTTTGAGCGTGTCACCATTTGTTTATTTTCACTTGTATTAACAGAAAGTCTTTCTTTAGATATTTTAATCGGGGAATGTTTACCCTCTAATGCTTTATTCCTCCCATCATCGCCCGAATCACCATGCTCTATCAACTCATCTTCACCAGATCCTGTGTTGCTTTCGTCTTCGGTACTAGAAATTCGATTTGAAGATTCAAATATTTCTGCTTCTTCTAGAGATGTAGGTTCATCAAGCGGGTCCATATACTGAGTTCCAATACTGTTCATAAATGCGAGATTCGTTTGAGTATCTCCATCTAGATGTTTCCGCTTTATTTCTGTTTTAGCAGGTGATCTAAATGTTTCGGTAATGTGATGACGCTTCTTATTTAAATATTTTAATAGATTTTGACGGTAAAAATGCCATTTGCTGATATCATTTAATTTATTGTTAAATAATACTTTTTTCATTTCACGATCCAGATTCGATAGATTTTTATCCTCCGTGACGATTTTCTTCCAACGCTCAAACGTGTCCCCTGGGATGACAATCATTCGCTGTAAACTCATTGTGCGGCTCGCTCAATCAGTTTTCCTACAATACCCGATAATAGCGATGATAGTAGGATAGGAAGAAACCCACCGCTTTGAATTAAGATTTTTCGTTTGGATGCTATTCGAGATTTCGAATTTGCTAATTGACGTATTATTGTTTTATATTTACGTAAACGGACTAGACATGGTTTAGAAACTTTAGCATTCCCGTTTAATACATTCAGACATATTTCACACAAAGTTTTTATTAATTCTTCACTACCGTTTATTAAAATGTTTTTGCGTGTACAAGGTTTACAGTTTTTTAACACATGCAACAAATGTTTGTGCGCCCTCAATCGTTTCATACCGCTCTAAATTATTTATCAAATTTGATGGTACATAACAGGTATCATATGTGGTATTAAATATATTCGATCGAAAACGAAATAAATCGTTACATGTCTGTGTCAAATCCATAAACAAATAACCGTAAGGTAGTGATGCAACATCTTTATATAGCTTTACAAATTCCCTTACGTTATCGGGAAAAATTTGTTTTGCAAGCGGATAGATTTGCGATTTATCTCGGGGGTTATTAAATGCCACCAGATATTTACAGTTTAATGAAATGTCACGACAAAATTTTCCCTGATGAAATATATTTTGTGTTATTAATATAACTGAAATTCTTCTATGATGTGAACCTTTTGTGAACAATTCACATACATTCTTGTTATAAGCATCAGTCATCAAATCATCGAGTATAATCAAAGTATTATCTACATTCTCGAAATTTGTTGGGAGTGTTTCCATCACTTCTACATTACAATCATAATTCAAATTAATTTCAGGAATTGCATTCCGTTCTGCATTACACCATAATATCTTATTAAAACCCTTAACAAATGGTAACAGTTTTAATACAAATGATGTTTTACCACAGCCTGACGGTCCGGCAACCATCATCGTAAAGGGTGTTTCAAGATTTAACATCTTAGCTACTGTAACTCAATCTTCTCAGTCATAACACCTATTTATAGGTATTTATCAAATAAATAATTCATGTTAAATAAAAAGCGTATATTTATAGTTTTGAGACAAGTATATTTTCTTAAACTATCTTAGAGGTATGATTTTAATAGCATATAATAAGTTTTCTATTGTTTCAAATAAAACATCTGCTATCTGTTTTCCTTTTCTTAACTGAATACTTTTATATAATAAAGCTTGTACTTTATTATCTACATCAATGTAATCAGCATCAATGTCTTCAATTACACAATCCGGTAAAATATTCTTTACTCTACATTGATGAAGTAATGTAGAGTAATTTAGGGAACGGGAAATAATCTTAATTCTGGTTATTACAGTTTTCAGACATGATTATGCAACTAAACTATAATTGTGTTTGTCTTGATATTTATACGATAATCTGTACCTTAATCATAAATATATTACAAATTATTAGATAATAAAATCAAAATGAAATGATAGTTTTGTTATATATATGTACATACATCTGTTTATTGTTACGATTTTCAAGATCAAGTTTACGTTGCCTTTCATACATATTATGTATATGTATTATTATTCATTCACTACATATTATATAATATATCAAGCAAAACATATAGTTTATTAACCTTTATTTCTACCTTTACTTATTTATAGAATTATCAATCGTTTAGAAACAATGTTGTACAATTTTTCTGTAGGTGATATCCATAAATAAAAAGAAAAACAACTTTTAATTCACATATGCATTCAACAGATTTGTTGTTGCTATACCATATATAAATTAATATGAATTGAAGATCAAGTCTACATTCATCTTTATTTTTATTTTTTTTATTCGCGGTTTCATACATTATGTACTATGTAGTGGTATACAATAATAACAAAGATTTATTATCATTTTATATGCGTTATGTAATCCACTAAATGTCGATATATTTATAAGCTTGCCGAATAAAGCTGCTTTTTGCTCCGTGATGTATATTTTTCAGTGATATTAAGGCAAATCGACTCCCAAATGACTTCATTTTAAAGCTTTGCTGCTTTTTGCCGCCTAAATGACGGTAATTTTTGCAAGCTTTATATTACGGAAGCTTTTACAGTTTAACGTGTGAATCGCAAAACTTAATATATTTCAATATAATATCTACGCGTGAAGATGGAAATATCGAGATCCAACTGTATCTCTTATTTCCATATACAAAAAATGACGTAAACGATCGTGTTGTTGTAATTTACATGCAAATCACATTTGGGATTGGGATTATTGTTGAACGCACACAAAACAACTACTGACAGCATGTGTTAGTTTCTAAAGGACAAATACATAGGCAGCGATCATCATTTGGTCGCTGCAAAGCTACGGTGTAAGTTTTCGTACAAGTCTGGGAACACAGCGAACCGCATGGTACGTTTCGACTGTGAAGGTCTGATAAATGAAGATCAAAAGAAACGATATCAGGATCTTGTCAGCAACAACATTGATGAAGCTAATTACCAGTCTGACTGCGGGAACTCTGTCTGGGTGGTACTGAAAACTTCGATTGTCAGTGCTGCTCAACAGACTTTAGGTATAGTGAAAGTCAGACCCAAGAATGAGTGGTTTGATGACGAGTGTCGTCTTGCAGTTGAGCAACAAGATATAGCCCATAATGAAGTGCAACAGCGTCTTACAATCGCGAGAAAAAACAAGGCTACTCTTACTATGAGGGCAGCTAAGCGGATTTGTAGACGGAAGAAGCGAGAATGGTGGAAGGCCGAGGTTCTAAAAGTACAACAACTCAGCAATGAGCGCAGTAATTTCTTTAAAGGAATTACTGGATTGCACCATACTTTCAGGCCTACGTGAACCGCCATTCGGCACCGGGATGGAAACCTCTGTGTCAACATCGACGCAGTACTTAACGCATGGAGTGGACACTTTACTGACCTGCTTGATGTCCATATGTTGAGCCACCTCAAATACAGACTGCGGAAATATGCACTGAGGATCAGCCATCTCATGAGGAATTCACTAAAGCCATGCAGAGATTGAAACGAAACCGCTCACCTGGAGTGGACTGCATTAATCCGGAGCTCTTGATATTCGGAGGGGATACTTTGTGGAACTGTCTTTTCGACCTTATCCGATTAGGATGGCGAACCGAAGTTATGCCTGACGAATGGAAAGTGTCCGCGATATGCTACATCTTCAAGAAGGGAGACCGCTTGAAGTGTGAGAATTATCGCGGTATAACTCTCCTTTGCACAGCATACAAGTTACTGTCATTAATTGTTTTGGATAGAATCACTCTTCTAGCGGAGGGTTTGGTTGGTGACTAGCAAGGAGGATTTCGTCCGAATCGATCAGTCACCGATCAGGTCTTTTCGCTGCGGATGATTCTATCTAAATATTATGAGACATCTATCCCCGTACATCAAGTGTTCCTGGATTTCCGGCAGGCCTATGACTCGATCAATCGATAGAGTTTGTGGTCTGCCCTGGAATACATAGGAATGCCAACAAAATTGGTACGACTGTGTAGAATGACAGTGCCGCAGTCTCAATGCTGTGTTAAAGTTGAGAACAGGCTATCGACAATTTTTGCAGTTAACTCGGGTGTTTGGCAGGGATATGCTCTGTCCCCGATACTCTTTAATCTCATGTTGGAGTACGCCTTTCGTAAAACTGAAACACCTCAGCGCAACATCTTATATCGCCAGTCCAATCAAGTGCTTGCATATGCAGATGACATATGCGTGATTGGACTGAATAGCAACGGAGTGAAAGAAATACTTGGTCCGCTTGTAGAGTTTTCAGCTTAAGTTGGACTTCAGATCAATGAGCCCAAAACGAAATACCCGATCTCTGGTGGCCTCTACTAAAATCTAGGGCAATGGCACACCAGATTTTAGTAGTGGCCACCACACGTTTGAGGGAGTGAGGAGGTTTAAATATTTGGGTTCACTTATCACTCACAATAACAGTGTGGGTGAGGATATTAATGTGCGGCTAGCAGCTTGCAGTCATTCTTTGTATCCTCTAAGGCTATTGCTAAAATCTAAACACTTATCAAGTGCCGTGAAGCTGAATCTTTACAAAGCGTTGATCAGGCCCGCTGTTATGTTTGGATGAGGAAGTTGGGCGCTGACAGATAAGTACAAGAGATGGCTCCTTACATTTGAGAGAAGAATCATGCGTGTGATTTACGGCCCAAAATGCGAAAGCGATGGTACATACCGAGCTCTGTACCATTTCGAGATCAGAGATCTTATAAAGATCTCCGATGTTGTACATGAAGTAAGATCTCAGCGAGTACGCTTGTTGTACACCCCTGTATAAAATATTAATATGTTGTACACCCCTGTATAAAATATTAATAACCTACGCTTGTGAAGTTTATCCTAAATTAGAATTAAACCAACAAAAACAACGTAATATGTATATGTATTAGTGAATATCGAAAATATATGACATTAAGGCGAACATTAAATTATTTGTATATAGGTATTTATTGTATCTATTGCAGTATGTAAAAATTGGATATCCAAATAGTTCTAAGTGCTCAACCATATACAAAACAAAAGGCTAAGCACTAATAATCCAATCATGCAAATCTCACTATGATTTTTCGATAGGCCTGAACTAACACTACAATCATGCCAAACCGTTCGAAAAGCTAATGGCTTTCACATGGTCAAATTGAGGTTTCAGTAAATTTACTCTACAGGATTTTCTTAAGAAATTGCGTATCTTAAGACTTTCACTATTTAGCACAAATCTTACTGTGATTTTTCGATAGGCCTGAACTAACACTACAATCATGCCTAACCGTTTGAAAAGCTGGCTTTCACATGGTCAAATTGAGGTTTCAGTAAATTTACACTATAGGATTTTCTTAAGAAATTGCGTATATTAAGATTTACACTATTTAGCACAAATCTTATTATGATTTTTCGATAGGCCTGAACTAACACTACAATCATGCCAAACCGTTCGAAAAGCTAATGGCTTTCACATGGTCAAATTGAGGTTTCAGTAAATTTACACTATAGGATTTTCTTAAGAAATTGCGTATCTTAAGATTTTCACTATTTAGCACAAATCTTATTTTGATTTTTCGATAGGCCTGAACTAACACTACAATCATGCCAAACCGTTTGAAAAGCTAATGGCTTTCACATGGTCAAATTGAGGTTTCAGTAAATTTACACTATAGGATTTTCTTAAGAAATTGCGTATCTTAAGATTTTCACTATTTAGCACAAATCTTTCTATGATTTTTCGATAGGCCTGGCCTAACACTACAATCATGTCAAACCGTTTGAAAAGCTAATGGCTTTCACATGGTCAAATTGAGGTTTCAGTAAATTTACACTATAGGATTTTCTTAAGAAATTGCATATCTTAAGACTTTCCCTAATTAGCACAAATATTACTACGATTTTTCGATAGGCCTGAACTAACACTACAATCATGCCAAACCGTTTGAAAAGCTAATGGCTTTCACATGGTCAAATTGAGGTTTCAGTAAATTTACACTATAGGATTTTCTTAAGAAATTGGGTATCTTAAGACTTTCACTATTTAGCACAAATCTTTCTATGATTTTTCGTTGGGTCTGAACTAACACTACAATCATGCCAAACCGTTTGAAATGCTAATGGCTTTCACATGGTCAAATTGAGGTTTCAGTAAATTTACACTATAGGATTTTCTTAAGAAATTGCGTATCTTAAGACTTTCACTATTTAGCACAAATCTCATTATGATTTTTCGATAGGTCTGAACTTATACTACAATCATGCAAAACCGTTTGAAAAGCTAATGGCTTTCACATGGTCAAATTGAGGTATCGGTAAATTTACTATAGTGTAAAATACTATACTATAGTTTGGCATGATTGTAGTGTTTGAAAACCGTTTGAAAAGCTAATGGCTTTCACATGGTCAAATTGAGGTTTCAGTAAATTTACACTATAGGATTTTCTTAAGAAATTGCATATCTTAAGACTTTCCCTAATTAGCACAAATATTACTACGATTTTTCGATAGGCCTGAACTAACACTACAATCACGCCAAACCGTTTGAAAAGCGAATGGCTTTCACATGGTCAAATTGAGGATTCAGTAAATTTACACTATAGGATTTTCTTAAGAAATTGCGTATCTTAAGATTTTCACTATTTACCACAAATCTTACTATGATTTTTCGATAGGCTTGAACTAACACTACAATCATGCCAAACCGTTTGAAAAGCTAATGGCTTTCACATGGTCAAATTGAGGTTTCAGTAAATTTACACTATAGGATTTCCTTAAGAAATTGCGTATCTTAAGATCTTCACTATTTAGCACAAATCTTACTATGATTTTTCGATAGGCCTGAACTAACACTATAATCATGCCAAACCGTTTGAAAAGCTAATGGCTTTCACATGGTCAAATTGAGGTTTCAGTAAATTTACACTATAGGATTTTCTTAAGAAATTGCGTATCTTAAGATTTTTACTATTTAGCACAAATCTTATTTTGATTTTTCGATAGAACTGAACTAACACTACAATCATGCCTAACCGTTTGAAAAGCTAATGGCTTTCACATGGTCAAATTGAGGTTTCAGTAAATTTACACTATAGGATTTTCTTAAGAAATTGCGTATCTTAAGATTTTCACTATTTAGCACAAATTTACTTGTGATTTTTCGATAGGCCTGAACTAACACTACAATCATGCCAAACCGTTTGAAAAGCTAATGGCTTTCACATGGTCAAATTGAGGTTTCAGTAAATTTACACTATAGGATTTTCTTCAGAAATTGCGTATCTTAATATTTTCACTATTTAGCACAAATCTTTCTATGATTTTTCGATAGGCCTGGACTAACACTACAATCATGCCAAACCGTTTGAAAAGCTAATGGCTTTCACATGGTCAAATTGAGGTTTCAGTAAATTTACACTATAGGATTTTCTTAAGAAATTACGTATCTTAAGACTTTCACTATTTAGCACAAATCTTACTATGATTTTTCGATAGGCCTGAACTAACACTACAATCATGCCAAACCGTTTGAAAAGCTAATGGCTTTCACATGGTCAAATTGAGGTTTCAGTAAATTTACACTATAGGATTTTCTTAAGAAATTGCGTATCTTAAGATTTTCACTATTTAGCACAAATCTTATTATGATTTTTCGATAGAACTGAACTAACACTACAATCATGCCAAACCGTTTGCAAAGCTAATGGCTTTCACATGGTCAAATTGAGGTTTCAGTAAATTTACACTATAGGATTTTCTTAAGAAATTGCGTATCTTAAGACTTTCACTATTTAGCACAAATCTCATTATGATTTTTCGATAGGTCTGTACTAATACTACAATCATGCCAAACCGTTTGAAAAGCTAATGGCTTTCACATGGTCAAATTGAGGTTTCAGTAAATTTACACTATAGGATTTCCTTAAGAAATTGCATATCTTAAGACTTTCACTATTTAGCACAAATCTTACTATGATTTTTCGATAGGCCTGAACTAACACTACAATTGAGCCAAACCGTTTGAAAAGCTAATGGCTTTCACATGGTCAAATTGAGGTTTCAGTAAATTTACACTATAGGATTTTCTTAAGAAATTACGTATCTTATGACTTTCACTATTTAGCACAAATCTTACTTTGATTTTTCGATAGGCCTGAACTAACACTACAATCATGCCAAACCGTTTGAAAAGCTAATGGCTTTCACATGGTCAAATTGAGGTTTCAGTAAATTTACACTATAGGATTTTCTTAAGAAATTGCGTATCTTAAGATTTTCACTATTCAGCACAAATCTTACTATGATTTTTCGATAGGCCTGAACTAACACTACAATCATGCCAAACCGTTTGAAAAGCTAATGGCTTTCACATGGTCAAATTGAGGTTTCAGTAAATTTACACTATAGGATTTTCTTAAGAAATTACGTATCTTAAGACTTTCACTATTTAGCACAAATCTTACTTTGATTTTTCGATAGGCCTGAACTAACACTACAATCATGCCAAACCGTTTGAAAAGCTAATGGCTTTCACATGGTCAAATTGAGGTTTCAGTAAATTTACACTATAGGATTTTCTTAAGAAATTGCGTATCTTAAGATTTTCACTATTTAGCAAGAATCTTACTATGATTTTTCGATAGGCCTGAACTAACACTACAATCATGCCAAACCGTTTGAAAAGCTAATGGCTTTCACATGGTCAAATTGAGGTTTCAGTAAATTCACACTATAGGATTTTCTTAAGAAATTGCGTATCTTAAGATTTTAAATATTTAGCACAAATCTTACTATAATTTCTCGATAGGCCTGGACTAACACTACAATTGAGCCAAACCGTTTGAAAAGCTAATGGCTTTCACATGGTCAAATTGAGGTTTCAGTAAATGTACACTATAGGATTTTCTTAAGAAATTGCGTATCTTAAGATTTTAAATATTTAGCACAAATCTTACTATGATTTTTCGATAGGCCTGAACTAACACTATAATCATGCCAAACCGTTTGAAAAGCTAATGGCTTTCACATGGTCAAATTGAGGTTTCAGTAAATTTACACTATAGGATTTTCTTAACAAATTGCGTATCTTAAGATTTTCACTATTTAGCACAAATCTTACTATGATTTTTCGATAGGCCTGAACTAACACTACAATCATGCCAAACCGTTTGAAAAGCTAATGGCTTTCACATGGTCAAATTGAGGTTTCAGTAAATTTACACTATAGGATTTTCTTAAGAAATTGCGTATCTTAAGATTTTCACTATTTAGCACAAATCTTACTATGATTTTTCGATAGGCCTAAACTAACACTACAATCATGCCAAACCGTTTGAAAAGCTAATGGCTTTCACATAGTCAAATTGAGGTTTCAGTAAATGTACACTATAGGATTTTCTTAAGAAATTGCGTATCTTAAGATTTTCACTATTTAGCACAAATCTTATTTTGATTTTTCGATAGGCCTGAACTAACACTACAATCATGCTAAACCGTTTGAAAAGCTAATGGCTTTCACATGGTCAAATTGAGGTTTCAGTAAATTTACACTATAGGATTTTCTTAAGAAATTGCGTATCTTAAGATTTTAAATATTTAGCACAAATCTTACTATAATTTCTCGATAGGCCTGGACTAACACTACAATTGAGCCAAACCGTTTGAAAAGCTAATGGCTTTCACATGGTCAAATTGAGGTTTCAGGAAATTTACACTATAGGATTTTCTTAAGAAATTGCGTATCTTAAGATTTTCACTATTCAGCACAAAGTTTACTATGATTTTTCGATAGGCCTGAGCTAACACTATAATCATGCCAAACCGTTTGAAAAGCTAATGGCTTTCACATGGTCAAATTGAGGTTTCAGTAAATTTACACTATAGGATTTTCTAAAGAAATTGCGTATCTTAAGATTTTC
Organism: Tipula unca; assembly: GCA_951394425.1. NCBI lineage: Eukaryota > Metazoa > Arthropoda > Insecta > Diptera > Tipulidae > Tipula > Tipula unca. Next base: position 2,965,460 of record OX596383.1, on the reverse strand, counting down.
ACTATTTACCACAAATCTTACTATGATTTTTCGATAGGCCTGAACTAACACTACAATCATGCCAAACCGTTTGAAAAGCTAATGGCTTTCACATGGTCAAATTGAGGTTTCAGTAAATTTACACTATAGGATTTTCTTAAGAAAACTAACTGAACTAACACTAACTGAACTAACACTACAATCATGCCAAACCGTTTGAAAAGCTAATGGCTTTCACATGGTCAAATTGAGGTTTCAGTAAACTTACACTATAGGATTTTCTTAAGAAATTGCGTATCTTAAGATTTTAAATATTTAGCACAAATCTCACTATGATTTTTCGATAAGCCTGAACTAACACTACAATCGTGCCAAACCGTTTGAAAAACTAATGGCTTTCACATGGTCAAATTGAGGTTTCAGTAAATTTACACTATAGGATTTTCTTAAGAAATTGCATATCTTAAGACTTTCACTATTTAGCACAAATCTTACTATGATTTTTCGATATGCCTGAACTAACACTACAATCATGCCAAACCGTTTGAAAAGCTAATGGCTTTCACATGGTCAAATTGAGGTTTCGGTAAATTTACACTATAGGATTTTCTTAAGAAATTGCGTATCTTAAGATTTGCACTATTTAGCACAAATCTCACTATGATTTTTTGATAGGCCTGGACTAACACTACAATCGTGCCAAACCGTTTGAAAAGCTAATGGCTTTCACATGGTCAAATTGAGGTTTCAGTAAATTCACACTATAGGATTTTCTTAAGAAATTGCGTATCTTAAGATTTTAAATATTTAGCACAAATTTAACTATGATTTTTCGATAAACCTGAACTAACACTACAATCATGCCAAACCGTTTGAAAAGCTAATGGCTTTCACATGGTCAAATTGTGGATTCAGTAAATTTACACTATAGGATTTTCTTAACAAATTGCGTATCTTAAGACTTTCACTATTTAGCACAAATCTCACTATGTTTTTTCGATAGGCCTGGACTAACACTACAATCGTGCCAAACCGTTTGAAAAGCTAATGGCTTTCACATGGTAAAATTGAGGTTTCAGTAAATTTACACTATAGGATTTTCTTAAGAAATTGCATATCTTAAGACTTTCACTATTTAGCACAAATCTTACTATGATTTTTCGATAGGCCTGAACTAACACTACAATCATGCCAAACCGTTTGAAAAGCTAATGGCTTTCACATGGTCAAATTGAGGTTTCAGTAAATTTACACTATAGGGTTTTCTTAAGAAATTGCGTATCTTAAGATTTTCACTATTTAGCACAAATCTTATTATGATTTTTCGATAGGCCTGAACTAACACTACAATCACGCCAAACCGTTTGAAAAGCTAATGGCTTTCACATGGTCAAATTGAGGTTTCAGTAAATTTACACTATAGGATTTTCTTAAGAAATTGCGTATCTTAAGATTTTAAATATTTAGCACAAATCTTACTATAATTTCTCGATAGGCCTGGACTAACACTACAATCGTGCCAAACCGTTTGAAAAGCTAATGGCTTTCACATGGTCAAATTGAGGTTTCAGTAAATTTACACTATAGGATTTTCTTAAGAAATTGCGTATCTTAAGATTTTCACTATTTACCACAAATCTTACTATGATTTTTCGATAGGCCTGAGCTAACACTATAATCATGCCAAACCGTTTGAAAAGCTAATGGCTTTCACATGGTCAAATTGAGGTTTCAGTAAATTTACACTATAGGATTTTCTTAACAAATTGCGTATCTTAAGATTTTCACTATTAAGCACATATCTTATTTTGATTTTTCGATAGAACTGAACTAACACTACAATCATGCCAAACCGTTTGAAAAGCTAAGGGCTTTCACATGGTCAAATTGAGGTTTCAGTAAATTTACACTATAGGATTTTCTTAAGAAATTGCGTATCTTAAGATTTTCACTATTTAGCACAAATCTTACTATGATTTTAAATCAAGCAATTTCTTAAGAAAATCCTATAGTGTAAATTTACTGAAACCTCAATTTGACCATGTGAAAGCCATTAGCTTTTCAAACGGTTTGGCATGATTGTAGTGTTAGTTCAGTTAGTGTTAGTTCAGTTAGTTTTCTTAAGAAAATCCTATAGTGTTAATTTACTGAAACCTCAATTTGACCATGTGAAAGCCATTAGCTTTTCAAACGGTTTGGCATGATTGTAGTGTTAGTTCAGGCCTATCGAAAAATCATAGTAAGATTTGTGGTAAATAGTGAAAATCTTAAGATACGCAATTTCTTTAGAAAATCCTATAGTGTAAATTTACTGAAACCTCAATTTGACCATGTGAAAGCCATTAGCTTTTCAAACGGTTTGGCATGATTATAGTGTTAGCTCAGGCCTATCGAAAAATCATAGTAAACTTTGTGCTGAATAGTGAAAATCTTAAGATACGCAATTTCTTAAGAAAATCCTATAGTGTAAATTTCCTGAAACCTCAATTTGACCATGTGAAAGCCATTAGCTTTTCAAACGGTTTGGCTCAATTGTAGTGTTAGTCCAGGCCTATCGAGAAATTATAGTAAGATTTGTGCTAAATAGTGAAAATCTTAAGATACGCAATTTCTTAAGAAAATCCTATAGTGTAAATTTACTGAAACCTCAATTTGACCATGTGAAAGCCATTAGCTTTTCAAACGGTTTAGCATGATTGTAGTGTTAGTTCAGTTCTATCGAAAAATCAAAATAAGATTTGTGCTAAATAGTGAAAATCTTAAGATACGCAATTTCTTAAGAAAATCCTATAGTGTACATTTACTGAAACCTCAATTTGACTATGTGAAAGCCATTAGCTTTTCAAACGGTTTGGCATGATTGTAGTGTTAGTTCAGGCCTATCGAAAAATCAAAGTAAGGTTTGTGCTAAATAGTGAAAGTCTTAAGATATGCAATTTCTTAAGAAAATCCTATAGTGTAAATTTACTGAAACCTCAATTTGACCATGTGAAAGCCATTAGCTTTTCAAACGGTTTGGCATGATTGTAGTGTTAGTTCAGGCCTATCGAAAAATCATAGTAAGATTTGTGGTAAATAGTGAAAATCTTAAGATACGCAATTTCTTAAGAAAATTCTATAGTGTAAATTTACTGAAACCTCAATTTGACCATGTGAAAGCCATTAGCTTTTCAAACGGTTTGGCATGATTGTAGTGTTAGTTCAGGCCTATCGAAAAATCATAGTAAGATTTGTGGTAAATAGTGAAAATCTTAAGATACGCAATTTCTTAAGAAAATCCTATAGTGTAAATTTACTGAAACCTCAATTTGACCATGTGAAAGCCATTAGCTTTTCAAACGGTTTGGCATGATTGTAGTGTTAGTTCAGGCCTATCGAAAAATCAAAGTAAGATTTGTGCTAAATAGTGAAAGTCTTAAGATACGTAATTTCTTAAGAAAATCCTATAGTGTAAATTTACTGAAACCTCAATTTGACCATGTGAAAGCCATTAGCTTTTCAAACGGTTTGGCATGATTATAGTGTTAGCTCAGGCCTATCGAAAAATCATAGTAAGATTTGTGGTAAATAGTGAAAATCTTAAGATACGCAATTTCTTAAGAAAATCCTATAGTGTAAATTTACTGAAACCTCAATTTGACCATGTGAAAGCCATTAGCTTTTCAAACGGTTTGGCACGATTGTAGTGTTAGTCCAGGCCTATCGAGAAATTATAGTAAGATTTGTGCTAAATATTTATAATCTTAAGATACGCAATTTCTTAAGAAAATCCTATAGTGTAAATTTACTGAAACCTCAATTTGACCATGTGAAAGCCATTAGCTTTTCAAACGGTTTGGCGTGATTGTAGTGTTAGTTCAGGCCTATCGAAAAATCATAATAAGATTTGTGCTAAATAGTGAAAATCTTAAGATACGCAATTTCTTAAGAAAATCCTATAGTGTAAATTTACTGAAACCTCAATTTGACCATGTGAAAGCCATTAGCTTTTCAAACGGTTTGGCATGATTGTAGTGTTAGTTCAGGCCTATCGAAAAATCATAGTAAGATTTGTGCTAAATAGTGAAAGTCTTAAGATATGCAATTTCTTAAGAAAATCCTATAGTGTAAATTTACTGAAACCTCAATTTTACCATGTGAAAGCCATTAGCTTTTCAAACGGTTTGGCACGATTGTAGTGTTAGTCCAGGCCTATCGAAAAAACATAGTGAGATTTGTGCTAAATAGTGAAAGTCTTAAGATACGCAATTTGTTAAGAAAATCCTATAGTGTAAATTTACTGAATCCACAATTTGACCATGTGAAAGCCATTAGCTTTTCAAACGGTTTGGCATGATTGTAGTGTTAGTTCAGGTTTATCGAAAAATCATAGTTAAATTTGTGCTAAATATTTAAAATCTTAAGATACGCAATTTCTTAAGAAAATCCTATAGTGTGAATTTACTGAAACCTCAATTTGACCATGTGAAAGCCATTAGCTTTTCAAACGGTTTGGCACGATTGTAGTGTTAGTCCAGGCCTATCGAGAAATCATAGTGAGATTTGAGCTAAATAGTGCAAATCTTAAGATACGCAATTTCTTAAGAAAATCCTATAGTGTAAATTTACCGAAACCTCAATTTGACCATGTGAAAGCCATTAGCTTTTCAAACGGTTTGGCATGATTGTAGTGTTAGTTCAGGCATATCGAAAAATCATAGTAAGATTTGTGCTAAATAGTGAAAGTCTTAAGATATGCAATTTCTTAAGAAAATCCTATAGTGTAAATTTACTGAAACCTCAATTTGACCATGTGAAAGCCATTAGTTTTTCAAACGGTTTGGCACGATTGTAGTGTTAGTTCAGGCTTATCGAAAAATCATAGTGAGATTTGTGCTAAATATTTAAAATCTTAAGATACGCAATTTCTTAAGAAAATCCTATAGTGTAAATTTACTGAAACCTCAATTTGACCATGTGAAAGCCATTAGCTTTTCAAACGGTTTGGCACGACTGTAGTGTTAGTCCAGGCCTATCGAGAAATCATAGTGAGATTTGTGCTAAATAGTGCAAATCTTAAGATACGCAATTTCTTAAGAAAATACTATAGTGTAAATTTACCGAAACCTCAATTTGACCATGTGAAAGCCATTAGCTTTTCAAACGGTTTGGCATGATTGTAGTGTTAGTTCAGGCATATCGAAAAATCATAGTAAGATTTGTGCTAAATAGTGAAAGTCTTAAGATATGCAATTTCTTAAGAAAATCCTATAGTGTAAATTTACTGAAACCTCAATTTGACCATGTGAAAGCCATTAGCTTTTCAAACGGTTTGGCATGATTGTAGTGTTAGTTCAGGCCTATCGAAAAATAATAGTGAGATTTGTGCTGAATAGTGAAAGTCTTAAGATACGGAATTTGTTAAAAAAATCCTATAGTGTAAATTTACTGAATCCTCAATTTGACCATGTGAAAGCCATTAGCTTTTCAAACGGTTTTGCACGATTGTAGTGTTAGTTCAGGCTTATCGAAAAATCATAGTGAGATTTGTGCTAAATATTGAAAATCTTAAGATACGCAATTTCTTAAGAAAATCCTATAGTGTAAATTTACTGAAACCTCAATTTGACCATGTGAAAGCCATTAGCTTTTTAAACGGTTTGGCAAGATTGTAGTGTTAGTTCAGGCCTATCGAAAAATCATAATAAGATTTGTGCTAAATAGTGAAAATCTTAAGATACGCAATTTGTTAAGAAAATCCTATAGTGTAAATTTACTGAAACCTCAATTTGACCATGTGAAAGCCATTAGCTTTTCAAGCGGTTTGGCATGATTGTAGTGTTAGTTCAGGCCTATCGAAAAATCATAGTAAGATTTGTGCTAAATAGTGAAAGTCTTAAGATATGCAATTTCTTAAGAAAATCCTATAGTGTAAATTTACTGAAACCTCAATTTGACCATGTGAAAGCCATTAGCTTTTCAAACGGTTTGGCACGATTGTAGTGTTAGTCCAGGCCTATCGAGAAATCATAGTAAGATTTGTGCTAAATAGTGTAAATCTTAAGATACGCAATTTCTTAAGAAAATCCTATAGTGTAAATTTACTGAAACCTCAATTTGACCATGTGAAAGCCATTAGCTTTTTGAACGGTTTGGCAAGATTGTAGTGTTAGTTCAGGCCTATCGAAAAATCATAATAAGATTTGTGCTAAATAGTGAAAATCTTAAGATACGCAATTTGTTAAGAAAATCCTATAGTGTAAATTTACTGAAACCTCAATTTGACCATGTGAAAGCCATTAGCTTTTCAAACGGTTTGGCATGATTGTAGTGTTAGTTCAGGCCTATCGAAAAATCATAGTAAGATTTGTGCTAAATAGTGAAAGTCTTAAGATACGCAATTTCTTAAGAAAATCCTATAGTGTAAATTTACTGAAACCTCAATTTGACCATGTGAAAGCCATTAGCTTTTCAAACGGTTTGGCACGACTGTAGTGTTAGTCCAGGCCTATCGAGAAATCATAGTGAGATTTGTGCTAAATAGTGCAAATCTTAAGATACGCAATTTCTTAAGAAAATCCTATAGTGTAAATTTACTGAGCCATTAGCTTTTCAAACGGTTAGGCAAGATTGTAGTGTTAGTTCTGATCTATTGAAAATTTTAATGAGATAAAGTGAGATTTGTGGTAAATATTGAATCTCTAGCTTTATTTATTTCATAAATTTTTATGATAAAAGGAAGTAAATTAATTATTCAATGTTACTTTTTAAATGTTTGATTATTTGCCTAAATGATGACTGTATTTTATAATATACTATTATTTGACTAATACATTCACAAATATTTAGTTTTAGCAAAGAAGATATACTAATAGAAGCACTATTTGTATGAGAGAAATATACCCAAATAAAATAATTTCATATTATTTAAGTTTTGTTTTTGCAATTTTACGAGATACTATTACAATTTCGTCATGTCTCTTTCTTGCATTTACATTTTAAATAACACAGCAAAATAAAAAATAATAGTGAGCCAATTGGTTGACGAAAAGAAATTTCATAAAAAATAACATTTTAATGAATTATATTGTATTGGTATTGGTGGCAAATAGATCAAAACAATAGACCAACAAAACATTTCAAAACGCAATTTGAGTTATTTTCAGAAATGTTACAGTACAGCACTCATACAGGTTATATTGAGATGTACGATTTATATGCGAGTATATATTTATTTTGGGGTCTATACTGTATATAAGCAAAATATCAACATAAGAAATTATAATAAATCGGATAAAGTTATCCCTACCTTCCTCGATTGTGTTTTAATTTTAAATAATGAAATGAAAACAAACATTTTTTTCATTTTTTTATTGTTTTCAATCAACCTGTGAAAAGAAGGAAGGGATTTCGTTTGTTTCTATTATATTGATATTTTAGTTATATACAGTATAGGCATCAAAATCCCCTTATGATAACATGGAATATCGCAATTAAAATTGTACATTTCCATATAATGTATGAGTTCTGCACTGTAAAACTTCTGAAAATAAAATAGACTTGTGTTGTGAAAAGTTGTTGTTGCGTTGGTCTAAACAATTTGATATTTTCATGTTTATTACATCAATGAAAATCGAGTTGTAAGAGAAGATCGATGAATGAGTATTTTGATTTTCACTTTTAGGAATATATTTACGCAAAAACGTCTATAGGTTACTTCCGGCTTGTATCTGTAGAAGTATAGACTGTTTCTCTAGTTTAGGGGTAAAATTAAAAGCATCTTTTGGTTTTACGAAAATTGTCCTTCAAATACTTAACGTAATTTGTTGTTTTATTATTTTGCAAAGTGAAAAACAATCAAGGGTGGATTCATTTTAAAGATAAATGTTTAATTGAGTCCACATGATTGTCACAGCCGCGACTCCTCTTTTGAGAAGCAGTCTTCCTGATAAGTTTGGAAAATAACCTCATTGAAAGAAGAAAGAAAATGTCTCCAACAAAATAGCCTAACCAAAGTTGACATACTAAAACTAATATATATATAGTCCACTTGAATTAACAAAAGTAGTTCAGTTCATTTTATAATCTAGTTTAGTTCATTTTATAATCTAGTTCAGTTCATTTTATAATCTAGTTCAGTTCATTTTAAAATCTAGTTCAGTTCATTTTAAAATCTAGTTCAGTTCAATTAAAACTAGTTCATTCAAAAGGTTCATTCACAGATATCCATGTAAAGTAGTTCATAAAATAAATCAATATAATAAAAGTTTAATCATAGTTTTATCTATTACAACCTAAAGGAATCCACCTGCAAGTAAGTATATTCCTTCCATCGATACTGCCCAGCCCCCACCAGTGGTAAGCGAGTATCGATCAAATAACTAAATAACTAAAACAAACACCCTACTAACACTAAGGCACCGATTCTAATTGACATTGATGCACGAACCTCGCATGGCAAAGCTGAGGAGGGAAGCAATAAGAGTGTTTCAGCGCTCGACTCCCCTAGTAACAGGTGTCAATTAAAGTCTTTTTCTCCATACTAACACAATATCAAAATTACATTGATATTTCTCCAAACAAACAATAGCTAATTCACAAATAACAGTATAACACGACATATAACATAACCCACACATATAAACATTAACACATTTAGACTCCACACTTCCAAATCCCTCACGTAAAAATAACAAACAATTTATACAATATTGGCGCTGTAGAATTCGCACCTGTGGCGAATTAGTTAGGAAATAATTAGGCAAACAGAAACCTCCATGCAAAAAAATTCACCATTCGCTTCAAAATCCAACCTGACATCGCGATCCCCAACTAAACAAGTTGACGACACACCAATACACAACACACGCAGCAAGACTGCACGACTAAACGACAACACACAAGTTCCTCAACCGATAAAGATTGAACTCACGGACGACATCTTTAACAACGAAACACCAACCCCTCCTATAACACAAATCTCACAAGAAACACAACCTACAAACGCAGCCAACAAGCAACCAACCACTACAAAACAAACAATCAAAATGAATCAACAGCAAATCCAACAAAGCATCGCGAGTTTCGTACCAGAGTTCAGCGGAAACAGAACAAACGAATTAATAAGATTTTTGGGTACTGCAGACAGCATATACGAGACACTAACCACAAATGATGAAAAGAAAATCTTCGATAGACTAATCAAACTAAGACTAACAGGCGACGCTTACACGAGAATAGCAAACAGAAACGTAGAGAACTATAAAGCATTGCGAGACATACTAAATGACATCTACTCGAAGACATACTCATTGGAGGAATTAGGAAAAAAGATTACCACAACCCAGCAATCATATGGTGAAAGAATCAGAAACTATGGATACAGACTAATGGAGGCATTAGAACAATATAAAGCATGATACAAAACCAAATATAATCTACAAAACATTGATGCAACATACGCTAACCACCTCAACACAACATCAGTACAAACATTCAAATGCGGACTAAACAACATTATATTAAAAGAAAAAATTGCAACAATAAAAGCCAAAAATATAGATGAGATCATAAGCGAAACAGAAACAATCGAAAAACTACTGACCTTAACAACAGGAACACTAACAAACCAAGCAACCCAAGAAACAAGAACACTCAACCAACTATCAATGAACTCACAAAGAAACAACTACACCAGAATACCAATAACATGCAACTACTGCCAACGACCAGGGCACACATGGAACATATGCCGTACACGAATGAACCAAGAAAGACAAAGAAGGGACACAACAAGAATGCAATCATACAACCCACCACAATTCCAAAGGAACCAAATCCAGAATACATACCCAGCACACCAAGAACCCTTCAACAAACAATATTCACCTCGAATGAACCAAAACTATCCATCATACACACAAAACCATTCCAACAAGGAACAAAACAGAAATTCAGATCCAAAACCGCAACACTCATACCAACAACAATACAGCGGAAACCGATTTATACCACACAAATATTGTTCACACTGTAAGACAACTACAGGGCACACGTTCGATGAATGCCGTAGTAAATTTTTCAGCAGGAACATACAACAACCAGCAAGGTACAACACACCACCGTCACCAAACGACACAGGAGATATGACTAGCAAATTCAACAACATGAGAATAAATATGATAAACCCACAACAAAACCAAACAGAGCCAACAATATCAGAACCAGGGAAACTTCAACAGATCCGACCAGTCTTAGGAGAGCCACTGTCATCGGATCAACCGCAAACAAACCAAAAACTAAATCAACGCAAAATCGAACCAGGATATTCTCTCCAAATGGGTACTATCCCCGAAATGTACCTCAACTTTTCAAGATCAAACAATCAAACGAGCCCAGACGCTCACAATCAATCAAATATTCAAATGAGCCCAGCCGCTCACACAAGTAATTTAGTATATAAGTCAACGAGCCCAGACGCTCACAACCAATCAAACAATCAAACGAGCCCAGACGCTCACAATCAATCAAATATTCAAACGAGCCCAGCCGCTCACACAAGTAATTTAGTATATAAGTCAACGAGCCCAGACGCTCACAACCAATCAAACAATCAAACGAGCCCAGACGCTCACAATCAATCAAATATTCAAACGAGCCCAGCCGCTCACACAAGTAATTTAGTATATAAGTCAACGAGCCCAGACGCTCATCATCAATCAAACAATCAAACGAGCCCAGACGCTCACCCAAATATTTTAGTGCATAAGCACACGAGTCCCGACACTCAAAAACAAAAAAATACGAGCCCAGACGCTCAACAAAGCAAAAAAACAAAAAATGTTCTTGAACAGGAACAAAACACAACAAACTATATACAGGTAACAAGCACGCAAATCGACAATATATTTTTTATAATGCATCTAATAACATTATATATCGTATCCAAGTTATCAAAGCTAAACAAAATCGCACGTTATACATTAACTAAACTAAAACAGAAATTAATAATAACAAAACAAAAAACTAATAAATTAACTCACTTTAACCAAAAAGATAACACGAAAAAACTGCGAAAACTACTGCGAAAAAGAACGAGATACTTCAAGAAACATTTCTCACAAAATAGCCCACACCCAGCACGAAATAAAATAATAGTAAACAGACCAACACCCCCCGCAAAATTTAAAACCTACAACATACTTGACAAAGATTTCAATGAAACAGACACGTACAACCTAACGAAAATGTTCTACCCAGACACAACTTCAGTAAATCTAATTTCTAACTATAAAACTACTAGAGATACCATATCACCAATAATCAACCAGAAACGACCGAATTTATTAATTGACTCAGGAGCAGACATATGCATAATCAAAAATAACCACATAGACCCACAAGCAATAAACAAATTATCACTGACAGGAATAGGAACTGGAACAGTAAAAACCATAGGCTTAACAATAATAACATTAAAACTAACAGAAGAACTAGAAGTAGAACATAAATTCCACGTGGTAGAAGATAACTTCCGAATACTAGAAGACGGAATCCTAGGAAGAGACTTTCTTGAAAAAATTCAGGCAGACATTCTCTATAGCTCGAACCAGATAAGAATAGGACACAAATACATAAATTTTTCCAACAAAATACAAAACAAAATCTTACTACCAGCCCGCAGCGAGACCCTAGTAGAAGCACAAACACTAACAAATGAACTATCAATTTGCACAGCGACGGAAATTAAACCAGGAGTATTTATACCCAACACATTAGTACAACCGACAAATTACAAAATAAAAATAATGATAGCCAACACGCTAACAGAAGACGTAGAATTAACGGATTTTAACCCTACACTGGAGGAAATAAACTAAGAACCAAGATACAGATACATACAGTACATGGATACAGAACGACAGAATACAGTAGCAAAAATAATAACAGAAGGATTAGACAAAACTAACAATGTTGAAGAAAATATGACAATACTAGAATTATGCACACAATACCAGGATATATTCTTCTTAGAAGGAGACAGACTAACAAGTATAGACGGAGTATACGACAACATAGATTTATATACCGACTCTAAACCGGTACATGTCCAAAGATACAGACTACCAATAACCCATAAAGAAGAAATCAACAAACAAGTTCAAGAAATGTTACTTGACGATAAAATACAACCTAGCACAAGTCCATTCAACAGCCCATTAATTGTAGTACCTAAAAAGGCAGGACCAGACGGCAAACCAAAATGGCGCGTAGTAGTAGACTTCAGGAAACTCAATGATATAACAATAGGCGACTCTTTTCCATTACCAAACATAAACGACATACTCGACCAACTTGGTCACGCCCAATATTTCTCAACATTAGACATGGCTAGTGGATACCACCAAATCCAAATGAGCCCCCGCGACTCACACAAAACAGCTTTCAGTACCGACTATGGCCACTTCGAATTCAAAAGAATGCCTTTCGGACTAAAAAACTCCCAAGCAACCTTCCAAAGAACAATAAATCATGTATTAAGAGGATTTCAAGGCCTAAGAGGATTCATATATTTAGACGACATAATTGTATACGGAAAAAACTTAAAAGACCACAACAGAAAGCTAATAGAAATATTCGAAATATGTAGGAAAAATAACCTTAAATTACAATGTACAAAATGTCAATTTCTCAAGAAAGAGATTACATTTCTAGGCCATTTAATAACTCCAGACGGTATAAAACCAAACCCATCCACTACAAAGGCAGTGCAAAACTTCCCGACACCAAGGAATATGCGAGAGACACAATCATTCCTAGGTCTAGCAAATTATTATCGCAGTTTCATACCCAAATTCTCGGAAATCGGCGAACCTCTCATCAAACTAACAAGAAAAGGAACCCCATTTACTTTCTCAGAACACTGCGAAAAAGCGTTAAACACCCTCAAAAATTGTCTAATAAACCCACCTATTCTAAAATATCCAGACATGGACAAGCCATTCATATTAACAACAGACGCCAGTGACTACAGTTTAGGCGCGATACTTTCTCAAATACACTATCAAGGTGAACTACCCATAGCTTACGCCAGCAGAGCGCTAGGAAAATCTGAAAGAAACTACAGCACAATAGAAAAGGAAATGCTAGCAATCTACTGGGCAGTAAATAATTTCCGACCATACCTTTACGGTAGAAAATTCACTATCATAACTGATCACAAACCATTAACAGGAAATCTCACAAAAATACCCAACAGAATACTCAAATGGAACCTTAAACTATCCGAATACAATTTTGAAATCATACACAAATCTGGTAAACTTAACACAAATGCCGACGCACTTAGCCGAATAAAACACACAAACGAAATATCAGTAATCACTAGAGCCCAGAGCAAAACCCAAGAAACAAACAAAGACAGCATAAACTCCAACACACAACAAAATATTACCGCAGATAAAACACAAAACACTACAGAAATCATACCAACAGAAATGAAAACTAAAATACTACACCCTAAAATAGAAATAGTAACTGACATAATAGAAAATAGAAATAGTAACTGACACATGAATGAACACGATCAAATCTAATTTGGAATTGGGATCCGTGACGTCATGAAGTCATCACCATTCGAAAGTAAACATGAATGAACACGATCACACGCGTAATTGTTGCCATATATGTATAAAACAGGTGTAAATAATTTTTTCATATAAATCTTTAAATCTGAATTTAATAGACAAGACCACAAATTTTCAGTGTATTAAGAGTAAATTGTGGTTCATTGTACAACTTTAATGAATTAATAGTTCATAAAGTTTTAAAAATCGAGCGTTGGATGCTTGAACACGATGGTATCCAACAACTTTTTATTAATTACCCATTTGGAATTGGGATCCGGGACGTCATGACGTCATGACCATTCGAAAGTAAACATGAATGAACACGATCAAATCTAATAATCATAATGATAATCATGTAAGATGTGATAATCTTTCTCTTCTTTATGATGGCTCTATATATTAGAGAGAAGAGGAAATAATAACAAAATCGGTTGTTAAATTATTGGTATATGGGCATTGATCCGTAACAAATTTCTTTCGTGCGATCGATGATATTCATTGTATAAAAGCGTAAATGTGTGAAATATATTCATATACATGCATATGAGAGTTGTATTTAACATATTTTATTTGTTGTTGCCATATATGTATAAAACAGGTGTATATTGGAACATTTCGATTACTTTCCTCGTATATGACGTATTTAAGTCGTGGTTGTTCATTGATCTACTGATCTACGTTTTTATATTCTATTCGGTCACATTTTTATTTATAGAATAAACTTATTTACTATTTTTCATATTCTTATTCTAACTTACATATTTTTTGTTTATATTGTTTTAGTATACTAAGCAGCTATTCTAAAATTATATAGTATAATTCTATTTAATTCATTTAGTTTAATTGATATAATTCAAAAACATAGATGGCCACTATAACAAAAGTAAAATATCAAGAGCTACTACATTATTTTTGGGATTTTATATCCGTATGGTAATGAATCATGATTATCTAGGAACCTTCGTTTCACGGCATTTGGTTTATATTTTTTAACTTCTGACACAGTAACCACCTCGTAGTTTTCGGTACGTCTAATGTTAGTTGAAAAAACTGGAATGTTATTGTTTTCATCAAATTTTATAATCATATCTTTCATCGATTCAAAATAAAATTAGGTTATCCTCTTATAGAAAAACTGCTAGGGCAGAAACAGTCAAATATTTAGCCAAACAAGTTAGTACAAAATGCCTTCAATGTAAGAAACCATTTTGCTTAAAAAGTTAAAAAGTTAAAAAATTAAGAAGTTAAAAAGTTAAAAAGTTAAAAAGTCAAAAAGTTAAAAAGTTAAAAAGTTAAAAAGTTAAAAAATTAAAAAGTTAAAAAATTAAAAAGTTAAAAAATTAAAAAGTTAAAAAGTTAAAAATTAAAAAGTTAAAAAGTTAAAAAGTTAAAAAGTTAAAAAGTTAAAAAGTTAAAAAGTTAAAAAGTTAAAAAGTTAAAAAGTTAAAAAGTTAAAAAGTTAAACAGTTAAAAAGTTAAAAAGTTAAAAAGTTAAAAAGTTAAAAAGTTAAAAAGTTAAAAAGTTAAAAAGTTAAAAGTTAAAAACTTAAAAAGTTAAAAAGTTATTTTGCTGGATTGTACCACTCAAAAATAAAACGGCGGAAGAAATTTGATAAATACATATAAAGCTCTTGCCGTAACTAAAACACTCGAACCAACGTTTTTTTTATATAAGAACCTTACCTCTGCATGTAAAAGAAGGGTTGTGTTTTACATTTGTATGTATGATGCATGCATGGTACAGGTGCACATTTAGCACGAATAAAAATTTATCTATAGAAATAGAATGTACATTTATCTATGTATACAAATATTAGTGTATATGTATGTAGTCATATATGGTTTAAAAGATTTAATAATTTGCAAATAAGATTAATCAAAGACATAAAAATACATATGTATTAATATTTGTTTTTCTATACCATCTTTGTTACACATACTATGCAGTGAGTGTAAGAGAAAGTGATGTGATTCAACACAACAATATAAGAAGTTAATTTATTTATATCAGCAATTCTTTTTTAAATAATATGCGATTCAGGCGTAAATCGATAATATGCTGAATTTAGAAGAATTAGGGAAAATTTCTATATAAAAAAAACGTAGTTACCAAAACTCATACATTTTGTTGTGTACCAATCAGTGAAATTGTTTAATAACATCCTCAAACCAGATCAAAGTACGTATCAACAAAATTTATATATGTTTTACACAAATTAATTGAAAATGACCTACGCAAGCTGTTCGACACTACAACAAGTTTTGGAGGCTTGGATTACCATAATGCCATATGAATAGCTCAAACTTCCTCTAATGAGGAAAACACACTTCAATTAATTTATTGTAAAACATGAGTTAATATAACCCGTTTTTAAAATAATTTTTTATTATAAACACTCAATACTTACCATTATACTGTATTCTAGAATTAATATTGGAGCTTCGAGCGAAGCTGTATTTCGTAGACACCGCTATTTAAAATAAAACTGTCATTTTAAACTATTATTAAATAAAACAATCGCACAATCAAATTAAAAATAACACTGTCATTTTAAAACTATTATTAAATTAAATAATCGCACAATTACATAAAAAATAAAAATAAAAAAATAAAAATGGGTTACATATTTTAAAAATATAAAACAAAAAGAAAAATGACTACCACAACTGATTATCACAAGCTGTAAATCACGAATGAATACTACTCTAATACTGCCTAACTTACCCATGTCTAATATAATATGTCTTAACATTACTATATTCCCGCACAGTATCAATGAATACACTATAGTAAACACTATGTAATATTTGTTGTACGAAAAAAAACGAGTCGACCAACACAACTCGCGTATCTTCTCACTAATTCAATTGATTGAGGTCATTTAATAAGATAATACATAAAATGCAATTAAACGTTTTTAACATACTTATTACATATGTTCCGACATGATCATTCATGATTAAAATAAAATATGAAGAGCATATAAAACGACAGCGTTTTTACTATTTCATATTGCTGTTTACATAACCATACATGGAAAGCAAATGCATGCATACACTGTTCGAAACTTATTCCAGAGAAATTATATAGTATGTTTCTTTTTCTAAAATCTGCATACATGTGATGACTGATGAGTATATTCAGAAACATGATTAAACATGATCGATAAAATTCGCGTAAACAAAACAACAAAACTGTAATAGTATTATATAGGTATGAATATTGTTTTAGATATAAGATTTATTGTTGTTTGTGTTTTCGTGCATAAGCAAAAAAAATAAAAAAATTAAATATGTGGATAAGAAGAAAGAAGAGATGAAAGAAACTCAGTAAAATATATAGGTCAAAAAATAGAAATGATTTTTTTTGTTAGCTTTGCATAATTTTAACGACCAGGTACTAACCTATGTTTATTAAAAATGATATACATACGTATGTAAACGTCTATGATTTACATAAAAACCGTTGGAAACGTCTGTAATTTAAATAAAAATTGTCAGGTAGGTGAGGATGACCATATTTATTGTAGAGGAATTTTGTAGTGAAATACGTACCATATCCACTGTGACAAAGCAATGGATGAATTTTTAGTGGAACTGTACCATTTTCCGACAGATGTGGAATTTCGTTCCAGGCGTTCTTTTTTAAAATCTGCTTGCATGTGATGACTGATGGCACAATCAGAAACACAATTAAACATGATCGATTAACACTTCATTTCAAATGATATGTAATTTTATTGTTGTCGATGTATTTAATATGTTTTATTATACTATACATTTGTTTTAAGGTTTCACAGAGCAAAGCATATGTGTTATTGCATTTAACTATGCATACATACATAGTTTAAATACAGATGTTTTTTACTTTTTTTAAAATACATGTCTTTACATGTTTGTAAACTAAAAAACATGATCAAACATGATTTGCGAACGTCGTTTTACCTCCTGCATATTTTCATCGGCCAGGTCGAACAGATAGTAACCTATGTTTATTAAAAATGATATAAGTATACATATGTACATGTATATGTATTGCGGTGTTGTTTTAAAATTAATCATGTAAGATTGCGAGTCTCATAGTAAATCAAGAACGATGACGTTTTTAAAAATAATTTCTATTTTCAAAGCGATACAACAATAGTTTTGATCAACATGTCAATCGAAGTGATGCTGATTCGTTACACAAACTATCAAAATTAATAAAAATCACAACCTTTATTGCCTCGTGTCAAGCATTGAATATGAAATGTGGGTGATTTTTACACAAATTGTATCTGCAGGTCCGAAAAAACTAAGCTTTCAAGATATTTAGTACAAACAACAACACAATAGAGATCGTATGTAAGCTTCTACAAAGATATAAAGCCTGATGTAAATATAAAATTTGATACTTCAGATTATTCTATCGAAAACAAATTGTATATCGTTAACCATTGGTAAATAAAAAAGTTTTAGGCATGTTCAAAGATGAATCTTCTGAAAAATTATTCTCTGTTAATTAGTTTAAAAGCAAAATCTTATGGCTAATTACTTGCGGAGGATAATGTAGTTATAAAAAATTAAAAGGTGTTAAATGATTTTTAAAAATTGCTTAAATAAAAATGAAAACATTAAAAAATACATTCCGCTAGCACACTTTAACTTCTTTATATGATTGGAGGCATGCTGGTTCATACGTACAATAGATCATACATTAAGTTGTATTGGTATATAATTATCAAACTGTCTGACCCAATCGTTCCATGATAAAATTTGATGTAAACGGTTATGATTTATAATGCAAATGCGGTCACCGCTGTTGACCAAGGGTACCGTACCTACGCTCTGCAGTTGCATTGCACCATCTTTGCATTATAAATCATAGACATTTACATCAATTCATAAACTTAAATTTTAAACTTAAAATTAATGTAAACGTCTATGATATTTTTGAATTGTTAAACTTGAAAATTGAGATTGGAAAATTTTTATATCATAATCAATTACAACTAAATTTGTCAATAACTATAAATTTGCTAAATTTTGCTTTTGAACATGTTTGATCGATATAAAATTGTTGTAAACGTCTATGATTTAGATAAAACCGACGTAAACGTCTATGATTTATATAAAAGTTGATGTAAACGTCTATGATTTATAATGCAAATGTGGTAATGAGCGGTGTCCCGCGCAGGTACGGTATCCACCACATTTGCATTATAAATCATTGACGTTTACATCAACTTTTATATAAATCATAGACGTTTACGTCGGTTTTATCTAAATCATAGACGTTTACAACAATTTTTTATCGATCAAACATGTTCAAAAGCAAAATTTAGCAAATTTATAGTTATTGACAAATTTAGTTGTAATTGATTATGATATAAAAATTTTCCAATCTCAATTTTCAAGTTTAACAATTCAAAAATATCATAAACGTTTACATTAATTTTAAGTTTAAAATTTAAGTTTATGAATTGATGTAAATGTCTATGATTTATAATGCAAATATGGTGCAATGCAACTGCAGAGCGTAGGTACGGTACCCTTGGTCAACAGCGGTGACCGCATTTGCATTATAAATCATAACCGTTTACATCAAATTTTATCATGGAACGATTGGATCAGACAGTTTGATAATTATATACCAATACAACTTAATGTATGATCTATTGTACGTATGAACCAGCATGCCTCCAATCATATAAAGAAGTTAAAGTGTGCTAGCGGAATGTATTTTTTAATGTTTTCATTTTTATTTAAGCAATTTTTAAAAATCATTTAACACCTTTTAATTTTTTATAACTACATTATCCTCCGCAAGTAATTAGCCATAAGATTTTGCTTTTAAACTAATTAACAGAGAATAATTTTTCAGAAGATTCATCTTTGAACATGCCAGTAGTAAGTAACCACTTTACAGACGGTGAGAAAGATGTGCAAAATTTTAGTTGAATGTTGTGCAAAATTTTAATAGTGGGGTAATATATATATATATATATATATATATATATATATATATTTTGCACAACTAAGATGATTCGAAGAAAATAGATAATGATAAATAAAATAAAATAAAATAAAATGTAATGTTTTATTTTTTTTTGAAATTAGATCGTACTATGTAGCGTATAGTAGTGTTGTTTGTGTTTTCGTTGTTGTGGAAATTTGTATAAGTACATACATATATAATAATAATAAAACACACGGTTCGGAGAAAAAAGATAAGAAAAAATATATTTGATATTTAATGAAATGTGTGTGTTGGAATGAATTAAATTGATCGGTGGCGCTAAAAATATAAAAAAGAAAGAATGTTGAAGAATATGATATGTGGTTGTCGGAGTTTTTGTGTGAATTAATTAATGAATGAATGAATGAATGAATATTGTTGTTTTTGTAGATGATTTTGACAGGTGATTTTAAAAATTCGAAAACGATTAAGAGGATTCTAAGAAAATAGATAATAAAAACTAAAATAAAATAAAATATGTGGGATGGATAAGAAAGAAGCAATGCGATGTGTGTTGTATAAAGTGCAAATTGAGATTGGCGGAGATAAATAAATTATAAAAGACAATGGTGTTGTGGTATTTTTATAGTAATGTAAAAAATTAAAAGATTTGTGTTATGAATATTGTTTATTTGCACAAGTTCGGTTTCATGTTGACTAATTGTACCACTTCAAAACGAGTAAGACGATTCTAAGAAAATAGATAATAAAAAATAAAATAAAATATGTGGGATGGATAATTATGAACATTTTTATCCTGGTACAGTCGGAATTTATGAAGGAAAACTAATTAAATTCAAATACAATAATTTTACAAGTATTTCTGATGAATGAAGAATTGAAAAACGAAAAACCTTTCTTTTTGATATGCATCTTTAACAGTATTCATCCCTGTTAATATTAAGCAATCATGTTAATTATTTTTTAAACCATGTTTTAAGATTAGAATTTTTCATACTATAATATACGTAGTATGTAATTTATTGATTTGTTGTTTTTGTCTTTTGTATGAAGATATCTGAATCAATTTCGATTGAGACAATATAGATTAGATCGTACTATATACTCGTAGCGTATGAATATTGTTTTAGATATGAGATTTAGTGTTGTTTGTGTTTTCGTATATGAATATTTGTTGTAGTTTTTATGTAACACGGTTCGAAGAAATGCGATAAGCAAAAATAAAAAATTAAAAATTAAAATAAAATAAAATATGTGAGATAATAAGAAGAAATTCGATGCCTAGCGGTATGTTAATGTAAGTCGGAATGAATAAAATTGACCGGTGGCGCTAAAAAGATAAAAAAGAAAGAATGTTGAAGAATATGATGTGTGGTTGTCGGTGTTTTTGTGTGAATGAATGAATATTGTTGTTGTTGGATAGATAAAAAAGAGATTTTTTATTAAATTGATCAGTGGGGCTATAAAAAATATATGTTAAGAAGTTTGTTGTTGGTGTATGTATGAATATGAGAATAATATTGGGGGTTCGATATGAAATAAATAATTAGAAAATTATTCGTAGATTTATAATAGATATTTTCCACATGTAATATTAATTATATTTGAAGAAATTTTCGTTCACAATAGATATAATTTTAAAATAATGTTTGATATAATGAAAACAATAATACAAGATGAATAAAAATTAAAAAAGAAAGAAAGAAATTATTAAAATTTAGAAATAAAAATAGAAAAAAATATAATTATTTGAAAAAATACTTTAAATTAAAAAATCTTTTCAAATTTAAATTAATTATTTTCTATATTACATTACTACATAAAATGTAACATGTAATAATATGTAATATTTTATTCTGTTATAGTTACATAAAGTATTATTTTAAAAAATTTTAGGTATCACATATATAGGTATAGATGTAAACGTCTATATGATTTAGATAAACATTTTCAACTACATAATTATGTATGTTATTCCGGAAACAATTAAACTGATTGGCATTAAGAATAATATAGCGTAATAAATATGTGTGGATATTGTGCGGTCTATGTGTGTGTGTAATAGTAATATTGTGTTAGATACGAGATTTATTTTTGTTTGTATTTTCGTATATGAATATTTGTAGAATGTAGTCAAGTACAAAAAGAAAATATAAAATTTTCACAGGTTTGTAACAAAGGTGATTTTCGTGTATGAATATTTGTAGAATGTAACTTGAATTGTTTACAAAAGAAAAAGGAAAAATAATAGTTATGTAAAATTAAAAGATGTGTGTTATAAATGTTTTATTTTATTTTTGAAATTATATCGTAGTAAGAAATAGTATTATATAGTGTTAGGATAATGTTTTAGATACGAGATTTATTGTTGTTTGTGTTTTCGTATTTGAATATTTGTTGTAATTTCTATCTAACACGGTTCGGAGAAATGAGATAAGCAAAAAATTAAAATTAAAATAAAATAAAAATATGTGCGATAAGAAGAAGAAATCCGATGCGTTATTGTAAATCACATTTTATTTTTTTTCGTCATAGTATTGTGTACATACATATATGGAATTAGTAGATTTTTTGTTGTTTGTGTTTGTTTTTACAAATTTCGCAAGTATGAAGCATTTGACAAAAAATAAAAAATGTTCGATATAAGACTTGAAGTTCTGTTAATAAAAATTTAAAAAAAATACAGTATACATAAACAAAAGAGAAAAAGAAAAATCATAAACAAAAAAAATCAAAAAACCATCAAATAGAAAAAGAAAACATTCCGCACTGTGTTACTGTAAAAAAGTGAAAATTGAGAATGGTGATAAAAGAAATTATAACCCAATGCGTTGTATTATTTTTATAGTAATGTTAAATTAACAGATTTGTGTTATTTTTAGTGTTGTGAAGGGTTTTTTTTTTTTGATATTAGATCGTATAATAACTTTTTTTGATATTAGATCGTATAATAACTATGATGTAAACGTCTATGATTTAGACTGTGTGCGAAACCTGTGATGAAAAATCGTTAATATTAATTTTGACATTTGTTTGATAATTATTCCCTTACATTCACAATTTTTTATTATACTGTCCGAAATGTGAAGTAAATCTCCCCACCTCATAAGTTTTTCCTCATGTCATATACATATGTCGATTTTTGTTTTCATAACCTCAAATTTTTGTGACAACAGTTTGCACAATATCACAAATATTTGTACAATTATGAATTATATATTTTGGACAATTATATATTTTACGAATTATTAATTACGAATTTTATGTTAAATAGATTATTATGATTGCAAGATGATGGAACAGATTTCTTCATGGAATAAAATTAACACATTGATGTATTAATAACTATTAGAATTTATAATTATGTATGTATAATCTCACGTTACACATGTGTTAAAAAATCAGACGTTACACATGCGTACACAAATTATTTGATAGCAGTCAAAATTATCATAGTAATAGACTCGAATAATTTCTGTATTTCGTTCAAAAAACTATTTATTCACTGGTCTCTTTTTAAATAAAACTTGCAACTAATCACTGAAAAGTGTTAATATTGAGTGATTAAGTCTTCCCACACAATGTTTTTCTAAAGCTTTCTCGTAATATCTATTGAGTTTGTTTTCATTTCAATATTTTTACCAACCAGCAAAACAGTCGGAGTTTATCAATGAAAAATAATTATATTCAAATACAATAATTTTACAAATATTTTCTAATGAATGAAGAATTGAAAAACGAAAAAATTTTCTTTTTGATATGCATTTAATTAATTTATTTAATGCATTTAGTGAATTTTAAGCAACCATGTTTTGTTATGTTTAATTATTTTTTATACCATGTTAAGACACGAACTCGAAAAAAGGGAAATTTTAAAAGGAAAGATTTTAAACAATTTATCATTCAATTTATCATTGTATTTAGCTTTAAACCTGTATTATTTGTCAATAAACTTCAAAATATTGTTAGAAGTGGAAATTATTCAAGATAAATAGAACATAAATAAAATGGTTGTGATTTTTATTAATTTTGATAGTTTGTGTAACGCACCAGCATCACTTCGATTGATATGTTAATCAAAACTATTGCTGTATTGTTTTGAAAATAGAAATTATTATGTTTTAAAACGTCATCGTTCTTGAATTAAAACTCGCAACTTTACTTACAATTTCTTTTTTTTAATTTTATTAACTTAAGTTTTACAAATGTTAATTTTAAATATTTTTGTTTTTTTAAATTGTTTCTCCTTTTATTAATAATTTTTAATAATCACACTTTTAGGTTTTTAAAAATAAAAAAAGTTATTATATGCGGAAATATTCTAAAGAAAGAAATTATAATTATAGTTACAGAATAAAATAATACATATTATTACATGTTATATTTTATGTAGTAATGTAATATAGAAAATAATTAATTTAAATTTGTGAAGGTTTTTAATTGAAAGTATTTTTTTTCAGTTCAATAATATTTTTTCTATTTTGATTTGTAAATTTTTATAAATTTTTAATAATTTCTTTCATTTTTAACTTTTTGATGTTCCTTGTTTATGATTTTTCTTTTTCTCGGTTGTTTATACTTTTTGTCAAATCACATTTGCTGCGTTTTTTTTATTAACAGAACTTCAAGTCCTATATAGAACATTTTTATTTTTTTGTTAAATGCTTCATACTTGGAAAATTTACAAAAAAGAAAAAAACAACAACAAATCATATTCATCTTTATTTTATATTCTTAGATGTTCCTATTTCACAGACCGCACAATAGCTACACATATTCATTAGGCTATATTCTTAGCACCAATCAGTGCTAATTGTTTTCGTATCCGAAATATTCATAAACGAATCATGTCGAATCGCGTGTAGTAAATTTGTGAAGGTTTTTTAATTGAAATCACTTCGATTGATATGTTAATCAAAACTATTGCTGTATTGTTTTGAAAATAGAAATTATGATTTTTTAAAACGTCATCGTTCTTGATTTACTCAAAACGTAATCGTTCTTGAATTAAAACTCCCAACCTTACTCACAATTTCTTTTTCTTATTTTATTAACTTAAATTTTACAAATGTTAATTTAAAATATGTTTGTTTTTTAAATTGTTTCTCCTTTCATTAATAATTTTAAGTATGGTTTTTTAAAAATAAAAAAGTTATTATATGCGGAAATATTTTAAAGGATAAATATAGTTACAGAATAAAATATTACATATTATTACATGTTACATTTTATGTGATGTGATATAGAAAATAATTAATTTAAATATGTATGTATGTGAAGGTTTTTTTTATTTGAAAGTATTTTTCTTCTAAAATTATTTTTAATAATATTTTTTTTATTTCTAAATTTTTAATAATTGCAAATCATATTTGCTGCGTGTTTTTTATTAACAGAACTTCAAAATATTTATTATAAATCTGCGAATAATTTTCTAATTTTACAAATTTTAAATTTAAATATTTTTTAAAGTTTTTTTATTCAATAATTTTTATTTTTAATATTCACATTTTATGTTTTTATAATAAAAAAAAGTTATTACATATATGCGGGAAATTTCTAAAGGAATAAATTATAGTTATAGTTACAGAATAAATTATTACATAATACATATTAATAATTAGAAAATAATTATTTTAAATTTGTGAAGGTTTTTTTAATTGAAAGTATTTTTTCAAATAATAATATTTTTTCTAAAATTATTTATTATAATATTTTATTTATATTTCTAAATTTTTATAATTTTTTAATAACTTTGTTTTTAATTTTTATTCATCTTGTAATTTTTATAATTTACATGTTGCTTATATTTCTAAAAATTGTATGAAACATTAAAATCTTACAACAAAATTATCTTTTTCAAATAAAAGGTCGGGTAAGTCATACATCTGTTTTGCAATTTTTATGACCATGTGGTAGTGAGTCGTAATTTTCCAAATATTTCCTCTTATTACTCGTAACTCTATATTCCTTAACCTCTGTTAAAGTTAACACTTCATATCTTTCCATGCATCGAATATTAGTTGAAATAATAGGAATATTATTATTTTCGTAAATTTAATATATTCTTCATTGCTTTGAAGTTAACTACCTTCGATGCTATATAGTTTAGACATATGCATTTTACCTAACAAACGATCTATTCTGTATTATTATTGGTACTAAATACTTTAAAAGCATAGATTTTCGATTTTTTTTAAATGTATTCATCATCTCACTGAACAAACCTCCAGTTTGAGTGTGTATATCATATTGCTCAACATTATAACTCCATATCTCATAGATATAATGTAATAATTTGTACCCCTTTTCGAGTGCCTTTTCTAAATTCGTGCAGCGCCCAAGTTCCTGTTAATGCCCAGCATCATCAACAGAGTGAATGCATTCACTCTGATTTTTGTCTTTACTACAAGTGCAAGCACAAGGTAAACATTAATTTGTTATTCTGCTTGATAGGGAGAACGGAGTAATATAGTTCTTGTGGTGGTAAAATTTTACATTTTATTAAGCCTTTTAGTAAGTTCTAAATTTAATTTCGTGCATTCTTCATTTCCTATGTATATTCCTAGGATGTGCTATTGGGAATTTTCCCACCTTGCAAACCCAAAAGTACAGAGAACAGATATCGATATTCTTGATTTGCTCGCCGGGTTTACATTTGTAACAAAATATTGTGAAGTTGTACAAATTTTTACTTTATTTTTTCTTTTTGTAACAAAATATTGTGAAGTTGTACAAATTTTTACTTTATTTTTTCTTTTCGAATCGTGTGTAGTATAGAAAATATTTATATTTGTGAAGGTTTTTTAATGGAAAGTATTTTTTCAAATAATAATTACTGAAAAAACTAAATAGTTGAGAAATAAAATTCGCTATTTTTAATTCATCGATTTAATTTTAAGGTATAACAAAAATTTTTATAAATAAATAAATTATTTTTAAAAATAAACACAATGTTTTATGTTTCTTTATTTGATTATCTTTGTTTATGATTTTTCTTTTTTCTGTTGTTTATACTTTTTGTCAAATCACATTTGCTGCGTTTTTTTTTATTAACAGAACTTCAAGTTCTAGATAGAGAACATCGGGAATAATACTGGGGAAATTATATTTAATTAAACCAATATATTTTATTTATGTTCTATTTATCTAAAATATTTTAACTTCTAGCAATACTTTTTGACGTTTATTGTCAAATAATACAGGTTTAAAGCTAAATACAATTATAAATATTTGTTTAAAATATTTCCTTTTAAAATTTCCCTTTTTTTCGAGTTCGTGTCTTAAACATGACAAAACATGATTGCTTAATATTAATACTGTAATAATAAATCTGTTTAATTGTTTCCGAAATTTAAATAAATTCCGATTCCGAGATATTTATATACACGAAAACACAAACAACATAAAATCTCGTATTTAAAACCATATTCATACGCTATATTATAATACTATTATTTACAATATTTTCTATACTACACACGATTCGAAAAGAAAAAATAAAGTAAAAATTTGTACAACTTCACAATATTTTGTTACAAAAAGAAAAAATAAAGTAAAAATTTGTACAACTTCACAATATTTTGTTACAAATGTAAACCCGGCGAGCAAATCAAGAATATCGATATCTGTTCTCTGTACTTTTGGGTTTGCAAGGTGGGAAAATTCCCAATAGCACATCCTAGGAATATACATAGGAAAT
Organism: Tipula unca; assembly: GCA_951394425.1. Lineage (NCBI taxonomy): Eukaryota > Metazoa > Arthropoda > Insecta > Diptera > Tipulidae > Tipula > Tipula unca. The sequence continues at coordinate 2,938,216 of OX596383.1, read as the reverse complement.
GAAGAATGCACGAAATTAAATTTAGAACTTACTAAAAGGCTTAATAAAATGTAAAATTTTACCACCACAAGAACTATATCACTCCGTTCTCCCTATCAAGCAGAATAACAAATTAATGTTTACCTTGTGCTTGCACTTGTAGTAAAGACAAAAATCAGAGTGAATGCATTCACTCTGTTGATGATGCTGGGCATTAACAGGAACTTGGGCGCTGCACGAATTTAGAAAAGGCACTCGAAAAGGGGTACAAATTATTACATTATATCTATGAGATATGGAGTTATAATGTTGAGCAATATGATATACACACTCAAACTGGAGGTTTGTTCAGTGAGATGATGAATACATTTAAAAAAAATCGAAAATCTATGCTTTTAAAGTATTTAGTACCAATAATAATACAGAATAGATCGTTTGTTAGGTAAAATGCATATGTCTAAACTATATAGCATCGAAGGTAGTTAACTTCAAAGCAATGAAGAATATATTAAATTTACGAAAATAATAATATTCCTATTATTTCAACTAATATTCGATGCATGGAAAGATATGAAGTGTTAACTTTAACAGAGGTTAAGGAATATAGAGTTACGAGTAATAAGAGGAAATATTTGGAAAATTACGACTCACTACCACATGGTCATAAAAATTGCAAAACAGATGTATGACTTACCCGACCTTTTATTTGAAAAAGATAATTTTGTTGTAAGATTTTAATGTTTCATACAATTTTTAGAAATATAAGCAACATGTAAATTATAAAAATTACAAGATGAATAAAAATTAAAAACAAAGTTATTAAAAAATTATAAAAATTTAGAAATATAAATAAAATATTATAATAAATAATTTTAGAAAAAATATTATTATTTGAAAAAATACTTTCAATTAAAAAAACCTTCACAAATTTAAAATAATTATTTTCTAATTATTAATATGTATTATGTAATAATTTATTCTGTAACTATAACTATAATTTATTCCTTTAGAAATTTCCCGCATATATGTAATAACTTTTTTTTATTATAAAAACATAAAATGTGAATATTAAAAATAAAAATTATTGAATAAAAAAACTTTAAAAAATATTTAAATTTAAAATTTGTAAAATTATTCGCAGATTTATAATAAATATTTTCCATATGTAATATTAATTAAATTAGTATTATTTATTCTATAAGTATAATTTTAATATATTTGAAGAAATTTTCGGCACACAATAGGTTTAATTTTAAAATAATACTTTATAAAACGAAAAAATTACAAGATGAATAAAACTTAATAAAAAATTATAAAATTATATTATAAATTATTAATTATAAAATAAAAGTAGAAAAAATATTTTTATTATTTGAAAAATAAAATACTTTCAATTAAAAAACCTTCACAAATTTAAATTAATTATTTTCGATATTACATTACTACACAAAATATAACATGTTATACTTATAGAATAAACAATACTAATTTAATTAATATTACATATGGAAAATATTTATTATAAATCTGCGAATAATTTTCTAATTTTACAAATGTTAAATTTAAATATTTTTTAAAGTTTTCTTATTCAATAATTTTTATTTTTAATATGTAATATTAATTAAATTAGTATTGTTTATTCTATAAGTATTACATGTAATATTTTATTATGTAACTTGTAATATAATTATAAAGTATTCCTTTTAAAAATTTTAGGTATTGATGAAAAAATGATGTAAACGTCTATGATTTAGACTGTGTGCGAAACCTGTGATGAAAAATCGTTAATATTAATTTTGACATTTGTTTGATAATTATTCCCTTACATTCACAATTTTTTATTATACTGTCCGAAATGTGAAGTAAATCTCCCCACCTCATAAGTTTTTCCTCATGTCATATACATATGTCGATTTTTGTTTTCATAACCTCAAATTTTTGTGACAACAGTTTGCACAATATCACAAATATTTGTACAATTATGAATTATATATTTTGGACAATTATATATTTTACGAATTATTAATTACGAATTTTATGTTAAATAGATTATTATGATTGCAAGATGATGGAACAGATTTCTTCATGGAATAAAATTAACACATTGATGTATTAATAACTATTAGAATTTATAATTATGTATGTATAATCTCACGTTACACATGTGTTAAAAAATCAGACGTTACACATGCGTACACAAATTATTTGATAGCAGTCAAAATTATCATAGTAATAGACTCGAATAATTTCTGTATTTCGTTCAAAAAACTATTTATTCACTGGTCTCTTTTTAAATAAAACTTGCAACTAATCACTGAAAAGTGTTAATATTGAGTGATTAAGTCTTCCCACACAATGTTTTTCTAAAGCTTTCTCGTAATATCTATTGAGTTTGTTTTCATTTCAATATTTTTACCAACCAGCAAAACAGTCGGAGTTTATCAATGAAAAATAATTATATTCAAATACAATAATTTTACAAATATTTTCTAATGAATGAAGAATTGAAAAACGAAAAAATTTTCTTTTTGATATGCATTTAATTAATTTATTTAATGCATTTAGTGAATTTTAAGCAACCATGTTTTGTTATGTTTAATTATTTTTTATACCATGTTAAGACACGAACTCGAAAAAAGGGAAATTTTAAAAGGAAAGATTTTAAACAATTTATCATTCAATTTATCATTGTATTTAGCTTTAAACCTGTATTATTTGTCAATAAACTTCAAAATATTGTTAGAAGTGGAAATTATTCAAGATAAATAGAACATAAATAAAATGGTTGTGATTTTTATTAATTTTGATAGTTTGTGTAACGCACCAGCATCACTTCGATTGATATGTTAATCAAAACTATTGCTGTATTGTTTTGAAAATAGAAATTATTATGTTTTAAAACGTCATCGTTCTTGAATTAAAACTCGCAACTTTACTTACAATTTCTTTTTTTTAATTTTATTAACTTAAGTTTTACAAATGTTAATTTTAAATATTTTTGTTTTTTTAAATTGTTTCTCCTTTTATTAATAATTTTTAATAATCACACTTTTAGGTTTTTAAAAATAAAAAAAGTTATTATATGCGGAAATATTCTAAAGAAAGAAATTATAATTATAGTTACAGAATAAAATAATACATATTATTACATGTTATATTTTATGTAGTAATGTAATATAGAAAATAATTAATTTAAATTTGTGAAGGTTTTTAATTGAAAGTATTTTTTTTCAGTTCAATAATATTTTTTCTATTTTGATTTGTAAATTTTTATAAATTTTTAATAATTTCTTTCATTTTTAACTTTTTGATGTTCCTTGTTTATGATTTTTCTTTTTCTCGGTTGTTTATACTTTTTGTCAAATCACATTTGCTGCGTTTTTTTTATTAACAGAACTTCAAGTCCTATATAGAACATTTTTATTTTTTTGTTAAATGCTTCATACTTGGAAAATTTACAAAAAAGAAAAAAACAACAACAAATCATATTCATCTTTATTTTATATTCTTAGATGTTCCTATTTCACAGACCGCACAATAGCTACACATATTCATTAGGCTATATTCTTAGCACCAATCAGTGCTAATTGTTTTCGTATCCGAAATATTTATAAACGAATCATGTCGAATCGCGTGTAGTAAATTTGTGAAGGTTTTTTAATTGAAATCACTTCGATTGATATGTTAATCAAAACTATTGCTGTATTGTTTTGAAAATAGAAATTATGATTTTTTAAAACGTCATCGTTCTTGATTTACTCAAAACGTAATCGTTCTTGAATTAAAACTCCCAACCTTACTCACAATTTCTTTTTCTTATTTTATTAACTTAAATTTTACAAATGTTAATTTAAAATATGTTTGTTTTTTAAATTGTTTCTCCTTTCATTAATAATTTTAAGTATGGTTTTTTAAAAATAAAAAAGTTATTATATGCGGAAATATTTTAAAGGATAAATATAGTTACAGAATAAAATATTACATATTATTACATGTTACATTTTATGTGATGTGATATAGAAAATAATTAATTTAAATATGTATGTATGTGAAGGTTTTTTTTATTTGAAAGTATTTTTCTTCTAAAATTATTTTTAATAATATTTTTTTTATTTCTAAATTTTTAATAATTGCAAATCATATTTGCTGCGTGTTTTTTATTAACAGAACTTCAAAATATTTATTATAAATCTGCGAATAATTTTCTAATTTTACAAATTTTAAATTGAAATATTTTTTAAAGTTTTTTTATTCAATAATTTTTATTTTTAATATTCACATTTTATGTTTTTATAATAAAAAAAGTTATTATATGCGGAAAATTTCTAAAGGAATAAATTATAGTTATAGTTACAGAATAAATTATTACATAATACATATTAATAATTAGAAAATAATTATTTTAAATTTGTGAAGGTTTTTTTAATTGAAAGTATTTTTTCAAATAATAATATTTTTTCTAAAATTATTTATTATAATATTTTATTTATATTTCTAAATTTTTATAATTTTTTAATAACTTTGTTTTTAATTTTTATTCATCTTGTAATTTTTATAATTTACATGTTGCTTATATTTCTAAAAATTGTATGAAACATTAAAATCTTACAACAAAATTATCTTTTTCAAATAAAAGGTCGGGTAAGTCATACACCTGTTTTGCAATTTTTATGACCATGTGGTAGTGAGTCGTAATTTTCCAAATATTTCCTCTTATTACTCGTAACTCTATATTCCTTAACCTCTGTTAAAGTTAACACTTCATATCTTTCCATGCATCGAATATTAGTTGAAATAATAGGAATATTATTATTTTCGTAAATTTAATATATTCTTCATTGCTTTGAAGTTAACTACCTTCGATGCTATATAGTTTAGACATATGCATTTTACCTAACAAACGATCTATTCTGTATTATTATTGGTACTAAATACTTTAAAAGCATAGATTTTCGATTTTTTTTAAATGTATTCATCATCTCACTGAACAAACCTCCAGTTTGAGTGTGTATATCATATTGCTCAACATTATAACTCCATATCTCATAGATATAATGTAATAATTTGTACCCCTTTTCGAGTGCCTTTTCTAAATTCGTGCAGCGCCCAAGTTCCTGTTAATGCCCAGCATCATCAACAGAGTGAATGCATTCACTCTGATTTTTGTCTTTACTACAAGTGCAAGCACAAGGTAAACATTAATTTGTTATTCTGCTTGATAGGGAGAACGGAGTGATATAGTTCTTGTGGTGGTAAAATTTTACATTTTATTAAGCCTTTTAGTAAGTTCTAAATTTAATTTCGTGCATTCTTCATTTCCTATGTATATTCCTAGGATGTGCTATTGGGAATTTTCCCACCTTGCAAACCCAAAAGTACAGAGAACAGATATCGATATTCTTGATTTGCTCGCCGGGTTTACATTTGTAACAAAATATTGTGAAGTTGTACAAATTTTTACTTTATTTTTTCTTTTTGTAACAAAATATTGTGAAGTTGTACAAATTTTTACTTTATTTTTTCTTTTCGAATCGTGTGTAGTATAGAAAATATTTATATTTGTGAAGGTTTTTTAATGGAAAGTATTTTTTCAAATAATAATTACTGAAAAAACTAAATAGTTGAGAAATAAAATTCGCTATTTTTAATTCATCGATTTAATTTTAAGGTATAACAAAAATTTTTATAAATAAATAAATTATTTTTAAAAATAAACACAATGTTTTATGTTTCTTTATTTGATTATCTTTGTTTATGATTTTTCTTTTTTCTGTTGTTTATACTTTTTGTCAAATCACATTTGCTGCGTTTTTTTTATTAACAGAACTTCAAGTTCTAGATAGAGAACATCGGGAATAATACTGGGGAAATTATATTTAATTAAACCAATATATTTTATTTATGTTCTATTTATCTAAAATATTTTAACTTCTAGCAATACTTTTTGACGTTTATTGTCAAATAATACAGGTTTAAAGCTAAATACAATTATAAATATTTGTTTAAAATATTTCCTTTTAAAATTTCCCTTTTTTTCGAGTTCGTGTCTTAAACATGACAAAACATGATTGCTTAATATTAATACTGTAATAATAAATCTGTTTAATTGTTTCCGAAATTTAAATAAATTCCGATTCCGAGATATTTATATACACGAAAACACAAACAACATAAAATCTCGTATTTAAAACCATATTCATACGCTATATTATAATACTATTATTTACGATCTAATATCAAAAAAAAAAAAACCTTCACAACACTAAAAATAACACAAATCTGTTAATTTAACATTACTATAAAAATAATACAACGCATTGGGTTATAATTTCTTTTATCACCATTCTCAATTTTCACTTTTTTACAGTAACACAGTGCGGAATGTTTTCTTTTTCTATTTGATGGTTTTTTGATTTTTTTTGTTTATGATTTTTCTTTTTCTCTTTTGTTTATGTATACTGTATTTTTTTTAAATTTTTATTAACAGAACTTCAAGTCTTATATCGAACTTTTTTTATTTTTTGTCAAATGCTTCATACTTGCGAAATTTGTAAAAACAAACACAAACAACAAAAAATCTACTAATTCCATATATGTATGTACACAATACTATGACGAAAAAAAATAAAATGTGATTTACAATAACGCATCGGATTTCTTCTTCTTATCGCACATATTTTTATTTTATTTTAATTTTAATTTTTTGCTTATCTCATTTCTCCGAACCGTGTTAGATAGAAATTACAACAAATATTCAAATACGAAAACACAAACAACAATAAATCTCGTATCTAAAACATTATCCTAACACTATATAATACTATTTCTTACTACGATATAATTTCAAAAATAAAATAAAACATTTATAACACACATCTTTTAATTTTACATAACTATTATTTTTCCTTTTTCTTTTGTAAACAATTCAAGTTACATTCTACAAATATTCATACACGAAAATCACCTTTGTTACAAACCTGTGAAAATTTTATATTTTCTTTTTGTACTTGACTACATTCTACAAATATTCATATACGAAAATACAAACAAAAATAAATCTCGTATCTAACACAATATTACTATTACACACACACATAGACCGCACAATATCCACACATATTTATTACGCTATATTATTCTTAATGCCAATCAGTTTAATTGTTTCCGGAATAACATACATAATTATGTAGTTGAAAATGTTTATCTAAATCATATAGACGTTTACATCTATACCTATATATGTGATACCTAAAATTTTTTAAAATAATACTTTATGTAACTATAACAGAATAAAATATTACATATTATTACATGTTACATTTTATGTAGTAATGTAATATAGAAAATAATTAATTTAAATTTGAAAAGATTTTTTAATTTAAAGTATTTTTTCAAATAATTATATTTTTTTCTATTTTTATTTCTAAATTTTAATAATTTCTTTCTTTCTTTTTTAATTTTTATTCATCTTGTATTATTGTTTTCATTATATCAAACATTATTTTAAAATTATATCTATTGTGAACGAAAATTTCTTCAAATATAATTAATATTACATGTGGAAAATATCTATTATAAATCTACGAATAATTTTCTAATTATTTATTTCATATCCAACCCCCAATATTATTCTCATATTCATACATACACCAACAACAAACTTCTTAACCTATATTTTTTTATAGCCCCACTGATCAATTTAATAAAAAATCTCTTTTTTATCTATCCAACAACAACAATATTCATTCATTCACACAAAAACACCGACAACCACACATCATATTCTTCAACATTCTTTCTTTTTTATCTTTTTAGCGCCACCGGTCAATTTTATTCATTCCGACTTACATTAACATACCGCTAGGCATCGAATTTCTTCTTATTATCTCACATATTTTATTTTATTTTAATTTTTAATTTTTTATTTTTGCTTATCGCATTTCTTCGAACCGTGTTACATAAAAACTACAACAAATATTCATATACGAAAACACAAACAACACTAAATCTCATATCTAAAACAATATTCATACGCTACGAGTATATAGTACGATCTAATCTATATTGTCTCAATCGAAATTGATTCAGATATCTTCATACAAAAGACAAAAACAACAAATCAATAAATTACATACTACGTGTATTATAGTATGAAAAATTCTAATCTTAAAACATGGTTTAAAAAATAATTAACATGATTGCTTAATATTAACAGGGATGAATACTGTTAAAGATGCATATCAAAAAGAAAGGTTTTTCGTTTTTCAATTCTTCATTCATCAGAAATACTTGTAAAATTATTGTATTTGAATTTAATTAGTTTTCCTTCATAAATTCCGACTGTACCAGGATAAAAATGTTCATAATTATCCATCCCACATATTTTATTTTATTTTTTATTATCTATTTTCTTAGAATCGTCTTACTCGTTTTGAAGTGGTACAATTAGTCAACATGAAACCGAACTTGTGCAAATAAACAATATTCATAACACAAATCTTTTAATTTTTTACATTACTATAAAAATACCACAACACCATTGTCTTTTATAATTTATTTATCTCCGCCAATCTCAATTTGCACTTTATACAACACACATCGCATTGCTTCTTTCTTATCCATCCCACATATTTTATTTTATTTTAGTTTTTATTATCTATTTTCTTAGAATCCTCTTAATCGTTTTCGAATTTTTAAAATCACCTGTCAAAATCATCTACAAAAACAACAATATTCATTCATTCATTCATTAATTAATTAATTCACACAAAAACTCCGACAACCACATATCATATTCTTCAACATTCTTTCTTTTTTATATTTTTAGCGCCACCGATCAATTTAATTCATTCCAACACACACATTTCATTAAATATCAAATATATTTTTTCTTATCTTTTTTCTCCGAACCGTGTGTTTTATTATTATTATATATGTATGTACTTATACAAATTTCCACAACAACGAAAACACAAACAACACTACTATACGCTACATAGTACGATCTAATTTCAAAAAAAAATAAAACATTACATTTTATTTTATTTTATTTTATTTATCATTATCTATTTTCTTCGAATCATCTTAGTTGTGCAATATATATATATATATATATATATATATATATATATATTACCCCACTATTAAAATTTTGCACAACATTCAACTAAAATTTTGCACATCTTTCTCACCGTCTGTAAAGTGGTTACTTACTACTGGCATGTTCAATAATAAAAGTTAATGTAAACGTCAATGATTTATAATGCAAATGTGGTGGATACCGTACCTGCGCGGGACACCGCTCATTAATTTTTTAATTTTTTATAACTACATTATCCTCCGCAAGTAATTAGCCATAAGATTTTGCTTTTAAACTAATTAACAGAGAATAATTTTTCAGAAGATTCATCTTTGAACATGCCTAAAACTTTTTTATTTACCAATGGTTAACGATATACAATTTGTTTTCGATAGAATAATCTGAAGTATCAAATTTTATATTTACATCAGGCTTTATATCTTTGTAGAAGCTTACATACGATCTCTATTGTGTTGTTGTTTGTACTAAATATCTTGAAAGCTTAGTTTTTTCGGACCTGCAGATACAATTTGTGTAAAAATCACCCACATTTCATATTCAATGCTTGACACGAGGCAATAAAGGTTGTGATTTTTATTAATTTTGATAGTTTGTGTAACGAATCAGCATCACTTCGATTGACATGTTGATCAAAACTATTGTTGTATCGCTTTGAAAATAGAAATTATTTTTAAAAACGTCATCGTTCTTGATTTACTATGAGACTCGCAATCTTACATGATTAATTTTAAAACAACACCGCAATACATATACATGTACATATGTATACTTATATCATTTTTAATAAACATAGGTTACTATCTGAGGTAAAACGACGTTCGCAAATCATGTTTGATCATGTTTTTTAGTTTACAAACATGTAAATACATGTATTTTAAAAAAAGTAAAAAACATCTGTATTTAAACTATGTATGTATGCATAGTTAAATGCAATAACACATATGCTTTGCTCTGTGAAACCTTAAAACAAATGTATAGTATAATAAAACATATTAAATACATTGACAACAATAAAATTACATATCATTTGAAATGAAGTGTTAATCGATCATGTTTAATTGTGTTTCTGATTGTGCCATCAGTCATCACATGCAAGCAGATTTTAAAAAAGAACGCCTGGAACGAAATTCCACATCTGTCGGAAAATGGTACAGTTCCACTAAAAATTCATCCATTGCTTTGTCACAGTGGATATGGTACGTATTTCACTACAAAATTCCTCTACAATAAATATGGTCATCCTCACCTACCTGACAATTTTTATTTAAATTACAGACGTTTCCAACGGTTTTTATGTAAATCATAGACGTTTACATACGTATGTATATCATTTTTAATAAACATAGGTTAGTACCTGGTCGTTAAAATTATGCAAAGCTAACAAAAAAAATCATTTCTATTTTTTGACCTATATATTTTACTGAGTTTCTTTCATCTCTTCTTTCTTCTTATCCACATATTTAATTTTTTTATTTTTTTTGCTTATGCACGAAAACACAAACAACAATAAATCTTATATCTAAAACAATATTCATACCTATATAATACTATTACAGTTTTGTTGTTTTGTTAACGCGAATTTTATCGATCATGTTTAATCATGTTTCTGAATATACTCATCAGTCATCACATGTATGCAGATTTTAGAAAAAGAAACATACTATATAATTTCTCTGGAATAAGTTTCGAACAGTGTATGCATGCATTTGCTTTCCATGTATGGTTATGTAAACAGCAATATGAAATAGTAAAAACGCTGTCGTTTTATATGCTCTTCATATTTTATTTTAATCATGAATGATCATGTCGGAACATATGTAATAAGTATGTTAAAAACGTTTAATTGCATTTTATGTATTATCTTATTAAATGACCTCAATCAATTGAATTAGTGAGAAGATACGCGAGTTGTGTTGGTCGACTCGTTTTTTTTCGTACAACAAATATTACATAGTGTTTACTATAGTGTATTCATTGATACTGTGCGGGAATATAGTAATGTTAAGACATATTATATTAGACATGGGTAAGTTAGGCAGTATTAGAGTAGTATTCATTCGTGATTTACAGCTTGTGATAATCAGTTGTGGTAGTCATTTTTCTTTTTGTTTTATATTTTTAAAATATGTAACCCATTTTTATTTTTTTATTTTTATTTTTTATGTAATTGTGCGATTATTTAATTTAATAATAGTTTTAAAATGACAGTGTTATTTTTAATTTGATTGTGCGATTGTTTTATTTAATAATAGTTTAAAATGACAGTTTTATTTTAAATAGCGGTGTCTACGAAATACAGCTTCGCTCGAAGCTCCAATATTAATTCTAGAATACAGTATAATGGTAAGTATTGAGTGTTTATAATAAAAAATTATTTTAAAAACGGGTTATATTAACTCATGTTTTACAATAAATTAATTGAAGTGTGTTTTCCTCATCAGAGGAAGTTTGAGCTATTCATATGGCATTATGGTAATCCAAGCCTCCAAAACTTGTTGTAGTGTCGAACAGCTTGCGTAGGTCATTTTCAATTAATTTGTGTAAAACATATATAAATTTTGTTGATACGTACTTTGATCTGGTTTGAGGATGTTATTAAACAATTTCACTGATTGGTACACAACAAAATGTATGAGTTTTGGTAACTACGTTTTTTTTATATAGAAATTTTCCCTAATTCTTCTAAATTCAGCATATTATCGATTTACGCCTGAATCGCATATTATTTAAAAAAGAATTGCTGACATAAATAAATTAACTTCTTATATTGTTGTGTTGAATCACATCACTTTCTCTTACACTCACTGCATAGTATGTGTAACAAAGATGGTATAGAAAAACAAATATTAATACATATGTATTTTTATGTCTTTGATTAATCTTATTTGCAAATTATTAAATCTTTTAAACCATATATGACTACATACATATACACTAATATTTGTATACATAGATACATGTATACATTCTATTTCTATAGATAAATTTTTATTCGTGCTAAATGTGCACCTGTACCATGCATGCATCATACATACAAATGTAAAACACAACCCTTCTTTTACATGCAGAGGTAAGGTTCTTATATAAAAAAAACGTTGGTTCGAGTGTTTTAGTTACGGCAAGAGCTTTATATGTATTTATCAAATTTCTTCCGCCGTTTTATTTTTGAGTGGTACAATCCAGCAAAATAACTTTTTAACTTTTTAACTTTTAACTTTTTAACTTTTTAACTTTTTAACTTTTTAACTTTTTAACTTTTTAACTTTTTAACTTTTTAACTTTTTAACTTTTTAACTTTTTAACTTTTTAACTTTTTAACTTTTTAACTTTTTAACTTTTTAACTTTTTAACTTTTTAACTTTTTAACTTTTTAACTTTTTAACTTTTTAACTTTTTAACTTTTTAACTTTTTAACTTTTTAACTTTTTAACATTTTAACTTTTTAACTTTTTAACTTTTTAACTTTTTAACTTTTTAACTTTTTAACTTTTTAACTTTTTAACTTTTTAACTTTTTAACTTTTTAACTTTTTAACTTTTTAACTTTTTAACTTTTTAACTTTTTAACTTTTTAACTTTTTAACTTTTTAATTTTTAACTTTTTAACTTTTTAATTTTTTAACTTTTTAATTTTTTAACTTTTTAACTTTTTGACTTTTTAACTTTTTAACTTTTTAACTTCTTAATTTTTTAACTTTTTAACTTTTTAAGCAAAATGGTTTCTTACATTGAAGGCATTTTGTACTAACTTGTTTGGCTAAATATTTGACTGTTTCTGCCCTAGCAGTTTTTCTATAAGAGGATAACCTAATTTTATTTTGAATCGATGAAAGATATGATTATAAAATTTGATGAAAACAATAACATTCCAGTTTTTTCAACTAACATTAGACGTACCGAAAACTACGAGGTGGTTACTGTGTCAGAAGTTAAAAAATATAAACCAAATGCCGTGAAACGAAGGTTCCTAGATAATCATGATTCATTACCATACGGATATAAAATCCCAAAAATAATGTAGTAGCTCTTGATATTTTACTTTTGTTATAGTGGCCATCTATGTTTTTGAATTATATCAATTAAACTAAATGAATTAAATAGAATTATACTATATAATTTTAGAATAGCTGCTTAGTATACTAAAACAATATAAACAAAAAATATGTAAGTTAGAATAAGAATATGAAAAATAGTAAATAAGTTTATTCTATAAATAAAAATGTGACCGAATAGAATATAAAAACGTAGATCAGTAGATCAATGAACAACCACGACTTAAATACGTCATATACGAGGAAAGTAATCGAAATGTTCCAATATACACCTGTTTTATACATATATGGCAACAACAAATAAAATATGTTAAATACAACTCTCATATGCATGTATATGAATATATTTCACACATTTACGCTTTTATAAAATGAATATCATCGATCGCACGAAAGAAATTTGTTACGGATCAATGCCCATATACCAATAATTTAACAACCGATTTTGTTATTATTTCCTCTTCTCTCTAATATATAGAGCCATCATAAAGAAGAGAAAGATTATCACATCTTACATGATTATCATTATGATTATTAGATTTGATCGTGTTCATTCATGTTTACTTTCGAATGGTCATGACGTCATGACGTCACGGATCCAAATTCCAAATGGGTAATTAATAAAAAGTTGTTGGATACCATCGTGTTCAAGCATCCAACGCTCGATTTTTAAAACTTTATGAACTATTAATTCATTAAAGTTGTACAATGAACCACAATTTACTCTTAATACACTGAAAATTTGTGGTCTTGTCTATTAAATTCAGATTTAAAGATTTATATGAAAAAATTATTTACACCTGTTTTATACATATATGGCAACAATTACGCGTGTGATCGTGTTCATTCATGTTTACTTTCGAATGGTGATGACTTCATGACGTCACGGATCCCAATTCCAAATTAGATTTGATCGTGTTCATTCATGTTTACTTTCGAATGGTGATGACGTCATGACGTCACGGATCCCAATTCCAAATGGGTAATTAATAAAAAGTTGTTGGATACCATCGTGTTCAAGCATCCAACGCTCGATTTTTAAAACTTTATGAACTATTAATTCATTAAAGTTGTACAATGAACCACAATTTACTCTTAATACACTGAAAATTTGTGGTCTTGTCTATTAAATTCAGATTTAAAGATTTATATGAAAAAAATTATTTATCTTAAATATAGATACGCTTTAATCAAAGTTGTTGACGATTGTGTAACGCTGAATACCCACCGTTCCAATCAAGGGACGTAATACATAATTTTTAATATTACTTTCCTCTACCGAGAGATGGATTTTTTTTTAACTCGTAATTCCCGTTACCTCGGTGGCTATAAATTCGCAGTTTTTTTTTGGCTGGGGTCAGTTCAGAATTTTTAAGTAATTTAGTTGGAGTTGATTATTAAAATCCGACGAGTGATTATGAAGAAAAGTTATTTATTGAAATTCGATTCGTTATAATATATATAAAAAAAAAAAGTCACTAAAATTTAACTTGTGACTGTGAAGTTTTTTTTTGTCTAAATTTATTTCGGTTTAAGAGAAGTTTTTTTTTTTTTGTTTTCAAGTTATTTACCTAAATTTAAAATATTAACTAAAATTAGTAATAAATAGTGTAAATTAATAAAATAGTGGATAATAAACTGTATAAATTTATTTAAACTGAAAAATGGTATCTGTTCCTCATTATCAACTAAAAATTTAATATCGTTAATTGTGAATATTTAATACATAAGTTCAGTTATAAATACTATCATACTATCTATAAATGCTTTAAAACTAAGTTTTTGGCAAACCACTTTAACATAATATATATACTATAGTATAACTATAGTTAACAAATAAAAAAATAAAAAAATAAAAAAACTCTGAAAATTAAATAATGTGATTATCGTACGAGAAAACGGAGCACATTTCTTTTATGAGTGACCGTTTCATTTTGTAACCTAGAGTATAAAAAAAAAATATTTATGTATATGTATACTTATACTTTATAGTGTATTGTTTTGTATATATAATTATATAAAATAAAATTAAAAGTGTGCAAATAAAAATAATAATTTTTCTTAAAGATTTAATTCATATCTAAAATTAAGAAACTAAAAACTATCAGTGTTTTAAAAAAAAAAAAAAAAAATATATATATTTTTTAAATAACGCATTCTATAATGATACAGATGAGTGTTGTGAAATACATATCTGTATAATAAAAACAAACAATAACGTGATTAAAATTTTAAATAAATTTTTGTATGAATCACAAATATACCAATTATGATAATTTGTATATGGATGTATGATGTCATCAATCAACACGTCATCAATGTACAAAAACATTAATTCTTAAGATAAGATTTTTTTTTTATTTTATTTTATTTTATTTCATTATATTATATAACAAATATATTAGTTTTTAATTTTAATAATTTCCTTTGATATGTCAAAATTTTTTTTTTATTAATTATATAATTCATATCTTATTTAATTTTTTTTTTTTGGTAATTATGGGGTAGTTATAAGAATTTTCTTTTTCCTTTTTAATATTATATCTAGTTGAAAACTTTTCTTAAATTTGTTTAGTAATAAATTTATTTACTTCTTTCTTTTTTCGGCTAATTAAATTAATTTTTTTTTATTTTCCTCTGTTTCGCTTGAGTTCGCATTTGTAGTTTCAGGATGAGATAAGAAGCAACAGTGGTGGGATGAGTTCAAGGGATAATAAGATAAAGAGGTGAGTTGGTCCTTGGTTCTCACCTGTTTCAGTTTCAACTCCGAGTATGCCATATTTCTGCGGTCTAGCAAGATTCCTTCAAGCTTTGGAAAACCCCACCCCTATACCCTGAGCACTAGCCGGCCAGATAAGACCGCTCCAAAGCCTCTGAAGGAATAATATAAATTTTCGGTAACAGCTGATAGCTTGATATCAAATCTGTTACAGATGGCGCCCAAATCTTTAAGCACATTAGGCTCGTTAGAACCACAGCAATTTTGTTTTACTATTAATTTTTTTTTGGTATAATCTTAAATTATTATTTTCCACTACGTATGCGCAGTCGCATCCAGCCAGCTGTTGATTCGAATGTTAGTATTCATACGTTTATTTTTTTTTTATTTATCTTTCTACACAGTTTTTAATTAGTATTTCACTTCAAGGATTGATTGATGCAGTTTCCAAAGAACTCTTTCCGGTTGTACGTTGAATTGAGTCAAGAACTGAAACAGTT
This sequence comes from Tipula unca, assembly GCA_951394425.1. Lineage (NCBI taxonomy): Eukaryota > Metazoa > Arthropoda > Insecta > Diptera > Tipulidae > Tipula > Tipula unca. The sequence goes on along the minus strand of OX596383.1, from coordinate 2,921,867 downwards.
GCATCAACCACTCTTTGAATATTATATATTTCATATGATCACGCGTTGTATTCCATCCAAATTGGTGTTGATTTCGATGCAGGTTATGACTATGAAATATAGTATCTTAGAATATCAAATATCATTGCAAATACTTCCAGTAAAACATTTTATACTGTTGAATTATTTGTTTACAGAACCTTGAATATTCTCCCGTTAAATCCTTTTCAATAAATTCTCTCTTGAGGCAGGTGATGACCAACCCTGCTTTGTCTCTTGTCGAAATCGAATCCCAAGAACTCATCCCCTCCGAATATCGTCATTTTGAAATTTACTAATACTCAAGTCGTGCGAAGTTTTTTTTTGTTTACTCCAATCAATATTTTTTTTGTGTTACAATTGGGATTGACAACGAATTACAGTTCAGGTCAGAGCTGCTGAATTTATAGCTTCTAAACAAATAATCATTACTCTTTAAGATACGGTTTAAAGAATTAAATAACACTGTATAACTATTTGTATATTGCGACCTCTCATAGCCATGTCGGACCTTAAAATGCTAAGCCAACACTTAGAATCCGACGAGTTTCTCGTTGAATGCGAGGTTCGTAATATAAAAGGACCGCTTCTTTCGCAAATTGAACAATTGGACCTCTGTTTTGCGAGAGAAAATGATGACAATACTCTTACTCCAGTACGCTCACATCCAGGAGCTGTAAAAGCCCCTCGACGAGAAGTATCGAAATGTTCCAGCAAATTGAAAAATTTGCAGGTCTTCATACAAGATAATCTTACAAATAATTCTGATCACTTAGACCATGATGCTCTGATTTCTCGCTTGTATCATGTGCATGCTAGATTAGAAAGAATTTCGGTTTCAAAAACAGTACAGGAAGCCGCTAGAAAACTTATCACATCATGTGAAATGCTTATAACTTTGGTTAATAAAATGAAAACTACTCCTCCACAAGGGAAGTCGCTCAGCGATTCAATTGCATCATTGGCAGCCGTTGATTGTGAAGTAGTTGAAGCGTCGGACTCCGAGAGTGAACCTAATTATACTTCCGCTACAAACGAGCAAGTTAACCATCCAATAACAGATGATAAACGTCTAAATTTAAGTGACAGTTTAGGTGACTTTAACAAGAAATTTCCACTAACGCAGTTCAAATCGGATTTTGCTAATACGGTATCAGCGACACAATTTACAGAACGGAAACAATCTAAACAGCCGTCAGCTATCAATATGCATTTTAAGTCAGTAATACCACCGACTGATAATCAAATACCTACGACCTCTAGGACCCCTATGCAACAACCACAACAGCCAATGGTTAGATTTGATACTACGAGTACTAAGGGTAACACACAGGCATTTGTGCCTCAGACAACCAGCTTTTCATCGCAACAACCAGTTCAATCTCATCCATCTTATGGCCATTTTAATACAAACCCCGTATTTAACAATTACCAGACTAATCCGTTAGCTACACATCCGAATTTTATTCCACAATACGTACAAAACCCCAGCTACAGTAACTATGCGCCATCGGGCCCAAGTGCAGTTTACCAAAATATGAATATGATGCCGCAACCTACTTATATTCCCCAATGGGCAACGCAAAAGCTACCAGAGGTTACCTCGTATCAGCCACCCCAAAGTACTGATCCAAGTCTAAATTCCACATCTACTTCACAACCGATAAGTGGATCTAATCTTTCTACAAATATTACGAAATGGAATATTTCCTATGATGGATCATCTTCGGATACTACTGTTGAAAAATTTTTTTTTCGCGTAGAACGATTGGCATCCACACACGGAATCAATTTACAACAATTAGTACATGATTTAGGATTTATTTTAAAAGGCGTAGCACGCGAGCACTACTGGATTATCTTAGAGAGAAACGGAACTTGTAGTTGGAGTGAATTACGCGAAGCATTTATCCATAGATTCCAATATAGGAAAACGGATTACGATATCCGTATTTTAATCGATAATCGGAAACAAAAATATAATAAGGAAACATTTATCGATTTTTATTACGATATCATAAATTTATCACTCCCATTAAAAACTCCGTTATCCGAGGTGGATTTAATAGACGTTTTACGTAAAAACATGCGACCCGCCCTTAAATCACAATTAGCCGGTGATATGTTCAATTCAGTAGCTGCACTCATTAACAAATGTATTGCGATCGAAGAAGCTTGGAGAAGTATTGGATATACTCCAGAACTTTCCATGAACCTTAATAGTCGGCACGTGAGTGAAATTACTTCTTCACAGGTTCAAACTTGTGGGCTCGAAAACAATTCATCGATCCAGTCGGTAATTTATCCCGTAAATATAGAGGCAATTGAATCCAACCATCCAAGGCTTACTAAAAATTTGCAATCGAATACGAATAATACATTTTCCAGTAGAACTGCTCCTTGCTGCTGGAACTGCCATATAATAGGTCACATATTTATTGACTGTAATAAACCTCCTCAACATTTATTTTGTTATGGATGTGGAGCTGCTAACGTACTAAAGCCTAACTGTCCAAACTGTACGCGGAGACAGGAAAACTATCAATCGGGAATGAGAGCCGCTGGGTCCAACCATTTCCGTCAACTCGCTCTTCCACCACCCAGACCGACCAAGACGGACTCGGCATCCAATACGGATCCAGAACTTGCAATGCAAGTCAAACGTTTATAAACCTTAAGTCCTCCAGTAATTCTAATATTTTACCATCCACTCTTTATATATCATCTAGAAACATCCGAACTTCTAACTATTTTCGTAATAAGAGAAAAATTAAGCTAAAACTCAGTAATACAATTCTGGCCGCGGTACTAGATAATCAAGACACGCGTGACAACCGACCATACGGGGTGGTCAAGTTATCTGGAATAAATTTTCGAGGATTGTTGGATAGTGGTGCTAATATAAGTGTTCTAGGTAAAAATGCACGTGAGTTCATTTCCCAGCATAAATTGTTTATGTACCCGCTCTCCAATTCGATTCAGACTGCGGATGGAGCGACACAGCAAGTTATTGGCTATATCAAAACCATGGTAACGTACCAGGGAAAGACAGCTCAGATGCAAATTTTTGTTGTCCCTGAATTACAACAAGAATTGTATTTGGGATGTGATTTTTGGGAAGCTTTTGGCCTAAGACCTATAATGGTGGAAGAACTAACCAATCCGAGTACTCATAACACAACTAAGGTCAACTCTAAGCAACTTCCAATAAGTAAAGTTCAACAGGAAAAACTGCAAGCTGTTATCGAGGAATTTCCAAATTTCGAAAAGTTAGGCCTGGGTCGTACCACTTTGTTGAGTCATACTATCGACGTAGGAGAGGCAGCCCCTATCAAACAGCGATTCTATCCCGTATCCCCCGCAATTCAAAAAGAAATGTATCTTGAGCTGGATAGAATGCTGCAACTCGGTGTTATTGAGGAGAGTCAAAGCCCTTGGTGCTCTCCTATAGCAATGGTTCGTAGAGCCAATGGTAAAACAAGGTTGTGTTTAGATGCTAGGAAGCTTAACGAAGTTACTCGCAAAGACGCTTATCCCCTCCCCTTGATAGAAGGGTTACTCAGTCGCTTGGATAGAGCTCAATACATGTCTAGCCTCGATTTAAAGGATGCGTTCTGGCAAATTCCTTTAAACGCCGAGAGTAAAGAGAAAACAGCTTTCACGGTGCCAGGGCGGCCCTTATATCAATTTACTGTAATGCCATTCGGACTCTGCAATGCGCCACAAACCATGTGCAGAATGATGCATAGGGTAATTCCACATCAACTACATGATCGAGTTTTCGTTTATCTTGATGATTTACTCATAATGACATCCACTTTTGATGAGCACCTCTCTTTGTTATCCGAGGTAGCATCTCGGTTGACGGAGGCAGGTCTCACAATTAACGTGGAAAAAAGCCATTTTTGACTGAATGAAATCGATTATCTCGGCTATGTGGTGGGTGGTGGTTCCTTGCGTCCCAATCCTGACAAGGTTCGGGCCATTGCAGAGTTCCCCGTTCCTAAAACTGTAAGACAGATCCGGAGATTTCTAGGAGTTTCTGGTTGGTACCGCAGATTTATTGATGGATACTCCACACTTTCTGCACCCCTGACTAACCTACTGAAGAAAGGTCGAAAATTTGATTGGTCCGAAGAAGCCCAGAATGCATTTAATGATCTGAAAATCGCTCTTATTACTGCCCCTGTACTGACTAATGCTGATTTCAAAAAGCGCTTCTACATCCAATGCGATGCCAGCTCAACCGGAATAGGAGCAGTTTTATTTCAAAAATCTGAAGCGGGACATGACAATCCCATCGCTTTTATGTCACAAAAATTAAATTCGGCACAGCGCAATTATAGTGTGACTGAATTGGAATGTCTTGCTGCAGTCTTAGCTATCAAGAAGTTTCGAGCATTCGTAGAGGGATTACCATTTACAGTGATAACTGATCACGCTAGCCTAACCTGGCTAATGTCCCAAAAAGATTTGTCGGGTAGATTGGCTCGATGGAGTCTTAAACTTCAAGGCTATAACTTTGAAATAGAATACCGTAAAGGATCCCAAAACGCTGTGCCCGATGCCCTGTCTCGCGCTTTTATGGATGAGCTTTTACGAAAAACATCCAAAAATGTTGTAGACGCTTTGCCGGAATCAGATCCAATCCACCTCGACCTAGAGTCTAAAGATTTCAATAACCCTGAATATGTGAAACTTGTTTCTAATATTGAAAATCACCCAAAGAAATCAAATCTGCATGTTATTAATAACCGAATCTATATTTATATGCCGGATTCAATGGGCTCCATACAACCAGATTACCCAAATTTTAAACTAGTCGTACCAGAGAATCTTCAAGATGCACTTATAAGAGGTGCACATTGTCCACCAACGTCAGCACATCTGGGGATTAGTAAGACTACGGATACCTTAAAACGTTACTATTTCTGGCCAACTTTGGCAAGAGACGTAAAAAAATTTATATTAACGTGTGAAATATGTAAAAGCTCAAAGTCAATGAACTATACAAACCGTCCTCCTCTTAGTTCTTTACCATCAACTTTTCGCCCATTTCAACGGATATACTTAGACTTTATGGGACCGTACCCCCGAACTCATGGCGGTAATACCATTTTAATTGCTGTAGACCATTTTTCTAAGTTCGTTCTGACGCGGGCTGTTCGGCAAGCTACAGCACAAGAAGTAGTAAGGTTTCTTGAGAAGAGTATATTTCTGGTGTTTGGAGTTCCTCAAACCATTGTTACCGATAACGGTAAGCAGTTTGAATCGAAGATTTTGGAACAATTGTTAGGAAAATATGGTGTTCAACACATCTTTACAGCAAAATATTCACCCCAAGCCAACGCCTCTGAGCGCGTTAACCGCACGCTGTTGGCGTCCCTCCGCGCTTACATCAAGGAAGATCAACGAACCTGGGATATACATTTAGATGCGGTTACAAACGCTCTGCGGAATTCAATCCATGATTCTACGCAATATCCTCCCTACTTCGTAGTTTTTGGCCATCACCCCGTAATGCATGGTTCAGCCTATCGTTTACTAAAAGATGTGTATAATTTCAGCGGCAATTACACCTCTATAGACAACAAACCTGAAGATTTATATCAGTTGTCAACGAAAATCCAAGAGCATCTTCATAATGCACAATTAAAAGCCCACAGCCCTTACAACCTACGTAGCAGAATTCCAAAATATAAAGTAGGTCAAATAGTATATGTGAAAAATTTCACACAAAGCAATGCCATATCATATTATTCTGCTAAACTTGCACCGAAATATCAAAAGGGGAAAATTATACGACTAATAGGAAATGTTTCCTGCGAGATATCGGATATGGAAGGGAAATCACTGGGGATTTACCACTTCAAAGATATTAAGCTTTAGATTCTAATCAACCCATGGCTGGCTGCCTTACAATCACTTGGTACAGTTTTCGTTCTTCTTTTATTTTTTTTATTATAAAACGGAATGCCCGGCTTTTGAGACATCTTATGCTCCTGGGTGTGAGTCTTCCCCACGATTTGTAACGCTGAATACCCACCGTCCCAATCAAGGGACGTAATACATAATTTTTAATATTACTTTCCTCTACCGAGAGATGGATTTTTTTTTAACTCGTAATTCCCGTTACCTCGGTGGCTATAAATTCGCAGTTTTTTTTTGGCTGGGGTCAGTTCAGAATTTTTAAGTAATTTAGTTGGAGTTGATTATTAAAATCCGACGAGTGATTATGAAGAAAAGTTATTTATTGAAATTCGATTCGTTATAATATATATGTATAAAAAAAAAAAGTCACTAAAATTTAACTTGTGACTGTGAAGTTTTTTTTTGTCTAAATTTATTTCGGTTTAAGAGAAGTTTTTTTTTTTTTGTTTTCAAGTTATTTACCTAAATTTAAAATATTAACTAAAATTAGTAATAAATAGTGTAAATTAATAAAATAGTGGATAATAAACTGTATAAATTTATTTAAACTGAAAAATGGTATCTGTTCCTCATTATCAACTAAAAATTTAATATCGTTAATTGTGAATATTTAATACATAAGTTCAGTTATAAATACTATCATACTATCTATAAATGCTTTAAAACTAAGTTTTTGGCAAACCACTTTAACATAATATATATACTATAGTATAACTATAGTTAACAAATAAAAAAATAAAAAAATAAAAAAACTCTGAAAATTAAATAATGTGATTATCGTACGAGAAAACGGAGCACATTTCTTTTATGAGTGACCGTTTCATTTTGTAACCTAGAGTATAAAAAAAAAATATTTATGTATATGTATACTTATACTTTATAGTGTATTGTTTTGTATATATAATTATACAAAATAAAATTAAAAGTGTGCAAATAAAAATAATAATTTTTCTTAAAGATTTAATTCATATCTAAAATTAAGAAACTAAAAACTATCAGTGTTTTAAAAAAAAAAAAAAAAAATATATATATTTTTTAAATAACGCATTCTATAATGATACAGATGAGTGTTGTGAAATATCTGTATAATAAAAACAAACAATAACGTGATTAAAATTTTAAATAAATTTTTGTATGAATCACAAATATACCAATTATGATAATTTGTATATGGATGTATGATGTCATCAATCAACACGTCATCAATGTACAAAAACATTAATTCTTAAGATAAGATTTTTTTTTTATTTTATTTTATTTTATTTCATTATATTATATAACAAATATATTAGTTTTTAATTTTAATAATTTCCTTTGATATGTCAAAAATTTTTTTTTATTAATTATATAATTCATATCTTATTTAATTTTTTTTTTTTGGTAATTATGGGGTAGTTATAAGAATTTTCTTTTTCCTTTTTAATATTATATCTAGTTGAAAACTTTTCTTAAATTTGTTTAGTAATAAATTTATTTACTTCTTTCTTTTTTCGGCTAATTAAATTAATTTTTTTTTATTTTCCTCTGTTTCGCTTGAGTTCGCATTTGTAGTTTCAGGATGTTTCTTGTTATACGTTGACGAATTTGTTGTTGCTTTCATAGTTGTTAAATTCGTTTAAGTTTTTCTAAACATTGGAAATAAATTCATATACGATCTTAATATGTGTACAACTAGTAATCAACAATTAGGATGAAGTCGGTTAATCTTACTTGTAAAGTAGTATACATATTGAAATATTCATGCACAATTGTGATTTGGAAATATTTTTTTTATAAAGCAATTTCATATACATATATTAATTACAAATCCAAATCTGCGAAAACTATGAATGGAGTAACTATTCTGGAATACAATGCTACCATTAGCGACCGCACATAATAAAAATTAAAATTGGTATTTTATAAAATGTTGTTGTTGATAAATGAATTTAACACATATAAATGAACAAATGAATTTACAATTTGTTTATCATCCGTAGCATTATAGTGGTAAAGTAAGGTTGATATCATTAACAACGATCGAGTTCAACGCTCACCAATGACCGCGTTATTTTTTAGTTGATATGACTACATACTCATACTTTTTATGATTTTAATCAAATAATCAACGAATATATTCTTATTTCTAATTACAATAATACGATAAACGATCATCATATCTATATAACAACAGATCAATAAAATTCATCATAAGATCATTCAGCTTGTAAATAATAAATTGTGCAATATTCTAACAATATCCGCACAGCTGATTATTGTTTTTGCGGTCGGCCATTGGTTATGTTCAGTTTTCATATTTTTGTGATGCTTTTTAAATGTTGTATTTTGCATATGAATTAGTCATACGTTGTACAGTAAATTCAATAATCTATTTATAGAAAAATTATTTTGTTTTCTTTATAAACACATATACGTTTGATAAATATTTTTTTTATAAAGCCTTAGTTAAGCATAATAAATGAAACCGTCAGTAGCATGGAGGTTAAGAACGTTGCTTATCATGCTTGTGGTCTCGAGTTCGATTCTCATCCAAGTTAAAAAAGATTTTTATTACTTTAGTTTGATCAAAATCCATGGTGGCGCAATTTAAAACTAAATAAATCTTTTAAAATCTTTTAACAGTAAAGACACTTTAGTACACCGCAGACGCAAACCAATTTAGTACAGCAAAGACGCAAACCCATTGTGATAGTTGTTATACTTACCGCTAGAGCGGTCTACTTTCTATGCAGCAAAAAATCCAAGATGGCGGATTTTGCAGTTTTGAGACCTCCATTTAAAATAACCCGTGTTTTTGGCCCAGAAGTAACACTATTATACTGATCATACAAATTACAATAAATACAAATTATAAGATTACACAAAGTAATATTCAATAAACTATACACGATTTCACTGGAGACAGGAAATCGTTATCTAAACAACCCTTTTTAGCAAAGATATTGTTTATCTTAATACATAGTAGTTTAATAAAGATATTGTATATCTTATTTTAAATATACAACTAATAAGCAATTTAATCAATATTCAATTTTTAGAATATATAAGATATTGTTTATCTTAATACATAGTAGTTTAATAAAGATATTGTATATCTTATTTTAAATATACAACTAATAAGCAATTTAATCAATGTTCAATTTTTAGAATGTATTTGAGTTTCAACCAATAAAGAAGTAAAATAATCTCTTCTAAAAAATAATTATTATTTATCTACAAAAGTCCAGCTCCCGTAGATCATAATTGGCGCAGCCGGCAGAGGATTTATTTTAGTGAATCCAATTTCTAGTAAAAAAGTAAAATAGTGCAAATAGTGTAGTGAATTGAGTCATCTAACAAGTTCAAATGACCAAATTACATATCGCCGGTTTAGCGATATAATAGTGCGTTGTCGTTTTACTACCATACTAGAAGACTGCATAATGATAAGACAACTTCATCAAGTTATCACATTGGTACTCATCGGAATTATACTAGGGTAAGTGTTGATAATATTTCCCTTTTAAATAATCCACATTCTCACGTTCGACGGTTTATCGAACAATTTAGTTTTAAACATTTCGACGGTTTATCGAAATTTAATTTTTAAACATTTCGACGGTTTATCGAAATTTAATTTTTAAACATTTCGACGGTTTATCGAAATTGAATTTTTAAACATTTCGACGGTTTATCGAAATTTAATTTTTAAACAATTCGACGGTTTATCGAAATTTAATTTTTAAACATTTCGACGGTTTATCGAAATATAGTTTATAAGCTCCACGATTAATTGAGATACTTTTTATTAAAATTTATCTCGTGAATATCAAAAATAAAATAAAAATTGTGAAAAAATAAGTGAAGTGAAATAAATCAATCTCGAAAGTAAGAGTGATTAAATAAAAAAAAAAAAAAAAAAGTAAAAATTGACGAATTAGAGAAATTAGAATTTAAATTCAGAAGGTTAAATTTAAATAAAAATATGGCAGAAGAAGCATTAAGAAACCTTCAAAATGATCTTAAAATACCAGATTGTATTAAAGAATTACCGGTATTTAAATTGTTGCCTTTAAATATTATGCAGATAAAAGAGATGAAACATCTCTAATTAAAGATCTGCATATGCTAAACCAAGGTCAAAAAAGTGTAGAAGAATTCTTTAGCCAAATAATAGATATTCAGTCTAACTTATTGACACATGTCCGTATAAATGAAACAAACGCAGCTATTAAAGTAGCAAAAGAATCATTATACTCAACAATGACATTGAATAGTTTTTTGGCAGGAATTAAGGAACCCTTAGGATCCATGATAAGGGCAAGAGATCCAAAAACAATCTCAGAAGCGTATAATTTATGTCGAAAAGAACAAAACATCTATTATATAAAAAATAAATTCAATTACAGCACTAACAATAATAGTTACAATCGTAATCTGCAACAAATTCCACCAAAACCGAAGTACAATATACGATTACATCCACAAATCCTTCAAGATCAGCTTCAAAGAAATTCCAAACAATTTAATCCACCAGTGTATTACAATCACCAACCATTTCCTAAACGGAATCCTCAAGAAAGCCCAGTTCCACAAAATTATTACCCAGCTCGAGGCAATACCAATCAGAGAAAACCTCCAGCATTGTTGCCAGACCTAAGAAAACCTGAACCTATGGATATAACGTCCAATCTTAATAAGTTCAGTCAACCAACCAGATTCCCTCAACAGAACTTTGGATATAATAAACAACCATACCAATTTAATCAAACGCGTCCTTCTAATGTTCAAATTAAGGAACTCTATAATATGGAAGAAACATCAGAGGATCATCATCAACTAATTGATGAAAAAAACTCTGAAGAAAATAATGATATGAATAATTATGCCAATAACTATCACACAAACCAGAGCCTTAATTATAATTATAGTGATCCAGTGGAAATCCAAGAAATCGACGAATCAGATTTTCGGGATTTCAACTCGGAGAACCCATCGGGCTCTTGAACAATCATAGCTTCAACAATAATTCCTTACCATATATTTACTTAACAATCAATAGCAAACTATTAAAATTTCTGATCGATACAGGATCAGATAAATCTTTTATCAACCCAATACACATTAAACCTCAACAGGTGTTAAAAATCAAACCCATCACTATTACAACTGTTTTTAAGAAACATTCAATTTCAGAATCTTTTATCATGAAAGGGTCACCCGAATTCAAAACCAACTTACCTCTAGAATTTTATCTCTTTAAATTCCATGATTTTTTTGATGGTCTAATTGGTCTCAATATAATGAAACTATTAAAAATTAAATTAAATATACCAGATCTAATACTGGAAAATAATCAAATTCGCATACAAATGCACACCACTTCAAAATTGTTGTCACCTGTTTTCAAGATAACAGGACGATCACGAATGATTATAAAAGTCCCTGTAAATATACATCAAGGCGAATTTTACCTTAAACCAATCACAGTACAACAATCATTAATAATCCCGGAAGGATTATACCAGTCCAATAATTATGAAGCTTATGTAGAAATTATTAATTTCTCCAATTTAGAACAGACATTTCTGTTTGAAAAGCCGTTACAGGTAAAAACCATAGAAAACTTAAAACTAGGATCACAAATATTCAATATCAATTCTACTGACACAAATAACTGTGACATAATGAAACAAATCAGAACTTCTCATTTAAATTCAGAAGAACTAGAATCATTGACGAAAGTTTGTGTAAAATATAAAGAAATCTTCCAACAAGAAAATACTCCACTTTCATTTACGAATCAGGTGAAACACGAAATTAACTTGAGTAATGAAAAACCAGTGTTCACTAAAAATTATAGATACCCTTATATACATAAAGAAGAAGTATCTAAACAAATAAATAAAATGTTAGAGCAAGGCATAATACGACCATCGTATAGCCAATGGAGCTCACCCATATGGATTGTCCCAAAGAAGCAAGATGCTTCAGGGAAAACCAAATGGAGATTGGTCATCGACTACAGGAAGTTAAACGAACAAACTGTAGACGATAAGTACCCTTTACCTAATATAACGGAAATATTAGATAAATTGGGGAAATGCCAATATTTCACTACTATCGACTTGGCATCAGGTTTTCACCAAGTAGAAGTGAAAGAAAAAGACATTCCAAAAACTGCATTTACCGTTGATTACGGGCATTATGAGTATATCAGAATGCCCTTCGGATTGAAAAATGCACCAAGTACGTTCCAAAGAGTAATGGACAATGTACTAGGCAAACTGCAAGGGTCCTCATGTCTGTGTTACATGGATGACATAGTTATTTTCTCTACATCTTTGCAAGAACATTGTGAAAATTTAGAACAAGTATTTAAAAAATTAAAAAATGCTAACTTAAAAATCCAGTTAGACAAATCCGAGTTTTTAAAACATGAGGTTGCATTTTTAGGTCATATAGTAACACCTGACGGTGTTAAACCTAATCCTTCCAAAATAATAGCAATACAGAATTTCCCCATTCCAAAAACCGAAAATCAAATCAAATCATTTTTGGGATTATTGGGCTATTACAGAAAATTCATAAGGAATTTTTCTGAAATTACCAAACCCTTAACAGCCTGTTTAAGAAAAGATTGCAAAATAAAACTAACTGACGAATACATTAAAAATTTCGAAAAATGCAAAAATTTATTGTGCCAAGAACCAATATTACAATATCCAAACTTTGATCAGCCATTTTTAGTAACCACAGATGCCAGCAATATAGCAATAGGTGGTATACTATCCCAAGGCTCTGTTGGTAGCGATTTACCAATATGTTTCGCCTCAAGGCCCTTAACGAAAACTGAAGAGAACTATTCTACAATAGAAAAAGAGCTCTTTGCAATCGTATGGACCATAAAAATTTTTCGGCCCTACCTATTTCGACGAAAATTTACAATTATAACGGACCACAAACCTCTAACGTGGTTATTCTCCCTAAAAGAACCTAACTCTAAACTGGTTCGTTGGAGATTAAAATTGGAGGAATACGACTACAACATCATCTATAAAAAAGGCACGAAAAACACAAATGCGGATGCACTCTCCAGAGCTATTCCTGAAGGAATTGGAGAACTTCATATAACAGACTCAACCGTAAGTCAAGTAGAAGACACTAAAACTACTAAATCAAATCGTAAAAAAGACGAAATCCCTACAACATTATCCCCAATAAACGAATTTAGAGAAATTTTAGACATCAACTCATTTTCAAAATTGACAGCAACGAAAAACAGACATATGATGCAAACCTTAAAATTCTATTCTTTGTAAAGAAAAGATATACTTTTACATGTGCAAATTACACAGAACAAATAATTTCAGAAATTCTAAAAAAATACATCCAACCAAAAGTTACAATAGGCATTTTATGTGATCAAAAAATATTTAAAATCATAAGTAAATTAATTAAAACAAAATTCAAGCCAGAAGGGATTAATATTGTACGATGCAACCACATGGCCTTAGACATAGAAGACGAAAATCTTCAAAACAGACTTATTCTGGAGGAACACTCAGAAAGTAATCACAGGGGAGTATTAGAAAATACTCAAAGAATTAAAAGAAAATATTATTTCCCAAAATTAAAACAATTAATTAATTCCTTAATTAATAGGTGCGAAATTTGTCAGACCTTAAAGTACAATAGGAATGAACACAAAATCGAACTAGAATTGACAGAAACTCCCACAAAACCGCTAGAAATAGTACATGCCGACATATTTTCCATAGAAAAGAAAAAATTCCTTACAATATTGGACAAATTTTCAAAATTTAGTGTAGCTCAAATTTTAACTGACCCAATAAACGACGTTTATAATGTTTTCAGACAATTCATGATAAATCATGGCACACCCAAAAAACTCGTAGTTGACAGAGGGGTAGAATTCAAGAATCAAAATTTTGAACAGTTGTGAAGAAATTCCACTGGAAACTCTCCGATAGAACGTTTTCACTCAACACTGATAGAAATCTATCGTGTTCTATGTGCAAAAAATCCAAAAGATTCCCCAGAGACAAATATGTATAACACGTTAATTACTTACAATAACACAATTCATTCTGTAACATCAATGACCCCATTCGAATTAAAAAATGGACATTTCTTTAAAGGTAATAACCTACCAACCGAGGATACAAACCTCAATTTCACAAACAAAGTTCACAAGCAACGTAAAGAATATGAACAAATATGTAGATTAATAAAATTAAGAAATTTTGAAACAAAGAAAAATTCAATAGAAAAAAAAAAATAAAAATAGAGTCAAACCAATCGAACCAAAAGTTAACCAAACAGTATATAGAAAAACCAACAGATGGAATAAAGTAACAAATAGATTCGTTAAAACAAAAGTACTAAAAAACAATAAAGTAACAGTCAATACACCACTAGGAAGAATCCATAAAAATAAATTAAAAATCGTTGCAGGTCAAAACCTATCATAGGACAGAAACTGAAAATTATAAATATAGATGACACTAAGGGCATTATATCAAACAAAATGGGAACAGCCAAAATAGTATTAGACCATACCAGATTATTACACATAATTTACCTGGACAAGTATAACGAGAACATAAAGCACATTGGAAATCACATTGAAACAATTATAAAAAAACCAAACATGGAGACAAAGATACTTTACAGAAACAAAATAGAGATAATACAGTTTAAATACGCAAAATTACAGGAGACAATGGAACATTTAACACCAAAACAAAGACAGAAACGCGGACTAATTAATGCACTAGGCTCAATAATCAACTCAATAACATGAAATCTAGACCAAAATGACCTTAGACAAATCAGCATAGCAATAGACCAAATTAACTCGGACGATGAAGAAATTACAAAAAGACAACTTCATCAAGTTATCACATTGGTACTCATCGGAATTATACTAGGGTAAGTGTTGATAATATTTCCCTTTTAAATAATCCACATTCTCACGTTCGACGGTTTATCGAAATTTAATTTTTAAACATTTCGACGGTTTATCGAAATTTAATTTTTAAACATTTCGACGGTTTATCGAAATTTAATTTTTAAACATTTCGACGGTTTATCGAAATTTAATTTTTAAACAATTCGACGGTTTATCGAAATTTAATTTTTAAACATTTCGACGGTTTATCGAAATATAGTATAGCCCATGGAGCTCACCCATGTGGATTGTCCCAAAGAAGCAAGATGCTTCAGGGAAAACCAAATGGAGATTGGTCATCGACTACAGGAAGTTAAACGAACAAACTGTAGACGATAACTACCCTTTACCTAATATAACGGAAATATTAGATAAATTGGGGAAATGCCAATATTTCACTACTATAGTGATGTGCGGACTTACTCTAACCTGATACTTTTAACCGGATACTCAAACTGTCCGGACAACCAATTGAGTATTTGTCAAACTACCCGGTTAAAATCAGACATCGGTTAATTCAATAGGTAGTACGTACGAGAGCAAATAATTATTACTCAAATGAGTCAAATGGAATATCATATGTATTTGTTTTTCTTTTCATTCTCGTTCGTTTATTTTATATTATGTTAAGCAGAGCATATCGTGTACGTGTTTAATAAAAAGAGACAAATATAATTTTAATATATAGTATAATATAATATTGTTGTTTATTATAATGCGTCTAATGAATCAAAAAGAGTCGGACATCTAGAGTTAAAAGAACCGAATTCTCTTTCACAACTCACATACATCGCCATATGTATATTTATATATACCACTATCATATCTAAAATATATTTTGTTGTTGTTTTTGCTATGCATCATAATGTACCAAAATGAGTCAAGTATATATATTCTAAAATTTGAGTATCTGTGTCGAGAGTAGGTAGCGTAGCAGTAGCTGTAGGTATTATTGTACATATCGGTTAATAGTATCGGGTTAAAAGAGAGAAAAAGACATTCCAAAAACTGCATTTACCGTTGATTACGGGCATTATGAGTATATCAGAATGCCCTTCGGATTGAAAAATGCACCTAGTACGTTCCAAAGAGTAATGGACAATGTACTAGGCAAACTGCAAGGGTCCTCATGTCTGTGTTACATGAATGACATAGTTATTTTCTCTACATCTTTGCAAGAACATTGTGAAAATTTAGAACAAGTATTTAATAAATTAAAAAATGCTAACTTAAAAATCCAGTTAGACAAATCCGAGTTTTTAAAACATGAGGTTGCATTTTTAGGTCATATAGTAACACCTGACGGTGTTAAACCTAATCCTTCCAAAATAATAGCAATACAGAATTTCCCCATTCCAAAAACCGAAAATCAAATCAAATCATTTTTGGGATTATTGGGCTATTACAGAAAATTCATAAGGAATTTTTCTGAAATTACCAAACCCTTAACAGCCTGTTTAAGAAAAGATTGCAAAATAAAACTAACTGACGAATACATTAAAAATTTCGAAAAATGCAAAAATTTATTGTGCCAAGAACCAATATTACAATATCCAAACTTTGATCAGCCATTTTTAGTAACCACAGATGCCAGCAATGTAGCAATAGGTGGTATACTATCCCAAGGCTCTGTTGGTAGCGATTTACCAATATGTTTCGCCTCAAGGACCTTAACGAAAACTGAAGAGAACTATTCTACAATAGAAAAAGAGCTCTTGGCAATCGTATGGACCATACAAAATTTTCGGCCCTACCTATTTCGACGAAAATTTACAATTATAACGGACCACAAACCTCTAACGTGGTTATTCTCCCTAAAAGAACCTAACTCTAAACTGGTTCGTTGGAGATTAAAATTGGAGGAATACGACTACAACATCATCTATAAAAAAGGCACGAAAAACACAAATGCGGATGCACTCTCCAGAGCTATTCCTGAAGGAATTGGAGAACTTCATATAACAGACTCAACCGTAAGTCAAGTAGAAGACACTAAAACTACTAAATCAAATCGTAAAAAAGACGAAATCCCTACAACATTATCCCCAATAAACGAATTTAGACATCAACTCATTTTCAAAATTGACAGCAACGAAAAACAGACATATGATGCAAACCTTAAAATTCTATTCTTTGTAAAGAAAAGATATACTTTTACATGTGCAAATTACACAGAACAAATAATTTCAGAAATTCTAAAAAATTACATCCAACCAAAAGTTACAATAGGCATTTTATGTGATCAAAAAATATTTAAAATCATAAGTAAATTAATTAAAACAAAATTCAAGCCAGAAGGGATTAATATTGTACGATGCAACCACATGGCCTTAGACATAGAAGACGAAAATCTTCAAAACAGACTTATTCTGGAGGAACACTCAGAAAGTAATCACAGGGGAGTATTAGAAAATACTCAAAGAATTAAAAGAAAATATTATTTCCCAAAATTAAAACAATTAATTAATTCCTTAATTAATAGGTGCGAAATTTGTGAGACCTTAAAGTACAATAGGAATGAACACAAAATCGAACTAGAATTGACAGAAACTCCCACAAAACCGCTAGAAATAGTACATGCCGACATATTTTCCATAGAAAAGAAAAAATTCCTTACAATATTGGACAAATTTTCAAAATTTAGTGTAGCTCAAATTTTAACTGACCCAGTAAACGACGTTTATAATGTTTTCAGACAATTCATGATGAATCATGGCACACCCAAAAAACTCGTAGTTGACAGAGGGGTAGAATTCAAGAATCAAAATTTTGAACAGTTGTGAAGAAATTCCACTGGAAACTCTCCGATAGAACGTTTTCACTCAACACTGATAGAAATCTATCGTGTTCTACGTGCAAAAAATCCAAAAGATTCCCCAGAGACAAATATGTATAACACGTTAATTACTTACAATAATACAATTCATTCTGTAACATCAATGACCCCATTCGAATTAAAAAATGGACATTTCTTTAAAGGTAATAACCTACCAACCGAGGATACAAACCTCAATTTCACAAACAAAGTTCACAAGCAACGTAAAGAATATGAACAAATATGTAGATTAATAAAATTAAGAAATTTTGAAACAAAGAAAAATTCAATAGAAAAAAAAAATAAAAATAGAGTCAAACCAATCGAACCAAAAGTTAACCAAACAGTATATAGAAAAACCAACAGATGGAATAAAGTAACAAATAGATTCGTTAAAACAAAAGTACTAAAAAACAATAAAGTAACAGTCAATACACCACTAGGAAGAATCCATAAAAATAAATTAAAAATCGTTGCAGGTCAAAACCTATCATAGGACAGAAACTGAAAATTATAAATATAGATGACACTAAGGACATTATATCAAACAAAATGGGAACAGCCAAAATAGTATTAGACCATACCAGATTATTACACATAATTTACCTGGACAAGTATAACGAGAACATAAAGCACATTGGAAATCACATTGAAACAATTATAAAAAAACCAAACATGGAGACAAAGATACTTTACAGAAACAAAATAGAGATAATACAGTTTAAATACGCAAAATTACAGGAGACAATGGAACATTTAACACCAAAACAAAGACAGAAACGCGGACTAATTAATGCACTAAGCTCAATAATCAACTCAATAACAGGAAATCTAGACCAAAATGACCTTAGACAAATCAGCATAGCAATAGACCAAATTAACTCGGACGATGAAGAAATTACAAAAAGACAACTTCATCAAGTTATCACATTGGTACTCATCGGAATTATACTAGGGTAAGTGTTGATAATATTTCCCTTTTAAATAATCCACATTCTCACGTTCGACGGTTTATCGAAATTTAATTTTTAAACATTTCGACGGTTTATCGAAATTTAATTTTTAAACATTTCGACGGTTTATCGAAATTTAATTTTTAAACATTTCGACGGTTTATCGAAATTTAATTTTTAAACAATTCGACGGTTTATCGAAATTTAATTTTTAAACATTTCGACGGTTTATCGAAATATAGTTTATAAGCTCCACGATTAATTGAGATACCTTTTATTAAAATTTATCTCGTGAATATCAAAAATAAAATAAAAATTGTGAAAAAATAAGTGAAGTGAAATAAATCAATCTCGAAAGTAAGAGTGATTAAATAAAAAATAAAAAAAAAAGTAAAAATTGACGAATTAGAGAAATTAGAATTTAAATTCAGAAGGTTAAATTTAAATAAAAATATGGCAGAAGAAGCATTAAGAAACCTTCAAAATGATCTTAAAATACCAGATTGTATTAAAGAATTACCGGTATTTAAAGGCAACAAAACCGGACTACACGAATTTCTACAAAATATTCAAGAAATTATAGATGCGTGTAATGCTAGATTAGGAGCAAACGAAATTCCCACATCATATATGAGATGTATACGGAATAAAATTCAAGGTGAAGCAGATGAAATATTAAACCTTTACGGTACTGGAATCATCTGGAACGATATTAAAACCAATCTAATCAATCATTATGCAGATAAAAGAGATGAAACATCTCTAATTAAAGATCTGCATATGCTAAACCAAGGTCAAAAAAGTGTAGAAGAATTCTTTAGCCAAATAATAGATATTCAGTCTAACTTATTGACACATGTCCGTATAAATGAAACAAACGCAGCTATTAAAGTAGCAAAAGAATCATTATACTCAACCATGACATTGAATAGTTTTTTGGCAGGAATTAAGGAACCCTTAGGATCCATGATAAGGGCAAGAGATCCAAAAACAATCTCAGAAGCGTATAATTTATGTCGAAAAGAACAAAACATCTATTATATAAAAAATAAATTCAATTACAGCACTAACAATAATAGTTACAATCGTAATCTGCAACAAATTCCACCAAAACCGAAGTACAATATACGATTACATCCACAAATCCTTCAAGATCAGCTTCAAAGAAATTCCAAACAATTTAATCCACCAGTGTATTACAATCACCAACCATTTCCTAAACGGAATCCTCAAGAAAGCCCAGTTCCACAAAATTATTACCCAGCTCGAGGCAATACCAATCAGAGAAAACCTCCAGCATTGTTGCCAGACCTAAGAACCTGAACCTATGGATATAACGTCCAATCTTAATAAGTTCAGTCAACCAACCAGGTTCCCTCAACAGAACTTTGGATATAATAAACAACCATACCAATTTAATCAAACGCGTCCATCTAATGTTCAAATTAAGGAACTCTATAATATGGAAGAAACCTCAGAGGATCATCATCAACTAATTGATGAAGAAAACTCTGAAGAAAATAATGATATGAATAATTATGCCAATAACTATCACACAAACCAGAGCCTTAATTATAATTATAGTGATCCAGTGGAAATCCAAGAAATCGACGAATCAGATTTTCGGGATTTCAACTCGGAGAACCCATCGGGCTCTTGAACAATCATAGCTTCAACAATAATTCCTTACCATATATTTACTTAACAATCAATAGCAAACTATTAAAATTTCTGATCGATACAGGATCAGATAAATCTTTTATCAACCCAATACACATTAAACCTCAACAGGTGTTAAAAATCAAACCCATAACTATTACAACTGTTTTTAAGAAACATTCAATTTCAGAATCTTTTATCATGAAAGGGTCACCCGAATTCAAAACCAACTTACCTCTAGAATTTTATCTCTTTAAATTCCATGATTTTTTTGATGGTCTAATTAGTCTCAATATAATGAAACTATTAAAGATTAAATTAAATATACCAGATCTAATACTGGAAAATAATCAAATTCGCATACAAATGCACACCACTTCAAAATTGTTGTCACCTGTTTTCAAGATAACAGGACGATGACGAATGATTATAAAAGTCCCTGTAAATATACATCAAGGCGAATTTTACCTTAAACCAATCACAGTACAACAATCATTAATAATCCCGGAAGGATTATACCAGTCCAATAATTATGAAGCTTATGTAGAAATTATTAATTTCTCCAATTTAGAACAGACATTTCTGTTTGAAAAGCCGTTACAGGTAAAAACCATAGAAAACTTAAAACTAGGATCACAAATATTCAATATCAATTCTACTGACACAAATAACTGTGACATAATGAAACAAATCAGAACTTCTCATTTAAATTCAGAAGAAATAGAATCATTGACGAAAGTTTGTGTAAAATATAAAGAAATCTTCCAACAAGAAAATACTCCACTTTCATTTACGAATCAGGTGAAACACGAAATTAACTTGAGTAATGAAAAACCAGTGTTCACTAAAAATTATAGATACCCTTATATACATAAAGAATAAGTATCTAAACAAATAAATAAAATGTTAGAGCAAGGCATAATACGATCATCGTATAGCCCATGGAGCTCACCCATATGGATTGTCCCAAAGAAGCAAGATGCTTCAGGGAAAACCAAATGGAGATTGGTCATCGACTACAGGAAGTTAAACGAACAAACTGTAGACGATAAGTACCCTTTACCTAATATAACGGAAATATTAGATAAATTGGGGAAATGCCAATATTTCACTACTATCGACTTGGCATCAGGCTTTCACCAAGTAGAAGTGAATGAAAAAGACATTCCAAAAACTGCATTTACCGTTGATTACGGGCATTATGAGTATATCAGAATGCCCTTCGGATTGAAAAATGCACCAAGTACGTTCCAAAGAGTAATGGACAATGTACTAGGCAAACTGCAAGGGTCCTGATGTCTGTGTTACATGGATGACATAGTTATTTTCTCTACATCTTTGCAAGAACATTGTGAAAATTTAGAACCAGTATTTAAAAAATTAAAAAATGCTAACTTAAAAATCCAGTTAGACAAATCCGAGTTTTTAAAACATGAGGTTGCATTTTTAGGTCATATAGTAACACCTGACGGTGTTAAACCTAATCCTTCCAAAATAATAGCAATACAGAATTTCCCCATTCCAAAAACCGAAAAGCAAATCATTTTTGGGATTATTATTGGGCTATTACAGAAAATTCATAAGGAATTTTTCTGAAATTACCAAACCCTTAACAGCCTGTTTAAGAAAAGATTGCAAAATAAAACTAACTGACGAATACATTAAAAATTTCGAAAAATGCAAAAATTTATTGTGCCAACAACCAATATTACAATATCCAAACTTTGATCAGCCATTTTTAGTAACCACAGATGCCAGCAATGTAGCAATAGGTGGTATACTATCCCAAGGCTCTGTTGGTAGCGATTTACCAATATGTTTCGCCTCAAGGACCTTAACGAAAACTGAAGAGAACTATTCTACAATAGAAAAAGAGCTCTTGGCAATCGTATGGACCATAAAAAAATTTCGGCCCTACCTATTTCGACGAAAATTTACAATTATAACGGACCACAAACCTCTAACGTGGTTATTCTCCCTAAAAGAACCTAACTCTAAACTGGTTCGTTGGAGATTAAAATTGGAGGAATACGACTACAACATCATCTATAAAAAAGGCACGAAAAACACAAATGCGGATGCACTCTCCAGAGCTATTCCTGAAGGAATTGGAGAACTTCATATAACAGACTCAACCGTAAGTCAAGTAGAAGACACTAAAACTACTAAATCAAATCGTAAAAAAGACGAAATCCCTACAACATTATCCCCAATAAACGAATTTAGACATCAACTCATTTTCAAAACTGACAGCAACGAAAAACAGACATATGATGCAAACCTTAAAATTCTATTCTTTGTAAAGAAAAGATATACTTTTACATGTGCAAATTACACAGAACAAATAATTTCAGAAATTCTAAAAAATTACATCCAACCAAAAGTTACAATAGGCATTTTATGTGATCAAAAAATATTTAAAATCATAAGTAAATTAATTAAAACAAAATTCAAGCCAGAAGGGATTAATATTGTACGATGCAACCACATGGCCTTAGGACATAGAAGACGAAAATCTTCAAAACAGACTTATTCTGGAGGAACACTCAGAAAGTAATCACAGGGGAGTATTAGAAAATACTCAAAGAATTAAAAGAAAATATTATTTCCCAAAATTAAAACAATTAATTAATTCCTTAATTAATAGGTGCGAAATTTGTCAGACCTTAAAGTACAATAGGAATGAACACAAAATCGAACTAGAATTGACAGAAACTCCCACAAAACCGCTAGAAATAGTACATGCCGACATATTTTCCATAGAAAAGAAAAAATTCCTTACAATATTGGACAAATTTTCAAAATTTAGTGTAGCTCAAATTTTAACTGACCCAGTAAACGACGTTTATAATGTTTTCAGACAATTCATGATGAATCATGGCACACCCAAAAAACTCGTAGTTGACAGAGGGGTAGAATTCAAGAATCAAAATTTTGAACAGTTGTGAAGAAATTCCACTGGAAACTCTCCGATAGAACGTTTTCACTCAACACTGATAGAAATCTATCGTGTTCTACGTGCAAAAAATCCAAAAGATTCCCCAGAGACAAATATGTATAACACGTTAATTACTTACAATAACACAATTCATTCTGTAACATGAATGACCCCATTCGAATTAAAAAATGGACATTTCTTTAAAGGTAATAACCTACCAACCGAGGATACAAACCTCAATTTCACAAACAAAGTTCACAAGCAACGTAAAGAATATGAACAAATATGTAGATTAATAAAATTAAGAAATTTTGAAACAAAGAAAAATTCAATAGAAAAAAAAAAATAAAAATAGAGTCAAACCAATCGAACCAAAAGTTAACCAAACAGTATATAGAAAAACCAACAGATGGAATAAAGTAACAAATAGATTCGTTAAAACAAAAGTACTAAAAAACAATAAAGTAACAGTCAATACACCACTAGGAAGAATCCATAAAAATAAATTAAAAATCGTTGCAAGTCAAAACCTATCATAGGACAGAAACTGAAAATTATAAATATAGATGACACTAAGGGCATTATATCAAACAAAATGGGAACAGCCAAAATAGTATTAGACCATACCAGATTATTACACATAATATGCCTGGACAAGTATAACGAGAACATAAAGCACATTGGAAATCACATTGAAACAATTATAAAAAAACCAAACATGGAGACAAAGATACTTTACAGAAACAAAATAGAGATAATACAGTTTAAATACGCAAAATTACAGGAGACAATGGAACATTTAACACCAAAACAAAGACAGAAACGCGGACTAATTAATGCACTAGGCTCAATAATCAACTCAATAACAGGAAATCTAGACCAAAATGACCTTAGACAAATCAGCATAGCAATAGACCAAATTAACTCGGACGATGAAGAAATTACAAAAAAATTAAATGACCAAATAAAAATAAATAACTTGATGACGGACAGATTTAATAAAATACAAAAATACATCTTGGAAAAAACAAAGCTAGTAGAATACGAGACTCAATTAATAATGAACAGTACAACAACAACTACAACATTAATAAAATTTGATCAACAACTTTATCAGATCATACATAATATGCAGGTCCTCCAAACACATCTAGACGACATAATAATAGCAATCACTCTTGCTAAACAGAAAATTATTTCACATTACATATTATCGAGAAACGAAATCAAAATAATTCAAGAAATTTTAATGCAACAGGGTATTTCTATTAAAACCGAAGAAGACATATACAATATTATATGGCTTCAAGCTTTCACAAATGGAACACAAATCGTATTTTCAATACAAATTCCTAATTTTTATCCAGAAAATTTTATCTTATCCAAAATTTTCCAAACCAACATTAATTCCTCATACATAATTCCAATAAAATCAAATTTAATCCTGGCAAACCCTCAATATTATCAATCATAACTAAACCTTGTATCTTTACATCAACGATCATAATATGCGAGAAAGAAGACCTCAAAAACACAACCAATTCATGTGTATCTGCGATAATAAATAATATCCCAGCAAATTGTGAATTAACAAAGCAGCCACCAATAAATCAAGTCACAGAAATAACCAATGGTAAACTACTAATTACAACAATAAATAAAACACCCTTTCAATCCAATTGCAACCAGAATCAGAAAGACATCATAGGACAAGTAATTATGGAATACAACAACTGCTCTATAACAATCTTCAATGAGAAGCACTCGAATTATTAAATCACTCAAAAAGAAGACGACATCCTGATGATACCATAAAATGACATCATCCCAGGTCAAATATACAAACCCATCAATGTTACGCAATTTCAAGAAGTCACGTTTAACCAAACAGAATTAATCAAACACATCTCACACCATATATAACACAACAAACAACTCATACAACTATAACATACATAGTTATAGCGATGATCATTTCAACAATCATCACATTCTATATATACACCAGGATTCAAACATGCAGACGTCCAAATTTTACATCGAAAGACGGCACAAAATCTTGCAATTTTGACCTCTGTCTACGGGGGGAGGAGTTACGTCCCGAACCTAGGGACTCTACAAATATCCAACGGATAGCTGTCACAACAACAAAGACATAATGCTATTACAAATTAACATTTATCATACAAATTACAATAAATACAAATTATAAGATTACACAAAGTAATATTCAATAAACTATACACGATTTCACTGGAGACAGAAAATCGTTATTATAATATAAAATCGTAAACAACACTTTTTAGCAAAGATATTGTTTATCTTAATACATAGTAGTTTAATAAAGATATTGTAAATCTTATTTTAAATATACAACTAATAAGCAATTTAATCAATATTCAATTTTTAGAATGTATAAGAAATTGTTTATCTTAATACATAGTAGTTTAATAAAGATATTGTATATCTTATTTTAAATATACAACTAATAAGCAATTTAATCAATGTTCAATTTTTAGAATGTAGTTGAGTTTCAACCAATAAAGAAGTAAAATAATCTCTTCTAAAAAATAATTTTAGCCCGACACCAAACCAAGATTATCAAGTTAACCGACAGAGTATAACTACTCACGTTAACCGAACGAATCCAAACATAGATATTAAGGAAACACAAACAGTCGCCAGCCCGACACACAAAACCGTTGCCAGACCAACGCGAAAAATAGATATTAAGCAAATACAAACAGTCGCCAGCCCGGCACACAAAGCCGTTGCCCGACCAACGCAAATACTAGAATTTGAGGAAACACAAAGAGACACAAACCAAACAAGCCCAGACGCTTACCAAATAAACGAAATAAACAATACAAATATCAAACCCAGCATGCAAAAATACGAACCAACTCGAAATATCAATTTCAAACCTATCCCAGCTCCCAGACTGTCCCTACTAAACAAACAAAACCCACCCCAAGAACCCAAATCCAGAGTATACGAACAAATTCAACTACATGAAAGAAACACAATACACGAAAACACAAGAGAAAAAACCCCCTGCGAAACAATAAATAAACACACAAATAAACCAGAAAAAAGTATCATCTTCGATGAACAACAAGAAAACATACTAGTAGACCTATTCCTTTTAGAAGAACCTAAACACATAAAACTAATATCAAAATACAGAACAAATCGCGACACAATCACACCGAAAATAGGAGACCACAAACCGAAACTACCAATTGACTCAGGAGCAGACGTATCCTTACTTAAGATCAAATACACAACGAAAGAAGAAATTAACACAGACATGAAGACGTCATTAACGGGAATAGGAGAAGGAGAAATAATAACGATAGGAACGGTCGACGCAGACATACAACTCACCAACAACCTAACTATTAAACACAGACTATACGTAGTACAAGACAATTTCCCTATAACAGAAGCCGGAATAATAGGTAGAGACATGTTCGAAAAACATAAAATCGACATATTATACAGCAAAAACATGCTGAAGATAAACGAACACTTTGTACATTTTTCGAACGACTCTAAAAATACGATCACACTCCCAGCAAGGAGCGAAACATTTATAGAAATACAAACCCCGACCGACGACCAATACATATCCAATGCTTCAGAAATAACCCCAGGAATACACACTCCACACATATTTCTACAACCCAAAAATAGAAAAGCCAAAATCCTAATCGCCAACACGCTGCCAGAAGACACAATACTAGACGAATTTTACCCTGAACTGAGCCTTTACTCACACCAACACGACCAAAAAGCTCAGTACAACTCGAACGATAACCGAACAGAAGAAGTCATCAAGATAATCTCAGAAAATCTAGATGTAACAAACAATGTCGAAGAAAACATATCAATACTGACAATTTGCACAAAATACGAAGACATATTTTTTTTGGAAGGAGACAAACTGACAAGCGTCAAAGGCGTGCAACACGACATAAACCTGTACACAGACACCAAACCAATCCACGTTCAAAGATACAGACTTCCACAAACACACAAAGATGAGATAAACAGACAAGTCAGCGAAATGTAAGACGAAGGAAAATTCCAACCAAGCATCAGTCCATACAACAGACCACTGTTAGCAGTACCGAAAAAACCAGGGAAGGACGGAATACCGAAATGGAGAGTAGTAGTTGACTTCAGAAAATTAAACGAAGCAACAATAGGCGATTCATTTCCACTCCCAAACATAAACGACATCCTAGACCAACTAGGACATGCTCAATATTTCTCAACCCTAGATATGGCAAGTGGTTACCATCAAATTGAAATGAACCCACGTGACTATCACAAAACTGCCTTCAGCACAGATTACGGACATTTCGAGTTCACGAGAATGCCTTTTGGACTCAAAAATTCCCAGGCCACATTCCAAAGAGCCATTAATCACATCCTCCGTGGATTCCAAGGATTAAAAGGATTCGTATACCTAGACGACGTAATCGTCTACGGGAAAAACTTAAATGACCACAATACCAAACTAATTGAAATTTTTGAAACTTGTCGAAAAAACAATTTGAAACTGCAATGTGCAAAATGCCAATTCCTCAAAAAAGAGATCACATTTCTCGGTCACCTTATTACACCAGACGGCATTAAGCTTAACCCAAAAACAACACAAGCAGTACAAGACTTTCCACAACCTAGAAACATACAAGAAACCCAATCATTTTTAGGCCTAGCGAAATACTGCCGCAGGTTTATCCAAAAATTCTCAGAAATAGCAGAACCACTAACGAAACTCACACGGAAAAAAGTACCATTCGAATTCACAGAAGAAAGTGAAAAAGCCTTAAATACACTCAAACCATGCCTTGTAAACCCACCAATCCTTAAGTATCCCGACCTGAACAGACCATTTATCCTCACAACAGACGCAAGCGACTATAGCTTAGGAGCCGTACTATCACAGACATACGTAACAGGTGAATTCCCAATCGCTTACGCCAGCAGAGCGCTAGGCAAATCAGAAAGAAATTACAGCACCATCGAAAAAGAAATGCTAGGAATATATTGGGCTGTGAATAATTTCAGACCTTACTTATACGGGAAAAAATTTACTATCGTTACGGACCACAAACCACTCACAGGAAATTTAACGAAAATACCAAACCGCATTTTAAAGTGGAATTTGAAATTGTCAGAGTACAATTTTGAAATAATACACAAGTCAGGGAAACTAAATACAAACGCCGATGCACTGAGCAGAATCAAATATAACGAAGTATTAGCAATCACCAGAGCACAGAACCAGAAGACTTAGGAAACAATAGAACAACAAACTGCGGAACGAAAAGAAGACGAGAACGAACAAGCTCAAATTAGGTTGAGGCAAACAGATACAGCAAATAAAACTAACATAGAAATTGTATTAGATCAGAAGAAACGTCAACAAATACTGGACGAATACCACAATTTACCATTAGGTGGACACGCAGGTACATGGCGAACGTACAAACGGATAAAAATGTTATACTACTGGCCCAACATGCTGACAGACATAAACCGATTTATAAGGAAATGCCATCTATGCAAACGAAACAAAAATCACAGAAAAACAAAAGTTCCTCTACAAATTACAACCACATCGGAGCACCCATTTCAAAGAGTAGCATTCGACATCGTAGGCCCTTTACCAACAACAGAGAAAGGAAACAGTTACATCCTCACATTCCAAGATGACCTATCCAAATTTTTCGGAGCGATCCCAATCCCAAACCAGAACGCAAATACAGTAGCGAAAGCGCTTTGCGAATACTACATTACCAAACACGGCATTCCAGAAAAAATCCTCACTGACCATTGCACCAACTTCAAAAGCAGAACATTTGAAGTTGTATGCAAATTACTCAAACTTAAACACTTAACCACCACAGCATACCACCCTGAAACTAATGGGGCACTTGAAAAATCCCATAATACACTCAAGGAATACTTAAGATCCTTCACAGACGCCGATAGAAACATTTGGGATGAAATGTGTCACTACGCCATATTCGTCTACAACACTACACCACATTGCGCTGCACATTACACGCCACACGAATTAATTTACGGTAGACCAGCATTAATACCGACCGCAATAAAGAAGGAGCCAGACGTATAACTACGCCGACTACGCTTCCGAGTTAAAAGCCAGACTAAGACTTGCGCATGCAATCGCTCGACAAAGACTCATTCAAAACAAACACATAATCAAAGCACAGTACGACAAAAAAGCGAACGATATACACGTAAGAGTCAACGATCTTATATGGCTAAAAAACGACATGAGAAGAAACAAACAAGACCCGCTACGGTTAGGCCCATACAGAGTAACAGAAGTAAACTCTCTCACAAACACAACAATTCAAATCAACAAACGACTTGTAAAAGTACACAACAACAGATTAATCCCACACCAAAACTAACCCCGAAAAGAAACCAGAACAAATAATAACATGATACACTCTAGGTAAACAACAATGGAAGACACCAAGATGAAGGAACAACCCGAGAAGAACAAAACAGCGAAAAATAAGAAAATATTAATAGAAGAATACAGAGAAAGAAAAAAAGTTCCCCAAGCATACCGGAGGAAGCACATACCAAAACGGACCAAACACGAAGAGAAGCAGAAGAA
Source organism: Tipula unca (assembly GCA_951394425.1). Lineage (NCBI taxonomy): Eukaryota > Metazoa > Arthropoda > Insecta > Diptera > Tipulidae > Tipula > Tipula unca. The sequence continues at coordinate 2,891,933 of OX596383.1, read as the reverse complement.
AAGAGCTAGAAAGAATAAACAAGATATGCGTAAAACCAAAAGACAAGATCGCTACAGCCAACAAATTAAAGGAAATAAAAGAAAAATTAAAGAAATTGTATAAATCAAACAAATAAATAAAAAAAAATAAAATTAATAAAAAAATTAAAAAAATATATATAAAAACACGCGTTTCTATTCCACGAACTTGCAACATAACTCCTAGCACGATAAGCATAAACCAAACACCAAATTAACCAACCGACAACAAAACAAAAATACAGAAAAAAATAATAATAATAAAAATAAAAAACGAAGCAAAATTGCAGGAAATACAAAACCAGTTGACGGAATCATAACAAAAAAACAAAAAAAAAATCAGACATAAGACACCATACAATCAAACAACAAAAGTTGCGCAAACCTACTGACTCAACAAAACAGAAGAATATATAAAGACACGAAACTAAGTAAGAAACCAAAACAAAAATAAACCATAAACGGAACAGACATAAAAGTAAAAACAAACCAAGAAGAAAAATGGTACAAAGATCCGATGCCAAGTGGCCAGAAGGGTTATCAGAAGGCGGGTGGACGGAAGACAGGGATGTCGTCATCATAAAAATAGAGGAAGTAAAAGAAGAAGAATAAAAAACAAAAATGTTAAATAAAGATAAAAAAAAAGAAACCACACCAAAAATGTTTAAATTTCAAAAAAAAATAACAGAAACGCCGCACCCCATCTATTACCTCCCCTTTAAATCACCTACTCAAGTAAACAACTCCAACATCCCACACATCCACAGAAACAAATATTCCCCGAACAGGCAGACAGCCACCAAGCAGACTGGATCGAACAGACGAACAAACAGACGAAAAATAATAAAAAAAACAAATAAGAAAAATGTTTCTAATACCAACGACACAAATATTCCCCACAGAAATGAAATACGCCATACTAACCATGATCGGGCTTCTCACCATAACAGGAGGTGAGCAATTTGAGAACAAAAAAATCAAAAACACCGGGGCATTTTTTGAGAAAATATCAGAAGTCAACACAATTAGTAAGAACTTAAAGATAGTCACCACAATCAACATACCAAACACAAAAGAATTGACAGAAACACTAACAGAATGCCTACAGACACTAAAAATTCTTTGCCAGGAGCTAACAGAGAGAAACCCTGAGGACTTATGCAGATCTTTTAGACATGAACTAAAATGGCATGTAAACGAAATCCAAAGACAAGAGAACAAGCTGAACGACATGTACGGGAGACAAAAAAGAGGGCTCATCGACATAGGCGGCAAATTGTCAAAATTCGTATTCGGGACAATGGACCAGGAAGACGCCACTGAAATATATGACAAACTAAAAAACTTAGAAAACAATCAAGTAAAATTATTAGACGTAGAGAAACAACAAGTAGCAATAATCAAATCCAACTTCGAAATATTATCAAAACCCATCGACAAACTACAAAACGAAACAAGCGAAATACAAGAAAAATTGAACCAACTGATCAGTAGAACAAACGATCAAAATACCTTTATAGAACGGAAACAAAACCTTACACACCGTACCGCGGAACTAACGTCCCTAATCCTCATACAATGTATGCACATAAATAAACTCCAAGAGGACGCAACAGAAATAATAACTGCACTAAACATGAAAAAACTACATCCACTATAATAATAACGCACAACAAAGTAATCGACATAATACGCACCCATTCACCAGACGCAAACGCAAAACTAGAAAGGTTCAAAATCCTAAGACAAATCATAAAAACGGACCACATAGAAATGAACGGACAAGTAATGATCAAAGTCACGATACCAATAATAGACAGCGAGGAATATACACTATTCAAACCATACATTCTGCCATTTATCAAGAAGAACGGATACAACATATACGAAATAGACACCGAATACGTAGCAGTAAACAACCAGAAAACAAAGATAATAGAATTACACACAGAAGACGTCAACCGATGCGAAAAAATGAACGACAACCTAGAAAGAGACTTCCTGATATGCCACAACACAAAACCAATCCTACCAATCCATAATCCCCACTGTATAGCAACACTATGGAACAACCCATGGAATACGGAACAAAACTGCAAATCACTACCCACAAACTCTCAGAACATGATAGTGAAATTAGAAGCCACAAACACACTACTATACTCGATGAGCACAGAAACGAACATAACAATACAATGTCACAACAACACTGAAAGAATACAAATTATAAATAACGGACTACTAACCTTCCAAACAACATGTAGAGTAACAACAAAAGAATTCACTATAATAGTAATGGGCTACCCGGAAACAATCGAACTAGAACAACAAGAAGTACCGACCAAATCAAGTGAAGAAATAGTCAGGACCACGCAAAACGACGACAAGGAAGCTAGAAACAACAGAATACAACTCATTGACCACAAAACACACAACAAACAATTCTTAGAACAAACGAACAGAATAATCCAATTAAAAAAAAGCACAGATGAACTAAAACTACAAGAAACCGACAACCAAACAACCAAAATAACGACTGGAATACTATCGGGAACAAGCATACTGATGATTATAGCAATAACCGCAATAGTAATAAAATACAGACGGAGAAAAACAAAAACGATAACAATATTAAACTCAACACACAAAGCCAACGAATCACACGGCAACAGAAACAAACCAAACAACGACAAAACAAGAAAAAGAAAAATACATGAAGATGATGACGACACCACCACGGTATAAAAAGCATCCAAGACAGAAAATAATACCTCCACGCCATAAATTAACAACCCGCACATTTCATAACCAAAACTCATGTAACATAAATAAATTTACAGTGTCAATAAAACCAATGATCGAACTAATAAGAGGCGACCCAGAGTCACTAGTTAGAATAGATGACCCAATATGGAACATAATCGAAGCAATAGGAAAAACACCACACCAAAAACAACCAAACCCAGAAATAGATGAAATAAGAACGATAGGCCTGGAAATCCAAAATATGATCCAAGAAATGAGAGAACACGAATAACGGAAACAAAATACCAACAACATTAACTTTAACCGACATAAAACACGCGGGAAATATTTTCAAAAATCTAATTAGCCTTTTCTTCATCGAACAAACACTAACATTCGAGGAAGAACAAGCTAAAAAATAAGAAATTAAAAACATAAAACTAACACATAAATAAGACAAACCTAGCATAAAAAAATTTTTTTAAGTCAAAACCCATAACGATAATCAATTTAAAAAATACATTATCAAATCTCAATTAAAAATAAATTTTTCTATAATTCAATATAAAGACGAAAAATATATACATAAATAAAATAATTAAAACTAACACATACCTAGCATAAGCTCAAAATTTATAAATTACTTATTAAAATCACAATTCAAAAACATTTTTCCATAAGAAACACAAATTATATTTTTTATCTCACACTTTTAAACCTCCCTTAAAAATCCAAGACATTATAAAACTCAAAATTATAAATCTAACACAAATAAAAAAAATAAAAACACTTTTTAGCCTACAAATTAAATAACAGAATAATTTTTTTTCTTCTCACAAACACCACACGTTAACTTAAAATGAGCAAACGATCAAAATGACAAACTAGCACAGAAAAACAAAACAAAAATCTTGTGACTAAAATTACATGTACCATACAAAATCCTAAGATAAGCAATTTTAATAAAACAAAAAAAAAATATATATATCACATAAATACTAATTATACAGAGTAGTAAATTCTCATAATTTTTTTTTTCAATTATATAAATTTTAGCTCATATTACAAAACACATACATTGCATTATTTTTTTTTTCAAAACAAATTCATACAGTAAAAATAAAAATAAACAAATTTTAGCTTAGATTACAAAAAATAATTATACAACAATAAATTATATTTTTATAATTTTTATTATTATTATTTATATTTTTTATTATTATAAGTTAATAACCTAATGAAATAATAATACAAAAGACAATAATGCAACACGACAAAATTCCAGAGAAAAAATAAAATTTAGTTCATGGTCATGATTCAACATGACATTGCAAGCAAAACCACAACAAAACAAATACAAAACGATGAGGCACACGACAAGGCAAAACGCAACGACATATGTAAGAAGAAGACAAACGATACTGACGAAGCAGCCATAACAACACAGATTTGGCACAGAACCACTATAGTAACACTACCTACCATCTAGCAAACCACAAAATTGAACATATACGGATAACGATTGGACCGTAGACAGCCAAGAAACGATGCCAGAACATCAACCACAACCATATACAACAATACAACATGCAAACAATGGAATACTGAATCCGTGACCAAACTAAATTTTATAATACAGAGAAGACGCAAGAAGACCAGCAGAAAACAACCAATTACCAGACCAACATGAATAATCCATAACAATAATAAACAAAAATAATAATAATAATAATAATAGTAATAAGCCTTAGACAATATGTACCCCATAACTGCGAAATCTTCCATAAGAAGATTTCACTAATAAAGGGGGAAGGTGTTGTTCACCCCTGATAAGTAACAAACATATAAATAACGTAGTAATAGATTAAGAATAAAGATAACACCCATTATGAATTAAAGTTAACACCTACTAAAAATATAAATAAAATAAAATCACTGCATAAAAAAATCCACATTTAGGCTAAAATAATTATTCAGAACAAAATAATTTTAAAACAAAACTACCCAAATGTCATTTTTGAACAATTAACATGAATAGCCGAAATTACAAAAATATAAATCCAAGTAAACACGCGCACATAAAATACTTACGCTGCGAAAATGAAAATAATTTTCGAAATAGCTATTCAGGTCATTAAATTCAAAATTGCACATTGAGTTAAATTTTAAGTTCAATTACCTAGAATATTTTAGTATATATAATTCAAAATTTTATAACAAAAGTCAGTTGTAGTCTAAAGCTAAGCCAGTTATTAAGCAGTAAATAAATAAATTAGAAGTAACCTAAAAAATTATCCAGTGTTATAAATCAAAAATCGAGAATATCCATCAAACAAGTAAGTAGCTCTCACTAAATAAAAACAAAAACAATATTGTCATAGCCCCCTCCAGTGGTAAGCGGGTATTGTTTCAATTCATCAACTAACACTGAGGCACCAAGTAAGTTCTTCTTTAACTACCTGCCACGGCCAAGGCGGAGTCAGATACGCAGCGTCTGTGGGCGCGCAGACTCCTTTCTGGTAGTGAAGAGTACTTACTCTGAAATTTCTTACTAACATACTTCATACAGACCATATATAAACATAACCCACATATATACAAATTAACATTGACAAACTCCTCAGTATAAACATAAATATTTATACAATAATAGAATGATTTCTTCCTATCCGAAATCAATTAATTAGAGGTGGGAGGAATTAATATATTATACATAATCATTAAACTTAATTTAGGGCATCCAAATTCAATGCACCCAAAAAAAAACGTTTTCATATGCATTGGAAATTTTTTTATAAAAAATTTTCTGAAAGCAAAAATATTAAATATTAAATTTTGTTTTTATTTTGTAATAATAAAAAATGTATGTACTCCTTTCAATTGTCATTTTTCATAAAAAAAATAACGTGAAATTAGAGCACTACGCGCACGCAATTAATGCAATAAGTATTAAAAAAAAAATGTATGTTAAATATTTTGACCTACAGAAGTAATAAAAAAAATGCGCAATTTTGGGAAATTGGGATAGTAATGGGATAGAGGAACTCATCCCGTTACAACATAAATGAACTCCAAGAGGACGCAACAGAAATAATAACCGCACTAAGCATGAAAAAACTACACTCACTGATAATAACGCACAATAAAGTAATCGACATAATACGCACCCATTCACCAGACGCAAACACAAAACTAGAAAGGTTCGAAATCCTGACAGATCATAAAGACGGACCACATAGAAATGAAAGGGCAAGTCATGATTAAAGTCACGATACCAATAATAGACAGCGAGGAATATACACTATTCAAACCATACATTTTGCCATTTATCAAGAAGAACGAATACAACATATACGAAATAGACACCGAGTACGCAGCAATCAACAACCAAAAAACGAAGATAATAAAATTACACACAGAAGACGTCAACCGATGCGAAAAAATGAACGACAACCTAGAAAGAGACTTCCTGATATGCCACAATACAAAACCAATCCTACCAATTCATAATCCCCACTGTATAGTGTTGTACACCCCTGATAAGTAATAGATACATAAATAACGTAGTAACAGATTAAGCATAAAGACAACACCCAATATAAATTAAAGTTAACACCTACTAATAATATAAATAAAATAAAATCACTGCCTACAAAAATCTACATTTAGGCAAAGAAAATTGAAAAGCACAAATAATTTAAATCCGCTTAAATGTCATTTTGAACAAGTAACATGAAAAATGCAAGAACGCGAATTTTTTAACCCAAATAACTTACGGAAATAAAATACTTACAGTGCAAAACTGAAAATAAATTTTCGAAATAGCTTTTCAGGTCACAAAATTCAAAATGCACATTTATGAAATAAATTGTAAGACCTAATTTTAAAATTCAATTAACCCAAAAAACTTTAGTATAAATAATTCAAAATTTTAATCAATAAGTCAGTTGAAGTTAATCGAGAGTTGAAGATAATAATCAGTTGTAGTAAAAAGTCAGTTAAAGTTAATAAGCAGTAGTTTTCTAGTAGCAGTACCATTAAACAATTATAATTACAATTTTAAACAGAAATAGTAAAAAATTAAATCCAGTGTTTATTCAAATACTCATCCAGAAGAAATCACCAATACCAAGTAAGTATGCCCCCACCAGTGGTAAGCGGGTATTGTTAAAATCAACTACTAACATAAAGGCACCGATTTTGGTAAACATTGGCGGACGAACCTCGTACGGCAAACCGAGGGGGAAAGACGGAAGAGTGTTTCAGTGCTCAAGCTTGCCTAGTTACGGTTGTCTACCAAAATCTTTCTCCATACTAACCACAATATCAAAATTAAATTGATATTTCTCTCAATATTACAAGTTAGTATCCCACAATACGTAACTCATAAACGGTTTCTAATTCGCAAAAACAGTATAATACAATATTGACATTACCAAAACCCACACATATAAACATTAACACATTTATACAATATTCACCACACACTTCCAAAACCCTCAAGTATAAAATTTAACCATTTATACAATAATAGCAACACTATGGAACAACCCATGGAATACGGAACAAAACTGCAAATCACTACCCACAAACTCTCATAACCTGATAGTGAAATTAGAAGCCACAAACACATTACTCTACTCGATGAGCACAGAAACGAACATAACAATACAATGTCACAACAACACTGAAAGATTACAAATTATAAATAACGGACTACTAACCTTCCAAACAACATGTAGAGTAACAACATAAGAATTCACTATAATAGTAATGGGCTACCCAGAAACAATCGAACTAAAACAACAAGAAGTACTGACCAAATCAAGTGAAGAAGTAATCAGGAACACGCAAAACGACGACCAAGAAGCTAGAAACAACAGAATACAACTCATTGACCACAAGACACACAACAAGCAATTCTTAGAACAAACGAACAAAATAATCCAATTAAAAAAAAGCACAGAAAACTATAACCAAACAACCAAAATAACGACTGGAATACTATCAGGAACAAGCCTACTGATGTTTATAGCGATAACCGCAATAGTAATACAATACAGACAGAGAAAAACAAAAACAATAACAATATTAAACTCAACACACAAAGCCAACGAACCACACAGCAACAGAAACAAACCGAACAACGACAGAACAAGAAAAATGAAAATACATGAAGATGACGATGACACCACAAGTGACTACGTACCCATGGTATAAAACCATTCCAAAAAAAAAAAAAAATTATAATAATCTAAACAAAACATACTACCACGCCATAAATTAACAACCCGCACATTTCATAACCAAAACTCATGCAGCATAAATAAATTTACAGTGTCGATAAAACCAATGATCGAACTAATAAGAGGCGACCCGGAGCCACTAGTTAAAATAGATGACCAAATATGGAACATCATCGAAGAAATAGGAAAAACACCACACCAAAAACAACCAAACCCAGAAATAGATGAAATGAGAACAATAGGCTTGGAAATCCAAAATATGATCCAAGAAATGAGAAAACATGAACATCGGAAACAAAATATCAACAACATCAACATTAACCGACATAAAACTCACGGGAAACATTTTTCAAAAATCTAATTAGCTTTTCCTTCGTCGAACAGACCCTAACACTCGAGGAAGAACAAGCTAAAATATATAATCCAAATAATTAAAAACTAACACATATGTACCTAGCATAAGCACAAAAATTTATAAATTTCTTACCAAAATCACAATTCAAAAACATTTTTCCGTAAGAAACACAAATTATTTTTTTCTTTCAATTTCACACTTTTACACCTCACTTAAAAATTCAAGATATTAAAAGCTCAAAATTATATCTCTAACACAAATAAAAATATCAAAAAAAAATCAAATACTTTTTAGCCTAAAAATTTAATAACAGAAACACATTTTTTAAATAATTTTTTCTTCTCACAAACACCACACGTTAACTTAAAATGAACAAAAGATCAAAATGACAAACCAAGCCAAACAGCAAAACAAAACAAAAATCTTTTGACTAAAATTACATTTAACATACAAAAATCCTAATACATATAAGCAATTTTAATAAAACAAAAAAAAAATTATATCACATAAATGCTAATTATACAAAGTAGTAAATAAAATTCTCATAAATTCTTTTCAATTATATAAATTTTACAACATTGCTTACCACCCCGCACAAAAACCAAAACCACAAAATTGAACATATACGGATAACGATTGGACCGTAGACAGCCAAGAAACGATGCCAAAACATCAACCACAAGAATATACAATAATACAACGTGCAAACAATAGAATACTGAATCCGTGACCAAACTAAATTTTATAATACAGAGAAGATAAAAAGAAGACTAACAGAAGACAACCAATTACCAGACCAACATGAATAATCCACAACATAATAATAAACAAAAACTAATAATTGTAAAAATAAGAAGTTCCATAAGAAGATTTCACTAATAAAGGGGGAAGGTGTTGTGAAACCACTGCTGACCACTCCAAAGAATACCATAAAGTAAAGAAACCGCCTGAATGTTAAAATAAAATTATAATTTAAAATCTAAGGCGGAAACAAATTGAAAACGAGCACACATTTTATGGTAAACATTAATAACCTAAATAATAATAATTGAATATAAAACTGCAAAACGCAATTTGGCAATTATTAATTAATATTAAAACATTAATGTGTGTCAATTTGTAAAAATAAAATAAGTCAATAACAACAATTTGACATAGAATATTTAGTATATATAATTCAAAATTTCAGTTGAAATTCATTTGTAGTTATTTTTGGGTTGTCTTCAATAAACTGTTAAAATAAAACTTAAAAAAAAAGTAGTGTTCTAATTTCCGATAAGAGTAAAACAGCATATTTCAAGTAAGTGTAAACTATAACACAAAGCAAGTATCAATAATTAAACTTACCACGATCATCATACCAAACACAAAGGAACTGACAGAAACACTAACGGAATGCCTACAGACACTAAAAATGCTATGCCAAGAACAAACAGAGAGAAACCTCGGCGACTTATGCAGATCTTTTCGACAAGAACTGAAATGGCACATAAACGAAATTAAGCGGCAAGAACATGCTTGTGAAGTTTTTCACAAATTCACAGATTTTATATATGTGTTAGTATCACACTATTAAGTTGAATTCCAATAAGAAAAAAATATGATTCCTATTGAAATGTTTAGTACTAAAATATAAAATATAAGACCAACTTAGACAAAACAAATGAATTTAAAAGATTTTTATAGGGTAAAACATATCTTAAAAGCTGGTTAGGCAAGGAATCAAATAAAATGTTTCAAGTACAACTAGAACTAGAATAAACATAACTGGACAGATGTGTTACTGGCTATTTACCTCAACCAAAGCAAAAACTTACAGAAAAAAATTCTTCATAAATTTATTTCTTCAAATAATTGATTCCTTATAAGCAAGTTAAACAAAAAACTAAATGAACTGTTCCAAATACTATCGAAACTAGAGTCCAAATCTCTGGCAAAGAGTGTTAATGGCAAATTTTTAATAAATTATTAAATAAAGCCTTACTTCAGATAAAAAAACTCGTGGCCAATTTATTTCTCTGAATAATAGATTCCTTTAAGTCTTGTTGAACGAGGAATTTAAAGAGCTATTCCATGTACTATCGGAACTTGAGTCCAAATCTCTGGCAAAGGGTGTTAATGGCCATTTATCATTTTCGGCCAAACTCGAACTTTTCAGAAAAAAATTCGTGGCCAATTTATTTCTCGGGATAATGGATTCCTTTAAGTCTTGTTGAACGAGGAATTCATTGAGCTATTCCATGCACTATCAAAACCTGAGTCCAAATCTCTGGCAAAGGGTGTTAATGGCCATTTATCATTTTCGGCCAAACTCGAACTTTTCAGAATAAAATTCGAGGCCATTGTATTTCTCAGGATAATGGATTCCTTTAAATCTTGTTAAACGAGGAATTTAAAGAGCTATTCCATGTACTATCGGAACTTGAGTCCAAATCTCTGGCAAAGGGTGTAAATCATTTTTGGCCAAACTCGAAGTTTTCAGAAAAAAATTCGTGGCCAATTTATTTCTCTGGATAATGGATTCCTTTAAGTCTTGTTAAACGAGGAATTTATTGAGCTATTCCATGTTCTATCGGAACTTGAGTCCAAATCTCTGGCAAAGGGTGTTAATGGCCATTTATCATTTTCGGCCAAACTCGAACTTTTCAGAAAAAAATTCGTGGCCAATTTATTTCTCGGGATAATGGATTCCTTTAAGTCTTGTTGAACGAGGAATTTAAAGAGCTATTCCATGTACTATCGGAACTTGAGTCCAAATCTCTGGCAAAGGGTGTTAATGGCAAATTTTTAATAAATTATTAAATAAAGCCTTACTTCAGATAAAAAAATTCGTGGCCAATTTATTTCTCGGGATAATGCATTCCTTTAAGTCTTGCTGAACGAGGAATTTAACGAGCTATTCCATGTACTATCGGAACTTGAGTCCAAATCTCTGGCAAAGGGTGTTAATGGCCATTTATCATTTTCGGCCAAACTTGAACTTTTCAGAAAAAAAATCGTGGCCAATTTATTTCTCTGGATAATGGATTCCTTTAAGTCTTGTTAAACGAATAATTTATTGAGCTATTCCATGTTTTATCGGAACTTGAGTCCAAATCTCTGGCAAAGGGTTTTAATGGCCATTTTTCATTTTCGGCCAAACTCGAACTTTTCAGAAAAAAATTCGTGGACAATTTATTTCTCGGGATAATGGATTCCTTTAAGTCTTGTTGAACGAGGAATTTAAAGAGCTATTCCATGTACTATCGGAACTTGAGTCCAAATCTCTGGCAAAGGGTGTTAATGGCAAATTTTTAATAAATTATTAAATAAAGCCTTACTTCAGATAAAAAAATTCGTGGCCAATTTATTTCTCTGGATAATGGATTCCTTTAAGTCTTGTTGAACGAGGAATTTAACGAGCTATTCCATGTACTATCGGAACTTGAGTCCAAATCTCTGGCAAAGGGTGTTAATGGCCATTTATCATTTTCGACCAAACTCGAACTTTTCAGAAAAAAATTCGTGGCCAATTTATTTCTCGGGATAATGGATTCCTTTAAGTCTTGTTGAACGAGAAATTTATTGAGCAATTCCATGTACTATCAAAACCTTAGTCCAAATCTCTGGCAAAGGGTGTTAATGGCCATTTATCATTTTCGGCCAAACTCGAACTTTTCAGAATAAAATTCGGGGCCATTGCATTTCTCGGGATAATGGATTCCATTAAGTCTTGTTGAACGAGAAATTTAAAGAGCTATTCCATGTACTATCGGAACTTGAGTCCAAATCTCTGGCAAAGGGTGTTAATGGCAAATTTTTAATAAATTATTAAATAAAGCCTTACTTCAGATAAAAAAATTCGTGGCCAATTTATTTCTCTGGATAATCGATTCCTTTAAGTCTTGTTAAACGAGAAATTTATTGAGCAATTTCATGTACTATCAAAACCTGAGTCCAAATCTCTGGCAAAGGGTGTTAATGGCCATTTATCATTTTCGGCCAAACTCGAACTTTTCAGAATAAAATTCGGGGCCATTGCATTTCTCGGGATAATTGATTCCTTTAAGTCTTGTTGAACGAGGAATTTAACGAGCTATTCCATGTACTATCGGAACTTGAGTCCAAATCTCTGCCAAAGGGTGTTAATGGCCATTTACCATTTTCGGCCAAACTTGAACTTTTCAGAAAAAAAATCGTGGCCAATTTATTTCTCTGGATAATGGATTCCTTTAAGTCTTGTTAAACGAGGAATTTAACGAGCTATTCCATGTACTATCGGAACTTTAGTCCAAATCTCTGGCAAAGGGTGTTAATGGCCATTTATCATTTTCGGCCAAACTCGAACTTTTCAGAATAAAATTCGGGGCCATTGCATTTCTCAGGATAATGGATTCCTTTAAGTCTTGTTGAACGAGGAATTTAAAGAGCTATTCCATGTCTTATCGGAACTTGAGTCCAAATCTCTGGCAAAGGGTGTAAATGGCAAATTTTTAATAAATTATTAAATAAAGCCTTACTTCAGATAAAAAAATTCGTGGCCAATTTATTTCTCTGGATAATGGATTCCTTTAAGTCTTGTTAAACGAGGAATTTATTGAGCAATTCCATGTACTATCAAAACCTGAGTCCAAATCTCTGGCAAAGGGTGTTAATGGCCATTTATCATTTTCGGCCAAACTCGAACTTTTCAGAATAAAATTCGGGGCCAATGCATTTCTCGGGATAATGGATTCCTTTAAGTCTTGTTGAACGAGGAATTTAACGAGCTATTCCATGTACTATCGGAACTTGAGTCCAAATCTCTGGCAAAGGGTGTTAATGGCCATTTATCATTTTCGGCCAAACTCGAACTTTTCAGAAAAAAATTCGTGGCCAATTTATTTCTCGGGATAATGGATTCCTTTAAGTCTTGTTGAACGAGGAATTTAAAGAGCTATTCCATGTACTATCGGAACTTGAGTCCAAATCTCTGGCAAAGGGTGTTAATGGCAAATTTTTAATAAATTATTAAATAAAGCCTTACTTCAGATAAAAAAATTCGTGGCCAATTTATTTCTCTGGATAATGCATTCCTTTAAGTCTTGTTGAATGAGGAATTTAACGAGCTATTCCATGTACTATCGGAACTTGAGTCCAAATCTCTGGCAAAGGGTGTTAATGGCCATTTATAATTTTCGGCCAAACTTGAACATTTCAGAAAAAAAATCGTGGCCAATTTATTTCTCTGGATAATGGATTCCTTTAAGTTTTGTTGAACGAGAAATTTATTGAGCAATTCCATGTATTATCGGAACTTGAGTCCAAATCTCTGGCAAAGGGAGTTAATGGCCATTTATCATTTTCGGCCAAACTCGAACTTTTCAGAATAAAATTCGGGGCCATTGCATTTCTCGGGATAATGGATTCCTTTTAGTCTTGTTGAACGAGGAATTTAACGAGCTATTCCATGTATTATCGGAACTTGAGTCCAAATCTCTGGCAAAGGGTGTTAATGGCCATTTATCATTTTCGGCCAAATTGAACTTTTCAGAAAAAAAATCGTGGCCAATTTATTTCTCTGGATAATGGATTCCTTTAAGTCTTGTTAAACGAGGAATTTATTGAGCTATTCCATGTTTTATCGGAACTTGAGTCCAAATCACTGGCAAAGGGTTTTAATGGCCATTTATCATTTTCGGCCAAACTCGAACTTTTCAGAAAAAAATTCGTGGCCAATTTATTTCTCGGGATAATGGATTCCTTTAAGTCTTGTTGAACGAGGAATTTAAAGAGCTATGCCATGTACTATCGGAACTTGAGTCCAAATTTCTGGCAAAGGGTGTTAATGGCCAATTTTTAATAAATTATTAAATAAAGCCTTACTTCAGATAAAAAAATTCGTGGCCAATTTATTTCTCTGGATAATGGATTCCTTTAAGTCTTGTTGAACGAGGAATTTAACGAGCTATTCCATGTACTATCGGAACTTGAGGCCAAATCTCTGGCAAAGGGTGTTAATGGCCATTTATCATTTTCGACCAAACTCGAACTTTTCAGAAAAAAATTCGTGGCCAATTTATTTCTCGGGATAATGGATTCCTTTAAATCTTGTTAAACGCCGAATTTAATGAGCTATTCCATGTACTATCGGAACTTGAGTCCAAATCTCTGGCAAAGGGTGTTAATGGCCATTTATCATTTTCGACCAAACTCGAACTTTTCTGAATAAAATTCGGGGCCATTGTATTTCTCGGGATAATGGATTCCTTTAAGTCTTGTTGAACGAGGAATTTAAAGAGCTATTCCATGTTCTATCGGAACTTGAGTCCAAATCTCTGGCAAAGGGTGTTATTGGCCATTTATCATTTTCGGCCAAACTCGAAGTTTTCAGAAAAAAATTCGTGGCCAATTTATTTCTCGGGATAATGGATTCCTTTAAGTCTTGTTGAACGAGGCATTTAAAGAGCTATTCCATGTATTATCGGAACTTGAGTCCAAATCTCTGGCAAAGGGTGTTAATGGCAAATTTTTAATAAATTATTAAATAAAGCCTTACTTCAGATAAAAAAATTCGTGGCCAATTTATTTCTCTGGATAATGGATTCCTTTAAGTCTTGTTGAACGAGGAATTTAACGAGCTATTCCATGTACTATCGGAACTTGAGTCCAAATCTCTGGCAAAGGGTGTTAATGGCCATTTATCATTTTCGGCCAAACTCGAACTTTTCAGAAAAAAATTCGTGGCCAATTTATTTCTCGGGATAATGGATTCTTTTAAGTGTTTCTAAACGAGGAATTTAATGAGCTATTCCATGTACTATCGAAACTTGCGTCCAAATCTCTGGCAAAGGGTGTTAATGGCCATTTATCATTTTCGACCAAACTCGAACTTTTCTGAAAAAAATTCGTGGCCAATTTATTTCTCGGGATAATTGATACCTTTAAGTCTAGTTGAACGAGGAATTTATTGAGCAATTCTATGTACTATCAAAACCTGAGTCCAATTCTCTGGCAAAGGGTGTTAATGGCCATTTATCATTTTCGGCCAATCTCGAACTTTTCAGAATAAAATTCGGGGCCATTGTATTTCTCGGGATAATGGATTCCTTTAAGTCTTGTTGAACGAGGAATTTAAAGAGCTATTCCATGTACTATCGGAACTTGAGTCCAAATCTCTGGCAAAGGGTGTTAATGGCAAATTTTTAATAAATTATTAAATAAAGCCTTACTTCAGATAAAAAAATTCGTGGCCAATTTATTTCGCTGGATAATGGATTCCTTTAAGTCTTCTTAAACGAGGAATTTAATGAGCTATTCCATGTACTATCGGAACTTGAGTCCAAATCTCTGGCAAAGGGTGTTAATGGCCATTTATCATTTTCGGCCAAACTCGAACTTTTCAGAAAAAAATTCGTGGCCAATTTATTTTTCGGGATAATGGATTCCTTTAAGTCTTCTTAAACGAGGAATTTAATGAGCTATTCCATGTTCTATCGGAACTTGAGTACAAATCTCTGGCAAAGGGTGTTAATGGCAAATTTTTAATAAATTATTAAATAAAGCCTTACTTCAGATAAAAAAATTCGTGGCCAATTTATTTCTCGGGATAATGGATTCCTTTAAGTCTTTCTAAACGAGGAACTTAATGAGCTATTCCATGTACTATCGGAACTTGAGTCCAAATCTCTGGCAAAGGGTGTTAATGGCCATTTATCATTTTCGACCAAACTCGAACTTTTCTGAAAAAAATTCGTAGCCAATTTATTTCTCGGGATAATGGATTCCTTTAAACCTTGTTGAACGAGGAATTTAATGAGCTATTCCATGTACTATCGGAACTTGAGTCCAAATCTCTGGCAAAGGGTGTTAATGGTCATTTATCATTTTCTGTCAAACTCGAACTTTTCAGAAAAAAATTCGGCGCTAATGCTTTTCTCGGGTTAATTGATTTTTTGTGGGCTTATCGGACGAAGAATTTAATATACTTGCAACGACTGCGAACGTGTTAACTCACCGTTGCAATGCAGAATTTGGCAATAACAACAACCAAAATACAAGCGGAAAATAAAATAATTAAAACCGGGAACATTGAATTCAATTCGGCGCGAAATTATCTGGTTGGTGAACATGGGATGGTACGATAATTTTGAATCGTTCGTGGTGGCGTGTTCACGGAAATGAACGATGGGATAAAAGATTATTTGAGAAACAAAAAAAAAAAATTTTTTTTGAGGAGTTAAGTTTCTGGAGTACAACAGACAGGATCTATTAAAAATTTTAGCTTCAGTTAATAATGACTAGACTGTAATTTTTTTTTTGTCCGAGTTATATTTATATATTTATATTCTGTACATATTAGTTATTTTTTTGTGAAAAAAAAATATTAAAATTGAGTGCCGCGAATTGGTTGACGATCGCATTGAAAAAAAAAAAATTTATAATTAATTTATATATAATTAAGTTCAATTATGTATTATGTGTTTAATTTGTGGAAAAACTTAATCGTATGATAGAAAAAAAAAAAAAAATAAAAAAAAAAATAATAATAAGAAAACAAAATTTAATTATATTATTGAAAGTTTGTGTTAAACTTTAAAAGTGTGAAAGCTATTTTTTTTATGGTCCAATAAAACAACCATATATTGAATAAAAAAAAAATAAGCATTAGTTTAATTTTGTGATTTCTTTTATTTTGGAATAATGGTAACCAATACCGAAGACCAGCAGCCGTGGTAAATACCGTAAATTTCCTGCTTTGTTATTTTGACGCTTGGCATTGGATACAGTGCCAAGCAACAGGTGCGTACCGTTAAATTTTACTATAAAAAAACGTGGTACTGTGGTGATTTTTTTTGTTTGTTTCCACTTAATCTTAGTGCTGGTAAGGCCCATTCATCATACTACTTTTCATTGCGCCTTGTGACCGCTGAGTGATGATGTTGCGCTCATTCAAAATACTAGCAGCATTTATTTCGGCATCATATACCTTATAACCGGTGAAAAATCAACAGCACTTTTGCAGTACAACCGCCAACAAAAAAAAAAAAAAAACGGAATCGCTAATTTTGTTTTGCTTGTATATAGCACATATCGTATTATTAGTTTATTATATTTATAGTTTATATATTTATTATTTAGTTTATATATTTTTTGGTTTTCCACTATAGTTAGTTTAAACTTTTGAATTTTGTAAAATTAATTTCTTGCGATCTTAACCAATTTAATTTTTTTTGCGATAGTAAAATTTGTGCCATATAATGTACTTTCTAGATATATCTTTTGTTTCTCGTTTGTCTGATTCTAACTTCGTACTTTTAATGAACTAAGTAACCGTGAATCAGGATGATGAGCCTGGAGTATAGGCGGTAGATTAATGATTCGTTGCATACCGTTTTAACGCGGTTTATTCTAGATCTTCACAGGCTTCTGGAACCCCCACGATCCACCCTGAGCTCCAGCCAGCTACATATCACCGCTCAGAAGCCCCTGTGGAGATATTCTGTCAACGATCACTGAAACTAGCTTTCAACTTTCGTTACAGTGGCGCCCAATCAATGGTTTACAGTAAATAATTAACGGCTATTTCAAGCACATTTTTATTTTTTTCAGTAGTTTCCGTTTTATACATTTGTTTCAGTTTGGCTCATTCATTCAAATTTGTTTCCGGCTGTTGCACTGTTTGAGTCAAATGTTTGAATTCGCCAAATTTTCAACTTCAATTTTTTTGATATATGATCTGCTATTCCAAGGCTATTCTCAATGGTTTACTGCTGAGACGTTTAACTGCTTCCGCTATTAGTGTAGACTTCAGAATAAACCTCTCAGTTGTGTCATTGATTGATGGCTTCTACCAGCTTGAATATTTAACTTAATTTCCCAATTTGGTTTGATGTTAGTTATTATATTTAGGTTGGCAATAACAGTATATATAATAAGTTTTAGTTGATCCCAGATGAAACACAAAATCCATTTACTATTTTTTTTTTTGTTTATATTTCTTTCCGTTCCGGTTATGCAACGAATCATTTGTACTTTAACATCATTTAATTCCTGAAGCTGCCGAAAACTGCACTTCGGGTTCATCATCCTAGCTCCTTGAAATATATCATTACTAAAATAATAAATAATACTAGCCAATTTAATAATAAGTCAACTGGTTAATTGTTAGTCATAACCATACGTCACGAGAAGTCCAACTTTAATTATTTTACTTTTATTGCGCAGAAATCACGTTGAAATTGTGGATCTGGATTTTCAAAACTATTGTGTGATAGCGTTCAACTACTGCTAACATGCCTATATTTCATATTATATTCTTTTTTTTTTTTTCACTTCGAATATTAATTTTGTGTAGTTTTTCGGTTTTATTATGTTTAAAATGGATGTTTCGGTGTTAGAAGCGGACGAATTTGAGGTTGAATGTCTGGTGCGAGGAATTCCTACCGATGATCCAGATGTTTTGAACATACTTAAAAATTCAGTCGAGGAGGAAGAAGCCAGATCCAAGGTTACCCCTATAAAAATGCACTCGAAGGCCATCAAGAATCCCGATACAGAAATTAATATCTGTTTAGCCAAATTAAAGGAATTAAAATACCAGATCACTCAGTTAGATCTACAAAGGGATGAAGAGGATCTAACAAAGTTGGTTTATTCAATTACATCGCGTTTATTGCATGTATCCCAGCGGTTGCATAGAGCCACCACATCCCCTACATATGGAAATCGAGCCCTAAATAGTCTCGAGATGTGCAACAAATTATTAAACAGCCTTAAAATATACTCGGAGGATCATGCGAAGTTAAACGACTCTATTGAGGCTGCCAAACAAGTTAATTTAGAACAGCCGGAAACATTGGAAAATGCCGATAGCAGTTTTCACTTACCGTCAGACCCACACAATGGATCAAGTCCAACAGGACATAATATAACACGCAGATCGACCTTGGAAGATTTACTTGATGTGATACAAGAAGGAAGCCAGAAGAACATACAACATGCTGAGGCCCAAACAAAACTGGTCGAATCGGCTTTGGAGAAATTTAACTTCGTATCTCAGCAATTATTGACGTTAACTCAACGACAAGATGCCTTGCAGCAGCAAATATTAAATAAACCTTCATTAGATGCATCCACCAGGACTAATGCAGTTAGTTTACAAGGTTTAATTGCAGAGCCACCTTCCAGGCCTAGTACATATTTGCCTGTCTCTCCATATGGAACGTACCACCAACCACAACAACAGATGTCAATTCCAATTCCAATGGCAACGCAAACAACGCACATTCCACAGTCGACATTTGCAAATCCTTTGACAACAACTACTATGTATTATCCGTCAATTTCTACAAATGTACAACTTCCAGCACCATACACAACACCATTCACTTCAACACCGTACACTCCTGCTATTTCACAAATATCTGGATCAATTTACACGAATTCACCTTCGTTCATACCGCGGCCACCTCCGAATGAGTATCCGATTCCAAATATTATCAATACAAGACCTTCGGTTGAGCAGCGTAGTCTATCTCGTTGCGGAATATCTTTTGACGGCTCGCCTTCAGGTGTACCAATAGACATGTTTCTTTTCCAAATAGAAACGTTAGCAAGTTCATTTGGCTTATCCGATATGAGCTTAATTACAGAGATGGGGTCTGTTTTAAAAGGTATCGCATTACAGTGGTACTGGACGTGTAAACGTCACAATCCTTCGGTATCCTGGCCAGAACTAAAGAAACAATTTCTGGAACGGTTTCAAGACAAACGTTCTGATTTTGAGATTCGTCGGACTATTGAAAATAGGAAACAGTTGCCTCGTGAAACGTTCGTTGAGTTTTACCATCAGGTTTGGAGTATGACCTTGCAGAGTAAAACCCCACATTCTGAAGAAAAACTAATTGAAATACTAATGCAGAATATGAGAGCTGATCTCCAATACCAGTTGGCAGATAGACGTTTTGTTTCGGTTAATGATCTGATCGCTAGCTGTACAACTTGGGAAGATACGTGGCATCGTCTTAGAATTGACCCAGAATCAATGTTTTATGCTAGAAAAGGAGTCAACGAACTCCAATTTATCGAACAAAGCGAGGTAGTTAACCCAAATCAATTGTACAATCAGCATTTCGAACCGCCTGTTCAAGAACAGACAATTGCAGCCTACAGAAATAATTACGTTGGTGAAACGAAACCTTCCGCTTCAAATACCATTTATCAACCAAATCAAAATTTCTCCCGGCCCTCTGCTAGAGAAATAATTTGCTACAACTGTGACGAAAAAGGTCACACATTTAACGACTGTCGGTTCCCACCTCTGCGTTGGTTTTGCCACAAATGTGGCCTGAAAAACACAGTTTACGCCAAGTGTTCAAATTGTTCGGGAAACGCTCCGAGGGGTCAATGGAGGTCTGGGAACCACGGAACCCCGAAAGGAACAGTTCCCAGTTCATCAATAGAACGGGAGGAAGCGGCCACCAACACCGATCCGGAATTACGACTGGCAACACGCCTCAATTCAGACAGGTAACTCCCACAAATACAATCAATTTTAGCACTCAGGGTGCTACCACAATATCATGCAAAGCATCTTTACAAACCCTCAAAGACCAACTACCTCTGCCAATTTCTTCTGATTCACAATGCACCGCAACACCAGTTGTCCACAGTAGCCAGCACAAACGATTCTACAAATCCCATCAGCGTAGACGGACACGGCTATACTGGAAGAATCGCAATATGCTTCGGTCAGAAATAGTTAATTCAATCATAATGAATAATTCCCAAGATCCTAGGCCATATGCTGAAGTCCTAGTCAATGGAACGGATTATCGAGGTTTGTTAGACAGTGGTGCTACTGTTAGTGTATTGGGCGCTGGATCTGAAAAATTCTTAACAGATCCTGGTGTTAAATTTTATAGTTCACCTTCTTTTATAAGCACAGCAAACGGTCAATCGGAACGAGTATTTGGATTTATAAATGCGACAGTAGAATTCAATAATCAGCGACACACAATGCGTTTGCATATAGTGCCCAATTTAGAACAGTCATTGTACCTAGGAATAGATTTTTGGAATCTTTTCCATGTCACACCTACTTTATGCTCTTTAAGCCCGATAACTCATTCCGATCCCGATTCTTCCAATTACCACACACTGTCACCAGCCAGCCAACTAAGATTAAACATTGTGATCGAAAAATTTCCATCTTTTAAGAATCTTGGCCTCGGTAGAACCACTGTACTTTCCCACATAATCGATGTTGGTACAGTTCGACCGATCAAACAACGATTCTATTCTGTCTCGCCTGCCATACAAAAAGTGCTTTACGCCGAACTCGATAGAATGCTCTCATTAGGCGTAATAGAAGAAAGTCAGAGCAGTTGGTGCTCTCCGATCACTTTGGTGCGTAGAGCAAATGGCAAAGCTCGTCTCTGTTTGGATGCCCGTGAATTGAACAAGGTCACCGTTAAGGACGCGTTCCCCCTACCTCTTATCGATGGATTGTTGGGCCGATTGGATCAAACCAGGTATATATCCTGTATTGACTTAAAAGATGCCTTTTGGCAGGTCCCTTTGGACCAGCAATCCAAAGATAAGACGGCGTTTACCGTACCTGGGAGACCTTTGTATCAATTCACGGTCATGCCATTCGGATTATGTAACGCCCCACAGACAATGTGCCGCTTAATGCACAAAGTGATCCCTCACCAACTGCATGACAGAATCTTTGTCTCTTTAGATGACCTTTTGGTGACGTCCGCTTCATTTGACGAGCACTTACTATTATTAGAAGAGGTTGCCGTGCGATTGAAGAATGCTGGACTCACCATAAACGTGGAGAAAAGCAAATTTCTTTTAAAGGAGTCGAAATATCTCGGCTATATCATTGGTGATGGATGTCTTCGGACCGACCCCGAGAAAGTTCAGGCAATTATAGATTTCCCTGTTCCTAAAACTCCGAAACAAATCCGTCGGTTTTTAGGAATGAGCGGTTGGTATCGACGTTTTATAAAAAATTATGCAATTTTGTCTGCCCCGCTCACCGACCTACTTAAAAAGGGTTCCAAAATAAAATGGTCCCCTGTGGCTGACTCCGCTCTCAATGAATTGAAAACTGCATTATCAACATCACCCGTCCTGGCAAATCCTGACTATGGTAAACCCTTCTTTATACAGTGTGACGCCAGCACAACAGGTGTAGGTAGCGTATTGTTTCAGCTCGATTCCGACGGAGCAGAGCGTCCAATAGTTTTTGTTTCGCAAAAATTAAACGCCGCTCAAAAAAATTATTCAGTTACCGAGTTGGAATGCTACGCTGCTGTGCTGAGCGTCAAGAAGTTCAGACCTTATATAGAAGGGTATCCATTCACCATATATACCGACCACGCCAGTTTACAATGGTTGATGTCACAGAAGGACTTGTCAGGGCGGTTAGCACGCTGGAGCCTTAAACTCCAGTCATTTGATTTCCAAATGGCATACCGAAAGGGTTCTCAGAACGTGGTCCCAGACGCATTATCACGTGTTTTTTGTGAGCAGTTATCTCCTATTTCGGCTGATTTAAAATCGGGATCAGAACCATTACATATTGATCTCTCCAGTTCGGCATTTTTAGATACTGACTACATCAATCAAATAAAACAAGTCGAAACATTACCTGATGTCCACCACAACTTACGAGTTCAAAACGGGAAGTTGCTCATAGCTCCGACATACGGATGGCGGTATGAAGACACCGACATACCTAATTGGAAATTGGTCATACCTAAAAGTTTAACGCAAGCAATTATACATCAGGCTCACGTTCCACCTTCTGCTGCTCATATGGGTGCTGCAAAAACCATTGAAAGAATACAACGGCAATTCCACTGGACGCATATGGCACAAGATGTCAAGACATTTATTAAAAATTGCCAGACATGCAAAATGACTAAGCCCGTTAATTACTCCACAAAGCCGAACATGGGACACCAACTTCTTTCATGTAGACCTTTTCAGAAGCTATATATAGATTTCCTCGGTCCATACCCCAGATCTAAGCGCGGGAATACTTATATCCTAATCATACTGGATCACTACTCGAAGTTTGTTTTCCTCAAACCTTTACGAGAAGCCACAGCTTCTTTGTTGTGCCAATATATCGAAGATGAAATATTCAATACCTTCTCAGTGCCAGAATGCATTACCACGGATAACGGAAAACAATTCACATCAAAATTGTTCCATGAACTGTTGCAGAAATATGGAGTTACTCATATACGAACACCTGTCTACTCTCCGCAGAGTAATGCGTCAGAACGAGTGAATCGCACCGTTCTGTCCGCTATTCGATCCTATTTATCCGACAGCCATACCGAGTGGGACCTTCATATTTCTGAAATTGCTGCTACTCTACGAAATGTGATACATGCTTCTACGACGTTTTCCCCACATTTCTTGGTGTTCGGACAACATTTAATATTACATGGTGCAGATTATAAAGTTCGCCGACTGCTTGGGGAATCAGACGACAACCATTTATATATCGCATCAAAGCCTGATCGATTAAATTTGGTTCGAGAAAAGGTCTTACACTATTTGAAGGTATCACATGAACATTGTGCCCAAAAATACAATTTGCGCAGTCGTCATAGGACATTTAACCCTGGTCAGGCAGTGTTTATAAGAACATTTCCGCAAAGCGATGCGGTTAATAAATTTTCAGCGAAATTGGCACCAAAATTCGTCCCTGCTGTTATTGATAATAAAGTGGGGAATGTGGCCTACAAAGTTAAGGATTTGCATGGTAAGCTGCTTGGTGTATATCACGCGAAGGACATTCGTGTTTAATTTATTCAGATTTCTTTAACCGATTTTGAATTTTTTTTGAATATACTAATGATTGAATCTACACACAATGGAACTGAATATCTATGCATTTTTTTTTGTTTTGTTCTAATGGATATATAGTACCCGGCATGAGACTTCTCAGGGTTTGGGTCGTCCCCACGATTTGCAACGACTGCGAACGTGTTAACTCACCGTTGCAATGCAGAATTTGGCAATAACAACAACCAAAATACAAGCGGAAAATAAAATAATTAAAACCGGGAACATTGAATTCAATTCGGCGCGAAATTATCTGGTTGGTGAACATGGGATGGTACGATAATTTTGAATCGTTCGTGGTGGCGTGTTCACGGAAATGAACGATAGGATAAAAGATTATTTGAGAAACAAAAAAAAAAAATTTTTTTTTGAGGAGTTAAGTTTCTGGAGTACAACAGACAGGATCTATTAAAAATTTTAGCTTCAGTTAATAATGACTAGACTGTAATTTTTTTTTTGTCCGAGTTATATTTATATATTTATATTCTGTACATATTAGTTATTTTTTTGTGAAAAAAAAATATTAAAATTGAGTGCCGCGAATTGGTTGACGATCGCATTGAAAAAAAAAAAATTTATAATTAATTTATATATAATTAAGTTCAATTATGTATTATGTGTTTAATTTGTGGAAAAACTTAATCGTATGATAGAAAAAATAAAAAATAAAAAAAAAAAATAATAATAAGAAAACAAAATTTAATTATATTATTGAAAGTTTGTGTTAAACTTTAAAAGTGTGAAAGCTATTTTTTTTATGGTCCAATAAAACAACCATATATTGAATAAAAAAAAAATAAGCATTAGTTTAATTTTGTGATTTCTTTTATTTTGGAATAATGGTAACCAATACCGAAGACCAGCAGCCGTGGTAAATACCGTAAATTTCCTGCTTTGTGATTTTGACGCTTGGCATTGGATACAGTGCCAAGCAACAGGTGCGTACCGTTAAATTTTACTATAAAAAAACGTGGTACTGTGGTGGTTTTTTTTGTTTGTTTCCACTTAATCTTAGTGCTGGTAAGGCCCATTCATCATACTACTTTTCATTGCGCCTTGTGACCGCTGAGTGATGATGTTGCGCTCATTCAAAATACTAGCAGCATTTATTTCGGCATCATATACCTTATAACCGGTGAAAAATCAACAGCACTTTTGCAGTACAACCGCCAACAAAAAAAAAAAAAAAACGGAATCGCTAATTTTGTTTTGCTTGTATATAGCACATATCGTATTATTAGTTTATTATATTTATAGTTTATATATTTATTATTTAGTTTATATATTTTTTGGTTTTCCACTATAGTTAGTTTAAACTTTTGAATTTTGTAAAATTAATTTCTTGCGATCTTAACCAATTTAATTTTTTTTGCGATAGTAAAATTTGTGCCATATAATGTACTTTCTAGATATATCTTTTGTTTCTCGTTTGTCTGATTCTAACTTCGTACTTTTAATGAACTAAGTAACCGTGAATCAGGATGATGAGCCTGGAGTATAGGCGGTAGATTAATGATTCGTTGCATACCGTTTTAACGCGGTGTATTCTAGATCTTCACAGGCTTCTGGAACCCCCACGATCCACCCTGAGCTCCAGCCAGCTACATATCACCGCTCAGAAGCCCCTGTGGAGATATTCTGTCAACGATCACTGAAACTAGCTTTCAACTTTCGTTACATACTATTTCATGTTATATCAAAATCTGAGTCCAAATCTCCGGTTACAGTTGTTAATTGGCTTTTAACGTTTTAGGATTTTGCTTATTTTGCATCTAATTTGATTTCAAATAATTAGCATAAGCACATTCTTATTAGAATAATAAGTGTCAAATACACAAACCGACTGAAGATTTTTAGTACCAAGCAAAGTTATTTTATTTTATCAGTTTTTTCAGCGCCATCTAATATTCTCGTGTTACGACTAACATGATATTTGGAAAGCATTCTACTTTGACCGTTTTTTTACTAGATGTCAACCAAAGCAAATGTTTTCAATGTTTTATTTAAATACGTTTTTTTTATATTTCGGAATTCATAAAAAGAGCCCAATTATATTTTAGATAAATTAAATGAAAATTGCACAATACGCGCTTTAAAGCAACATTATTTATTTATTAAACATAAAATAAATTTATTTTGCACAATAAATAAGACGAATCTCCTTTTGGTATGGGTTAAAATAACAATTAAAACTATTACTTAATCAGTTAATTTATTATTTAAGAAAATTATGCTTGTTAATTTATTTAAAGTTTTTACATTAAAATGTAATTTCGCAATAATTGAAATATTTCTATGAAAATTATAAAATATTAGAATGTTTTAATAATTTTACTCAAACTATGATTTAAATTCATTCATTAGCATTTTTGTATATTAACGAATATTTTATTTTGTGGCCCGTTGCTGCCGCTTGGTGTGTCCTTTAAGGATTACCTATTTACTTATTATGAAAGATATACATATGTATAATTCTGTTATATTATAATAAATTCTAAAACTGTAAATTACGAATCGTGGTAATTTTCATACAGTTTTATTATAGATGTTTGATCAAACTCCATATAAAAAAATGTATAGAAACCAATTTGACTTTGCTTAGATTGCCATCTGATGGCGAACATCATATCAATAATTATATGGATGAAGTTTTCTTAAGGTATGTAGGTATTCGTTTTGTCGTTTTGAATAAACATATATAGGGTGTGGACCAACATATCGCATTATGAATAAATAAAATTCAATATTGTTACCAAAAATAAAAACTAAATGCGTATGATCGGCAGATCCCTTTTTAAAACTAGGGAGAAAAAATTAGGGAATTGCCCAACAAACAAATTTTTGTAACTCATTTGATAAAATATGTTTGCTAAATATACTTATGTACATATTATGTGTAGTGATAATGTGAAAATTAAAACATTTAACATAAAAATTTTATAAAATTAAAACGTCACTCTGTTTATTTGCAAAGAATATCATATTCTTAAACCGAACTATACCGCAAAGTTAGCCATTGGTTAAATTTGTTTTAGCCACAGGTTAGCTTAAATTATATTTCTCAATATCCGTCAGCTAAATGTAAAGCAAACTTAGCCGGTGAATTTTGTTAAATAAATATGTTATATGTTATATAAACATTTATATAAATATTTTTATATAAAAAAAATAAGAATAATCCGATTTCATTAAATTTGTATCGTAAACCCATATTCTATTTAAGCATTTAGCATTTATACATCTTCGGTTTTGGTAAGGGAGGTTAATATAACTATCTTTCTATTTTGAATTTAAATTGACGCCCTACATTAAACAGAAAGGCTCAAAAGAATTGTTCTAATTTAAAAAGTGGAAATTCCCAAACACCCAATTTTCGCTAACGCCCATATTTTAAAATTTAGGAATGTAGATACGATAATAAACAACAATTGAATATAATTATTTTGCCATGTGTATGTACATCTTTGAGATTATAAGCATAAATAATGACGATCCAGTTTTCTTTTCATCGGCTGTAATTATCTTATTTTGAATAATAAATCTTATCTATTCCATAACCTGTTTCATCAACCAGCTGCCAAAGGGGCAACAAAATAAGGTACAATAAATATGTCAACTTGAACGCAGCAAGTTAAAATCTTTCAATTAATTCAGTAAATTGTCATGTTCCACTAAGCGTAATAAATTGGAGGTTATGATATTGGTGATAGTAGTCGTGTTTTTTAATTCAAAAATTTTCTTATTGAAATGAAGTTCTGGATAAGAATTTTCTCATTTTTTCAGTAAAATCCAAATGAATTTAATTTTTTATCAATAAATAAGATACATTTAATGTTAAACTACACATTTTAATTCACTATTATCGAAATAAAATCAAATTTAACTTTATTTTTCAATGTTCTGGATAAAACATTGGTTTTTTCAAGTTCGCGATAAATTCATAGTACACGAACTCGAAAAAAAAGGGAAATTTTAAAAGGAAATCTTTTAAACAAATATTTTTCATTGTTTTATGTTTGATACCTATATTATTTCACAATAGCCGTCAAAAAATATAGTTAGAAGTTAAAATTTATTCAAATAAATAGAACTTAAATTAAATATATTGGTTAAACTAAATCAAATTTCCCAGTATTATTCCCGATGTTCTTATAGAACTTGAAGTTCTGTTAATAAAAAAACGCACCAAGTGTAACCTATGGTTTCCACTTGGATGGATTGCGAATATTCGCAAAGGGAAATTTTTTGGTTTTGTTGATGTATGTGTGACTTGTCTATAGTATTAGTAAAGAATTTTGACGTTTCTTGAAAAACAATTCAAATCGTTTGTTTGGTTTACTTTGAAGTTCTTTCGAGTGTTTTACGAATAAATAAAATAATTTTCTAAGATTTTATAAAAATAAAATAATGGATGACGAATACGTTGTAAATGTTAGCGCGGCTGCTGTGGCTATAGTAATTTGTAGCAACGTTGCTAAAATATTACAACCACAGAAAAAAAAAAGAGTTCATGAAATGTGGGTGCGCCCAATATTTACTGAAGCTGAAAGGGCACAGTATGGGCAGCAAAATTTATTGGCTGAAATGCGATTGAATGACCATGAGTCATTTTTTAATTACACCAGGATGAGTCCAGTAACTTTCAAAAAATTATTGGAAATAGTAGGTCCACAGATTGTAAAAGTAGACACAAAATTCAGAATGTCCATAAACCCATCCACTAGGTTGGCACTTACTTTAAGGTAATTAATTATATTATAACAATCAAATGAAACATAATTTCAAGAAAAATAATTTCATTTTAGATACTTGGCTAGTGGCGATAGTCAACGCTCAATTTCTTATAATTTCCGCATTGGCAAAAGCACAGCTTGCCATATAATTTCCGAAACTTTGAATGCAATTTATCATGAACTGAAGCAGAAAGTGCTACCTGAATTACAATCACAAGATTGGCTAGCAGTTGCAGAAGGATTCCAGCAAAGATGGAATTTTCCAAACTGCGTAGGATCTGTAGATGGAAAACACATCCGGATTATTGTATGTCAATTTAATTGAATATGTATATAAATAATTTATGCTATATATTAATTTTCTTTTGCAGGCGCCACCCGATTCCGGTTCTGATTTTTATAATTATAAAAATTATTTTTCGATAATCCTGATGGCGATATGTGATTACAGGTATCGATTTATAGCCATCGATATAGGAGCGCAAGGCCGCCAGAGTGACGGAGGGGTTTTTCAAAATTCGGTAATCGGTAAAAGATTTATGAATAAGACCATGAATATACCGGAAGATGCTGAAATTTTTGAAGGTGGGCCAATTTTGCCATACTACCTGGTTGGTGATGAGGCATTTGGATTAAAAACGTGGCTAATCACACCGTACCCTGGTAAATCCAGTGGAAAATTGGATTTCGAAAAAAACATTTTCAATTATAGACAATCACGAGCTCGCCTCGTAATTGAAAATACATTCGGGATATACACGGCCAGATGGAGGATACTAAGGTCACGCTTGGAAACGTCCGTCAATACAGCAGACAAAATTGTGCAGGCAACCGTATGTCTCCACAACTTTTGTCTCATGCAAGATGAGAAAAATCTTCCTCATCAAAGGAAGTATTGTCCAACACGATTCGTGGATCGAGACAATGCTGATCATAGCCAAACTATTCCTGGTGATTGGCGGAATAATACTGAAATTTTACCACAAATTTCGAAACAGGGAAGTTACAATTGTTCTTTAGCCGCGGCGAAAGTGCGCAATGTATTAGCGGAACATTTCATGACCGACGGATCAGTACCATGGCAGTGGGATCGTGTTTAAATTTTTCAAAATAAAAAATGATTGAAAATGTATTTATTTGTTTTATTTTTTATTATATTATTCATATACGTAGTAAAATATAATTGGGCCTCGTACTGTTCTTCTATATTCAATTCCCTCATAAAAAGGGTAACCTGATTCCCCAATAACTGCGCCATGTCAACTTTACCTTTATTGGTGACATTGGCGACTAGCCGTTGTAGCGGCTCTAGAAAATCTGCAGCAGATGGGGATGGGGCTGGCGTTATAGATTTATTTGAACTTAATGTCCGTGTTCTTTTTCTCGGTACGTTGCTTTCATCTTAAAAATGAATATATTTGTTTAATATGGAAAAATCAATTAATTAATTTGAATTTCTTACCTAAATTTTCACTATCATTATTTTCTGGAAATGGGGATGAGTGCTGCGAAGCCTCTGTTAGATCTAATTCTAAACTGCTTTTTTGCCTAAAAAATCAAAATATATAGTTATTGAATATTATTTATTGAATATAAAGTGAGTTTACTCTTTTCTTACTTGCGCTTTTGCAACACTCCGTCCAAACGTCGAAGTTTATCAATATGTTTCGGTTCAGGTATGATCTTCGATGCTGTGCCACTTGGAGTGGCTTTATCCTTGCCAGTTTTATATCGTGTGTAATTGTTTCGCAAATTTTTATACATTATTTTTAAAATTTCTATGGAAATGGTGAGATTTGGGTATTTATCTTCTAGATCAGATTTTATTTCGTACCACATACAATTTATTGCCGATGGTGAACGGCTCTTGATTGGAAGAGTGTAGTCGTATAAGGGTGGGCGCTCAAATATCGCCTCCAGCATATCCGCCTCGAAATCAAATCTGCTAGTTCCCCTCAACATATCGTTAACATTTTTTATGTTTTTGTAAACTTTTTTGTTTTTATGTCGGTCACTAATATTTGACCCTTCAGGGCCTACAATCCCACCGAACTCTACCGCCTCCACAATCTCACACTCATTTGTGCCATCGCACTCATCTCCGAGAACTTCTAACTCTACATAATCGAAATACTCGTAACTCATTTTGAAATCCTGTAAATATTTTTTAAAATCAATATACATACATACATTATACATATTTTCTTTATTTTTATATTTATATATTTTATTATTAATTCATTATTAACCAAATTATTTATTTAAATAAAATAATAAAATATGTTGTACTCACTTTGAAGTTTATTTCATGAAAACAAAGTAATTTTTTTGACAGATTTTAGCTTGTGTTCGATGCAGGGTTAACCAAAATAAGGGAAATTATTCATATTTTTGGTAAATTATAAATTTGCAATGGAAAAAGATGTATGCACGACTACTTTCTATTGCGAATCGCGTTGTAAATTTTTGTATGTGTGAGTGAAAATTTTTGTATATAGATATGATTTTTTTTAAATGTATACTATCCGTGTGAACAATTTTAAAACAGATTGCGATTATTCGCAAAGCGATGGCTAATGGAAACCCACAGTAAACGTAATATATAAGTTAAGTTAAGTTAAGTTGACGTGGTCGCTTTTTTACGGCACACTTTTAAAATGTTTAATATAGTAGTTAATATTCTTTCCATTCCTTTATGTAATTTTACAAATACTTTTTGATTTCAAAAAATCATTTTGCTTAGTAAAATAAATTTATATAAACCTATATGAGTATTTTTTATAATAAAATTGAGTAAGCATTTTAGAACAATATTTGATAGTACTTTAACATTGATAATACTTATTGCTATTTTTCGGAAAAATCATTCATTTGGTAATGTAAATAAATTTGGTTAAATAGTCTTCATTTTCTCCTTAGGGAAGGTTGGATACGAAATATCCATTTCAATTAAAATGCACAGTTTTATTATGTGCACTTTGATTTTTACATTTATTTTTACATTTATTTGTTGTCAGAATACAAATTTATTATATTTTAATTTACTTCCAGAAAATATGCATTTATTAATCATATATTTATTTTTGCAATTGGTCCACACCCTATATATGTTTATTCAAAACTACAAAACGAATACCTACATACCTTAAAAAAACTTCATCCATATAATTATTGATATGATGTTCGCCATCAGATGGCAATCTAAGCAAAGTCAAATTGGTTTCTATACATTTTTTTATATGGAGTTTGATCAAACATCTATAATAAAACTGTATGAAAATTACCACGATTCGTAATTTACAGTTTTAGAATTTATTATAATATAACAGAATTATACATATGTATATCTTTCATAATAAGTAAATAGGTAATCCTTAAAGGACACACCAAGCGGCAGCAACGGGCCACAAAATAAAATATTCGTTAATATACAAAAATGCTAATGAATGAATTTAAATCATAGTTTGAGTAAAATTATTAAAACATTCTAATATTTTATAATTTTCATAGAAATATTTCAATTATTGCGAAATTACATTTTAATGTAAAAACTTTAAATAAATTAACAAGCATAATTTTCTTAAATAATAAATTAACTGATTAAGTAATAGTTTTAATTGTTATTTTAACCCATACCAAAAGGAGATTCGTCTTATTTATTGTGCAAAATAAATTTATTTTATCTTTAATAAATAAATAATGTTGCTTTAAAGCGCGTATTGTGCAATTTTCATTTAATTTATCTAAAATATAATTGGGCTCTTTTTATGAATTCCGAAATATAAAAAAAACATATTTAAATAAAACATTGAAAACATTTGCTTTGGTTGACATCTAGTAAAAAAACGGTCAAAGTAGAATGCTTTCCAAATATCATGTTAGTCGTAACAAGAGAATATTAGATGGCGCTGTAAAAACTGATAAAATAAAATAACTTTGCTTGGTACTAAAAATCTTCAGTCGGTTTGTGTATTTGATACTTATTATTCTAATAAGAATGTGCTTATGCTAATTATTTGAAATCAAATTAGATGCAAAATAAGCAAAATCCTAAAACGTTAAAAGCCAATTAACAACTGTAACTGGAGATTTGGACTCAGATTTTGATATAACATGAAATAGTATATTAAATTCTTCGTCCGATAAGCCCACAAAAAATCAATTAACCCGAGAAATGCATTAGCGCCGAATTTTTTTCTGGAAAGTTCGAGTTTGACAGAAAAAGATAAATGACCATTAACACCCTTTGCCAGAGATTTGGACTCAAGTTCCGATAGTACATGGAATAGCTCATTAAATTCCTCGTTCAACAAGGTTTAAAGGAATCCATTATCCCGAGAAATAAATTGGCTACGAATTTATTTCTGAAAAGTTCGAGTTTGGTCGAAAATGATAAATGACCATTAACACACTTTGCCAGAGATTTGGACTCAAGTTCCGATAGTACATGGAATAGCTCATTAAGTTCCTCGTTCAACAAGACTTAAAGAAATCCATTATCCCGAGAAATAAATTGGCCACGAATTTTTTTATCTGAAGTAAGGCTTTATTTAATAATTTATTAAAAATTTGCCATTAACACCCTTTGCCAGAGATTTGGACTCAAGTTCCGATAGAACATGGAATAGCTCGTTAAATTCCTCGTTCAACAAGACTTAAAAGAATCCATTATCCCGAGAAATACAATGGCCCCGAATTTTATTCTGAAAAGTTCGAGTTTGGCCGAAAATGATAAATGGCCATTAACACCGTTTGCCAGAGATTTGGACTCAGGTTCCGATAGTACATGGAATAGCTCAATAAATTCCTCGTTCAACAAGACTTAAAGGAATCCATTATCCCGAGAGATAAATTGGCCACAAATTTTTTTCTGAAAAGTTCGAGTTTGGTCGAAAATGATAAATGGCCATTAACACCCTTTGCCAGAGATTTGGACTCAAGTTCCGATAATACATGGAATAGCTCATTAAATTCCTCGTTTAGAAAGACTTAAAGGAATCCATTATCCCGAGAAATAAATTGGCCACGAATTTTTTTCTGAAAAGTTCGAGTTTGGTCGAAAATGATAAATGGCCATTAACACCCTTTGCCAGAGATTTGGACTCAAGTTCCGATAGTACATGGAATAGCTCATTAAATTCCTCGTTCAACAAGACTTAAAGGAATTCATTATCCCGAGAAATAAATTGGCCACGAATTTTTTTATCTGAAGTAAGGCTTTATTTAATAATTTATTAAAAATTTGCCATTAACACCCTTTGCCAGAGATTTGGACTCAAGTTCCGATAGAACATGGAATAGCTCGTTAAATTCCTCGTTCAACAAGACTTAAAAGAATCCATTATCCCGAGAAATACAATGGCCCCGAATTTTATTCTGAAAAGTTCGAGTTTGGCCGAAAATGATAAATGGCCATTAACACCGTTTGCCAGAGATTTGGACTCAGGTTCCGATAGTACATGGAATAGCTCAATAAATTCCTCGTTCAACAAGACTTAAAGGAATCCATTATCCCGAGAAATAAATTGGCCACAAATTTTTTTCTGAAAAGTTCGAGTTTGGTCGAAAATGATAAATGGCCATTAAAACCCTTTGCCAGAGATTTATACTCAAGTTCCGATAATACATGGAATAGCTCATTAAATTCCTCGTTCAACAAGACTTAAAGGAATCCATTATCCCGAGAAATAAATTGGCCACGAATTTTTTTCTGAAAAGTTCGAGTTTGGTCGAAAATGATAAATGGCCATTAACACCCTTTGCCAGAGATTTGGACTCAAGTTCCGATAGTACATGGAATAGCTCATTAAATTCCTCGTTCAACAAGACTTAAAGAAATCCATTATCCCGAGAAATAAATTGGCCACGAATTTTTTTATCTGAAGTAAGGCTTTATTTAATAATTTATTAAAAATTTGCCATTAACACCCTTTGCCAGAGATTTGGACTCAAGTTCCGATAGAACATGGAATAGCTCGTTAAATTCCTCGTTCAACAAGACTTAAAAGAATCCATTATCCCGAGAAATACAATGGCCCCGAATTTTATTCTGAAAAGTTCGAGTTTGGCCGAAAATGATAAATGGCCATTAACACCGTTTGCCAGAGATTTGGACTCAGGTTCCGATAGTACATGGAATAGCTCAATAAATTCCTCGTTCAACAAGACTTAAAGGAATCCATTATCCCGAGAAATAAATTGGCCACAAATTTTTTTCTGAAAAGTTCGAGTTTGGTCGAAAATGATAAATGGCCATTAACACCCTTTGCCAGAGATTTGGACTCAAGTTCCGATAATACATGGAATAGCTCATTAAATTCTTCGTTTAGAAAGACTTAAAGGAATCCATTATCCCGAGAAATAAATTGGCCACGAATTTTTTTCTGAAAAGTTCGAGTTTGGTCGAAAATGATAAATGGCCATTAACACCCTTTGCCAGAGATTTGGACTCAAGTTCCGATAGAACATAGAATAGCTCATTAAATTCCTCGTTCAACAAGACTTAAAGGAATTCATTATCCCGAGAAATAAATTGGCCACGAATTTTTTTATCTGAAGTAAGGCTTTATTTAATAATTTATTAAAAATTTGCCATTAACACCCTTTGCCAGAGATTTGGACTCAAGTTCCGATAGAACATGGAATAGCTCGTTAAATTCCTCGTTCAACAAGACTTAAAGGAATCCATTATCCCGAGAAATACAATGGCCCCGAATTTTATTCTGAAAAGTTCGAGTTTTTTCCGAAAATGATAAATGGCCATTAACACCGTTTGCCAGAGATTTGGACTCAGGTTCCGATAGTACATGGAATAGCTCAATAAATTCCTCGTTCAACAAGACTTAAAGGAATCCATTATCCCGAGAAATAAATTGGCCACGAATTTTTTTATCTGAAGTAAGGCTTTATTTAATAATTTATTAAAAATTTGCCATTAACACCCTTTGCCAGAGATTTGGACTCAAGTTCCGATAGAACATGGAATAGCTCGTTAAATTCCTCGTTCAACAAGACTTAAAAGAATCCATTATCCCGAGAAATACAATGGCCCCGAATTTTATTCTGAAAAGTTCGAGTTTGGCCGAAAATGATAAATGGCCATTAACACCGTTTGCCAGAGATTTGGACTCAGGTTCCGATAGTACATGGAATAGCTCAATAAATTCCTCGTTCAACAAGACTTAAAGGAATCCATTATCCCGAGAAATAAATTGGCCACAAATTTTTTTCTGAAAAGTTCGAGTTTGGTCGAAAATGATAAATGGCCATTAACACCCTTTGCCAGAGATTTGGACTCAAGTTCCGATAATACATGGAATAGCTCATTAATTTCCTCGTTCAACAAGACTTAAAGGAATCCATTATCCCGAGAAATAAATTGGCCACGAATTTTTTTCTGAAAAGTTCGAGTTTGGTCGAAAATGATAAATGGCCATTAACACCCTTTGCCAGAGATTTGGACTCATGTTCCGATAGTACATGGAATACCTCATTAAATTCCTCGTTCAACAAGACTTAAAGGAATCCATTATCCCGAGAAATAAATTGGCCACGAATTTTTTTATCTGAAGTAAGGCTTTATTTAATAATTTATTAAAAATTTGCCATTAACACCCTTTGCCAGAGATTTGGACTCAAGTTCCGATAGAACATGGAATAGCTCGTTAAATTCCTCGTTCAACAAGACTTAAAAGAATCCATTATCCCGAGAAATACAATGGCCCCGAATTTTATTCTGAAAAGTTCGAGTTTGGCCGAAAATGATAAATGGCCATTAACACCGTTTGCCAGAGATTTGGACTCAGGTTCCGATAGTACATGGAATAGCTCAATAAATTCCTCGTTCAACAAGACTTAAAGGAATCCATTATCCCGAGAAATAAATTGGCCACAAATTTTTTTCTGAAAAGTTCGAGTTTGGTCGAAAATGATAAATGGCCATTAACACCCTTTGCCAGAGATTTGGACTCAAGTTCCGATAATACATGGAATAGTTCATTAAATTCCTCGTTCAACAAGACTTAAAGGAATCCATTATCCCGAGAAATAAATTGGCCACGAATTTTTTTCTGAAAAGTTCGAGTTTGGTCGAAAATGATAAATGGCCATTAACACCCTTTGCCAGAGATTTGGACTCAAGTTCCGATAGTACATGGAATAGCTCATTAAATTCCTCGTTCAACAAGACTTAAAGGAATCCATTATCCCGAGAAATAAATTGGCCACGAATTTTTTTATCTGAAGTAAGGCTTTATTTAATAATTTATTAAAAATTTGCCATTAACACCCTTTGCCAGAGATTTGGACTCAAGTTCCGATAGAACATGGAATAGCTCGTTAAATTCCTCGTTCAACAAGACTTAAAAGAATCCATTATCCCGAGAAATACAATGGCCCCGAATTTTATTCTGAAAAGTTCGAGTTTGGCCGAAAATGATAAATGGCCAATTACACCGTTTGCCAGAGATTTGGACTCAGGTTCCGATAGTACATGGAATAGCTCAATAAATTCCTCGTTCAACAAGACTTAAAGGAATCCATTATCCCGAGAAATAAATTGGCCACAAATTTTTTTCTGAAAAGTTCGAGTTTGGTCGAAAATGATAAATGGCCATTAACACCCTTTGCCAGAGATTTGGACTCAAGTTCCGATAATACATGGAATAGCTCATTAAATTCCTCGTTCAACAAGACTTAAAGGAATCCATTATCCCGAGAAATAAATTGGCCACGAATTTTTTTCTGAAAAGTTCGAGTTTGGTCGAAAATGATAAATGGCCATTAACACCCTTTGCCAGAGATTTGGACTCAAGTTCCGATAGTACATGGAATAGCTCATTAAATTTCTCGTTCAACAAGACTTAAAGGAATCCATTATCCCGAGAAATAAATTGGCCACGAATTTTTTTCTGAAAAGTTCAAGTTTGGTCGAAAATGATAAATGGCCATTAACACCCTTTGCCAGAGATTTGTACTCAAGTTCCGATAGTACATGGAATAGCTTAATAAATTCCTCGTTCAACAAGTATTAAAAGAATCCATTATCCCGAGAAATAAATTGGCCACGAATTTTTTTCTGAAAAGTTCGAGTTTGGCCGAAAATGATAAATGGCCATTAACACCCTTTGCCAGAGATTTGGACTCAAGTTCCGATAGAACATGGAATAGCTCATTAAATTCCTCGTTCAATAAGACTTAAAGGAATCCATTATCCCGAGAAATAAATTGGCCACGAATTTTTTTATCTGAAGTAAGGCTTTATTTAATAATTTATTAAAAATTTGCCATTAACACCTTTTGCCAGAGATTTGGACTCAAGTTCCGATAGTACATAGAATAGCTCTTTAAATTCCTCGTCCAACTGGTTTTGAAATAGCCCATTATCCCGAGAAATGTATTGGACACGAATTTTTTTCTTGAAAGATTGAGTTTGGCCGAAATCAAAAATATCCATTAACACCCCTTTCCAGAGATTTGGACTTAGGTCCTTATAGTAAATGAAATAGCTTATTAAATTTCTCGTCAAAACAACGCAATAGGTGTTTTATATCCCGAGAATAATTAAGCGAACGTATTTTTTGGCGTTTTAATGAAATTTAAACGTGAAAAGCTTAAATTCTAATTGGATTAATTTAGTTTTCAACATTTTAATGTATGATATGATTAAGCTATTGGTTTGCTACCTGAAAACTAAGACTCGCATAAAATAATTAATCATTTTATTGGAAATAATAATTATCATACATTGTATCATATTGTATCCCTAATGATATTAAAAGTTTTGTAAATAGTTAACTTAATTAAATCAATTTATGAAATTATATTTTTTTTTGGTATCAAATGGCAAATCACAACCAAAAGTCATAGTACTAAACTCCCATGTTCAAACCACCTAAGCCAAAACATCAACCTATTTTAGTACTAATTCAACTTTAAAGTTGAATTAGTACTAAAATAGGTTGATGTTTTGGCTTAGGTGGTTTGAACATGGGAGTTTAGTACTATGACTTTTGGTTGTGATTTGCCATTTGATACCAAAAAAAAATATAATTTCATAAATTGATTTAATTAAGTTAACTATTTACAAAACTTTTAATATCATTAGGGATACAATATGATACAATGTATGATAATTATTATTTCCAATAAAATGATTAATTATTTTATGCGAGTCTTAGTTTTCAGGTAGCAAACCAATAGCTTAATCATATCATACATTAAAATGTTGAAAACTAAATTTTAATGCATTGGTTTTTACGCTACTTACACAATGTAATTGTAAAATATTATACTTTTTCAAATGCCTTTATGTTTTTTAATAAACAGCAATATTTATTGATTATATTTCTTTCATAAACAATTTTTTTGATTCATGACAGTGTACACTACGCACTAACACTAACGAAATCAATTAGAATTCAATTAGATTTTCAATAGGATTTGTATACGTATATATGTGAAAAAAAGTGTGAAAAACTTCACAGGCATGGCAAGAACACAAGATGAACGACATGTACGGGAGATAGAAGAGAGGACTCATCGACATAGGAGGAAAATTATCGAAATTCGTATTCGGGACAATGGACCAAGAAGACGCCACAGAGATATATGACAAATTAAAAAACTTAGAAAATAACCAAGTAAAATTACTAGACTTAGAAAACCAGCAGATAGCAATAATCAAGACAAACTTCGAAGTACTATCAAAACCAGTTGACCACTGAAAACGTTGAAAACTGAACCAATTGATCACCAGAACAAACGATCAGGACACTTTCATAGAACGGAAACAAAATCTTACACACAGTAACGCAGAACTAGCATCGCACAAAACTAGAAAGGTTCGAAATCCTAAGACAAATTAAAATCAAAATACCAATAATAGACAGCGAAGAATATACACTATTCAAACCATATATCCTATCATTTATCAACAAAAACGAATACTAAATAATATATGTAATAGACACCAAATAAGTAGCAATAAACAGCCAAAAAACGAAGATAATAGAGTTACACACAGAAGACGTCAACCGATGCGAAAAAATAAACAACAACCTGGAAAGAGACTTATTAATATGCCACAATACATAACCAATCCTGCCAATCCATAATCCCCACTGTATAGCAACACTATATGGAACAACCCATGGAATACTGAACAAAACTGCAAATCACTACCCATAAACTACATAACATGATAGTAAAATTAGAAGCCACAACCACATTACTATACTCGATGAGCACAGAAACAAACATAACAATATCCAAAAACAATCGAACTAGAACAGCAAGAAGTACAGAGTAAATCGAGTGAAGAGGAAATGAAGAACACGCGAAACGACGAACAAGAAGCTCGAAACACCAGAATACAACTCATTGACCACAAGACACATAACAAACAATTCTTAGAGCAACCGAACAAAATAATTCAACTAAAAAAAAGCACAGACGAACTAAAACTACAAGAAAAACACAACCAAACAGCCAAAATCACGAATGGTATACTATCAGGAACAAGATCACTGATGTTCGCAGCGGTAACTGCAATAGTAATAAAATACAGACGAAGAAAATAAAAACAACAAAATTAAACTTAACACAGAAAATCAACAAACCACACAGCAACAAAAACAAACCGAACAGCGACCCAACAAGAAAAAGCAAACTACATGAAGATGACGATGACACCACAAGTGACAGCGTAACCGTAGTACAAAACCACCAACAAAGCAATCATCGAACTAATAAGAGAAGACCCGGAGTCAATAGTCGAGATAGATGATCCAATATAGGAACGAATCAAGGAAATAGGAAAAACACCACACCAAAAACCACTTGTGTAACAATTGGATTGTTAAAAATTCTTTGATCACAATGTTGCATCGAGGTGAATTTATTTACGCACTGTAATTGCAGCACATAATGAATTTGCAAATTTGTATATACTTCGTTCGGTAAAAACCGCGTTATATTTTCAAACGGTCGGATATGCTTCTACATAATGTGTATTGTATATGTATATGTCTATAAAAATTAAATAAATAAAAACCGTACGATCATGTCGAGAAAACCCGAGACTGGTTCCATTTCCGTATTGTTACCAATAATTTGTTTTGATGGTGTGGGTTCATGATAGGTTATTATGTTTATTCTTAATTAATTGTGATTTGACTGGCAACTTGTCCACTTAAAAATTCAAGTGCTAAATTTATTAAAATTGTGCTGTGGCCAAATAATAAGAAAAGAAAATAGCAAACCTGAAGCTCAACTTAATTAAAATTAAAAAACCAAGGTATAGCTAAGTTTAAATAATTCTTTTTATAATCTCTTATCATGAGCTCATCATCCATATTAATCTGTGATTTTTTTTTGTGCAATTTTTTGGTGATTTATAGGAGAACCCGCGGATAGTAACCCGATAGCCACTCGCACGGATAACTGTGAATAAAAAAACTGTAAGTGTTAAATCCGTTAATAAAATATATATTCATTCGCATGGTTCAGCGAATTCAAACAAATAAAAGCGCGGTTCTCCTTGGGCAAAACTTCGGAATTTTTCCGGTTTTGTTAAAAAATTATATTCAACATCATTCAGCATACGAAAAATGCACAAATGGAATCAGCCAAATTTATTTTGTTTGCAACTTTGGGAATATGTATATAATAATATCTAATTTTTGAATTATTGTATTAAGATATAGCATATTAAAATTTAACAAGTAAAACGAATACTATTA
Source organism: Tipula unca (assembly GCA_951394425.1). NCBI lineage: Eukaryota > Metazoa > Arthropoda > Insecta > Diptera > Tipulidae > Tipula > Tipula unca. Next base: position 2,850,262 of record OX596383.1, on the reverse strand, counting down.
CGTTATTATTAAGTTATTGTTTAAGACAAATTATTACAAATTTATTAATTATATTAATTAATTACAATACATATGGTTAAATTTGGTGCGTACGCATATATTTAATATATACTACAACAATTAAGTATGATGGTTATGTTAATATATATTTATTTAAAATTTAATTAGTTAGAATAAGAAAATTTATATTGATTGCATGTTATTTATTATAAAAATTAATTTAATATTTATATATATGAATTATATACATATATACATATATATATGTGTCATACATATTGTTTCTGCTTGAACGATAAATAATCACTATTTTTCTAGAATTTTTAATATTTTGTTAAATAAATTGTGTGCAGACGGTTTTCCACAATAAAATGTTAATGTGTTTTGTTTTTCCGTAAAAAGAAAATATTGTGATCATGGGAATAAAACAACCTAGCTTGTGTTTAAGTTTGTAACAGTGACGCAATAAAAAAATGTATTGCTAAGATGAGTGAGTGAAAATGTGATGATTTAGGTTTCCACGCTCCATATTTTAGAAATGGGAATACACTTGCAAATCAAGTGTAATATATTTTTTTGGTTAAGGAGGGTCAAGCAAGGTGAACACCGACATCTGTACACCATAAACTGGGATATTCCAAAAGCCATTAAACATGTGTGATATACAGTGAGTAATATGTACCAAAATTTTTATTTTTATTTATTAGTCTGAGATAGGCCGTTAGAGGTCTATTGTCGAATCGTCCGTTGACCTATAGCTGTACAAGTGATATATAATTTGTGTCTTCAATTTAGCAGCATTATCTAGCTCCAAAGTGGATGGTGGAAAGATCCCCCCATCTGATTGTCACCTAGCCAGGCAATGTGCTGCTCCACCGATGCAATCCACTTGGAGATCTGTTAACGATGCATTGACATGGTCTGTATGAGGGTTTAACATTAGATTTTGTTTCGCTCAACTGCACACAACTGCCAGGATATTGTTACACTTGAAATAGATGAAATGAGAAAGATAGGGCTAGAAATTCAAGGCATGATCCAGGAAATGTGTAGAGTTCTCTTCAAAGTTTTATTTACGGGTATCAAAATAAAATATTTGTAATTGTTCTTTTAACAAATTTATAATCCACAATTAATTTTTATTCACAATTTAACATTTTAGTTTTTATTTGAATTTAATTTTATTTAATTATAAATATTTATTTAATATTATTATATAATTATGTGGTACAGTATTTAAAATTTATTTTATTTGATTGACGGACTGAGATGAAGTAACAATTTTGTTATTGTACAACAAACATGAGGTAATGTAACGAACGCAAAATGTTGTACTAGAATTTAATGATTTAGTCCGTTTTTATAATTTGACTAATTTAACAGCAACATTAGTGTATTGCAAAACAATCACTACAAATGAAAGACTACGAACACCGCCAGAAAAATATTAACACTATAAACATTAACCGACCTGGACCGAAAATAAAACGCGCGGGAAATAAATTTTAAAATAAAAACTAACTAGCTTTTCTTTCATCGAGCAAACACTAACACTCGAAGACGATCAAACTTAAAAATTAAAAAATAAATATAAAATTAACACAAACCTACCATAAGCACAAACAAAAAAAAATGTCAAAATCATAATTCAAAAAAAAAATTTTTCAAAACACTTAAAAACACATAATTTTTACACAATTCCACATTTTGCACCACACTTAAAAACTTAAAAATGAAATCAAAATTACAAATCAAACACTTCTTTTTTCATAACGTTCGGAAACACAAAATTTTCTTTTAATTTTTTCTCACTAAACACCACACTCTAACTTAAAATGAACACAAGATCAAAATTACAAATCAAGAATAACAAAAAACAAAAAAATTTTTTTTTATAATTTTAGATAACACTTAGAATATTCAAATTACATTTAAAAATACAAAAATCCTAAAGTAAGCAATTTTAATATATACCAATAAAAGCAATTATAACAATTATACAAAGTAAAAAATACGTATATCAAAATTCATTTCAATTATAGAAATTTTAGCCCAGATTGCAAAATTTTTTTTACTCAGATTACAAATGCATACACTTTTTTCAAGTCAAAATAAAAACATACAAAAAAAAAATTAAAATAAACATTAAGGCAGAATTTCGCTTAGATTACAGAATAAAATACAAACGACAACAAAATGCAACAAGACAGAATTCCAGAGGGAAAATAAAATATAGTTCATGGTCACGATTCAATACAACAACAAATGCAAGATGAAGACAAACGATACTCACAATGTAGCCACATCAACACAGTTTTGGCACAGAATCGCTATAATAACGTTACCTACCATCTAGCATAAAACAAAATTCAAAATTAAACATATACAGATAACGATTGTGTTGTGAAATAAAAACAAAACCTATTCTCCCATAAAAACACAAAAAAGGATACGAACACTTGTGCGTATCTAAATTACAAAACCAAACCAAATAAATTACATTTCCTAGAAATGATAATTAAAAATATAAAAATCGTAAAGTAGCATGAAATTGTAACATCATAAAACTAAAAAAAAACACGTAGAAATCAAATAAATAAAAAACTACAATTTAATAAAATATCAAATTTCAATTAAAAAACAAAATTCAATATGCGGAAGATAAAGTAAAGTAAAAGAAATTACAAAATTTATTCATTCTTTAAATTACTAAATATTAAAAAAAGTTCATTCAATATATTACAAGTTTATTAATAAATAAGTTCTGTGTAAAGTTCATAAAATTAAAAAGTTCATATAAAACATAAGTTTTGTGTAATTAAGAAAATTTACACCAACTAGAATTTAATCATAATTATAAGTTAATCAGTTCATACAGTGTTCATTTAATAAAGTTAAAATAAGACAAATACGTTGTAATCAATCAGTTCAATTCTAAACTTTTCAATATTAATTAATTCATATAGTGTTCATCAAATAAAATCAAAATAAGATAAATATATTTGTAAACCAATCGATTCACATATAAAATAAAAGTGTAAAATAAATTAGAAGAAGTGTAAACTTTTCATTGTACCCTAAAATGAATTCGTCATCAATAATGCTACAGAATTTCATAAAAAACAGATATCAAAGGTAAGAGTTTAAATATTACATTTACATTCAAAATAACAAAAACATATTAAAACTTATAAAACATTATACAAAACTCAAATTTAACATATAAACACATTATCATAAACAATTATGCGGAAAATAAAGAAAAATAATAAAACAAAATTTTAATTATGCGGAAAATAAAGAAAAATAATAAAATAAAATATGGGTCACAATTCCGATATGCCCATACAACAGAATTTTCAATATCAAAATATATCCAGGTCAAAAACTGACAACAAAAATTAGTATATAAGACAAAATTTTTAGTATTAAGGGTTCTTAGTTCGTTCATTTTTTATTCATTCATATACACAAGTCAGGACGTCATTACGTCGATTTGTAAAATTAAAATTAAGTTTATATAACCAGTTCATCCATTTTATTAAATTTAAGACGAAATAACGTCAAGTTCTATTTTATAATAAATTTTAAGACTTTCCAAAGTCAAATTTATTCATTCATTTATTCATTCTTTAAATTACTAAATATTAAAAAAAGTTCATTCAATATATTACAAGTTTATTAATAAATAAGTTCTGTGTAAAGTTCATAAAATTAAAAAGTTCATATAAAACATAAGTTTTGTGTAATTAAGAAAATTTACACCAACTAGAATTTAATCATAATTATAAGTTAATCAGTTCATACAGTGTTCATTTAATAAAGTTAAAATAAGACAAATACGTTGTAATCAATCAGTTCAATTCTAAACTTTTCAATATTAATTAATTCATATAGTGTTCATGAAATAAAATCAAAATAAGATAAATATATTTGTAAACCAATCGATTCACATATAAAATAAAAGTGTAAAATAAATTAGAAGAAGTGTAAACTTTTCATTGTACCCTAAAATGAATTCGTCATCAATAATGCTACAGAATTTCATAAAAAACAGATATCAAAGGTAAGAGTTTAAATATTACATTTACATTCAAAATAACAAAAACATATTAAAACTTATAAAACATTATACAAAACTCAAATTTAACATATAAACACATTATCATAAACAACACATTAATTAAATATATAAAACATTGGCGCTGTAGAAATTCGCACATGTGGCGAAATTAGTTAAGAAAAATTTAAGGTTGTAAATCCTATTCAAAAACATAACATTAAGGTCGAAAACCCTAATCAAATCAATAAGAACTAAGGTTGCAAACCCTACACTAAACAAAATCAAAACACAAGGTTGTAAATCCTAGTAAAACAATATTTCAAAAGGTCGAAACACCCCTCCACAAAATAAAAACACCCACCATAGGTCGAACCCCAATTCCAAAAATTGATTATTATCCGAATTTGATGAGACGATTGCAATAGATGTGCATAGCAGATACATGACCGGATACATCGTGGATATAGCTTTAGTTTCATCAAATTATAATGCACAAAGTATCTACCACAAATAGATAGTTGTACATAGGATAATAAAAAATTACCAAAAAATCCTCTAACACGGTCGCAAAACCCAATCTACAAAATTCCTTACGTCACTTATGAACCAAAATAGTCTCACCCCAAAAGTACCAGTAAGAGCTAGTGAAAGACTAAAAAGTCAATCCAGCCCTAACAAACAACCAACACAAAATAATCAAAGTGAAAAAACAATAAAAATACAAATAAACACAACGAAGGAAACACAAAAAGAAAAATCACAAACAACAGAACACACTGAAGAAAAATCAGGAGGAAAAACAATACAAGAAGGAAAACAAATCGAGACGCAACCAATAACCAGAGAGCAAAATACCGAAATGAACCAGCAACAAATCCAACAGAGTATCGCGAGTTTCGTTCCGGAATTCAGCGGAAACAGAACGAACGATTTAATAAGATTTCTAGGGACTGCAGACAGCGTATACGAGACGTTAACATCGAATGAAGAGAAAAAAATCTTCGATAGATTAATCAAACTAAGGCTGACAGGCGACGCTTATACCAGGATAGCAAATAGAAACGTAGAAAACTATAAAACATTACGAGAAATATTAAATAACATTTACTCGAAGTCATACTCACTGGAGGAATTAGAAAAGAAGATCACCACAACACAACAATCATATGGTGAAACAATAAGAAACTATGGATACAGACTAATGGAAGCATTAGAAAAATACAAAACGGGATACAAAACCAAATATAATCTGCAAAACATCGATGCAACATACGCTAATCATTTAAACACAACATCAGTACAAACATTCAAGTGCGGACTGAATAACACTATACTAAAGGAAAAAATTGCAACAATAAAAGCTAAAAACATAGATGACATCATAAGCGAAACAGAGACGATAGAGAAACTTTTAACACTCACAACAGGAACATTAACAAACGAAGAAATCCAAGAACGAAAAATACCAAACCAAACACAAATGAACCCACAAATAAACCCTCGGAAGGGCAAAGAAGGGACTCAACAAGAATGCAACCATATAACCCAACACAATTTCAGAAAAACCAATACCCCTATCAAACACACCAAGAACCCTTCAACCAACAAAACCGAAACCGAATGAACCAAAACTATTTCCCACACACACAAAACTACCCTAACAAAGAACAAAACAAGAATTTCAACCCAGCATTGCAACACTCATACACACAACAGTATAAAGGAAACCAATTCATCCCGCATAAATATTGTTCGTACTGCAAGACAACTACAGGGCACACTTTCGATGAATGTCGTAGTAAATTTTTCAGTAAGAACGTACAACAACCAGCAGGATACAACACACCACCATCACCAAATGACACGGGAGAAATAACTACCAAATTTAGCAATATGAGAATAAATATGATAAACCCTCAACAACACCAAAGAGAACCGGAACAATATCAGAACCAGGGAAACTCCAACAGATTCGACCAGTCTTAGGAGAGCCACTGTCATCGGATCAACCGCAAACAAAGCAAAAACAAAACCAACGCAAACCCGAACCAGGATACTCTCTCCAAATGGGTATCATCCCCGAGATGTACCTCAACTTTCCAAGAACAAACTAGCAAATGAGTCCAGACACTCACCTACGTAAATTAGTATATAAGCAAACGAGCCCAGCCGCTCCCAACCAATCAAACAATCAAATGAGTCCAGACACTCACCTACGTAAATTAGTATATAAGCAAACGAGCCCAGCCGCTCCCAACATATCAAACAATCAAATGAGTCCAGACACTCACCTACGTAAATTAGTATATAAGCAAACGAGCCCAGCCGCTCCCAACCAATCAAACAATCAAAAGAGTCCAGACACTCACCCAAACATTTTAGAATATAAGCACACGAGTCCAGACACTCAAAAACAAAGAAGCATGAGCCCAGACGCTCGACAAAACAAAATAACAAAATTTGTTCTAGAACAAGAACAGAACACAGAAAATCACATACAGGTAACAAGCACGCAAATCGACAACATATTTTTCCTAATGCATCTAATAACATTATATATTGTATCAAAACTATCAAAACTAAGCAAAAACACACGATATACATTAACTAAATTAAAACAATTATTAACAATACCAAAACAACAAATTTATAAACTAACCCAAGCTAATCAAAACAATAACACAAAAAGACTACGAAAACTACTACGAAAAAGAACAAAATATCTCAAGAAACACTTCTCACAAAATAGTCCCCACCCAGCACGAAACAAAACAAAAATAAACAAATCCACACCCCTCGAAAAATTCCAAAACTACAAAATACTTGACAAAGACTTCAATGAAACAGATACATACAATCTGATTAAAATGTTCTACCCAGACACAACTTCAGTAAATCTAATCTCCAACTACAAAACCACCAGAGACACCATATCACCAATAATCAATCGAAAACGACCCAACTTACTAATCGACTCAGGAGCAGACATATGCATAATCAAAATAAGTCACATAGACCCACAAACAATAAACAAATTGGAGGAAATATCTCTAACAGGAATAGGAACTGGAACAGTAAAAACTATAGGTTCAACAATAATAACACTAAAACTAACGGAAAACTTAGAAATAGAACATAAATTTCACGTAGTAGAAGAAAATTTCCAAATACTAGAAGATGGAATACTAGGAAGAGATTTTCTAGAAAAATTTCGCGCAGACATAGTGCAAATCTAATAAAAATAGGAAAAAAAACCATTAACTTCTCTAACAAACCACAAAATAAAATTGTATTACCCGCCCGTAGCGAAACCTTAATAGAGACACAAGCCCCAAACAACAAGTTGTCAATTTGTCCAGCAACAGAAATAAAACCAGGAGTATTTATACCTAACACATTAGTCCAACCAGCAAACTACAAAGTAAAAATAATGATAGCGAACACACTAACTGAAGTCGTAGAACTAACAAATTTTAACCCCACACTAGAAGAATTAAAAGAAGAACCAAACTATACACAAGTACGGAATACAGACAAAGAACGAATAAACATGGTAATAAAAACAATAACAGAAGGATTAGACGAAACTAACAATGTCGAAGAAAATATGACAATACTAGAGCTATGCTCACAATACCAAGACATATTTTTTTTAGAAGGAGACAGATTAACAAGTATAGACGGTGTATATCACAACATAGACTTATACACTGATTCTAAACCAATACACGTCCAAAGATACAGATTACCATTAACACACAAGGAAGAAATAAATAAACAAGTCCAAGAAATGTTATCAGACAATAAAATACAACCTAGCACAAGCCCATTCAACAGCCCATTAATTGTGGTACCTAAGAAGGCAGGACCAGATGGCAAACCGAAATGGCGCGTAGTAGTAGATTTTAGGAAACTCAATGACATAACAATAGGCGACTCCTTCCCACTACCTAACATAAACGACATACTTGACCAACTTGGTCACGCCCAATATTTCTCAACATTAGACATGGCTAGTGGATACCACCAAATCCAAATGAACCCCCGCGATTCTCACAAAACTGCTTTCAGTACCGACTATGGCCACTTTGAATTCAAAAGAATGCCTTTCGGACTAAAAAACTCCCAAGCAACATTCCAAAGAACAATAAATCACATATTAAGAGGATTCCAAGGTCTTAAAGGATTTATATATTTAGATGATGTAATTATATATGGAAAGAATTTAAGAGACCACAACAACAAGCTAATAGAAATATTCGAAATATGTAGGAAAAATAATCTCAAATTACAATGTACTAAATGCCAATTTCTCAAGAAAGAAATTACATTTTTAGGCCATCTAATAACCTCAGAAAGAATAAAACCGAACCCATCGACAACAAAAGCAGTTCAAAACTTCCCAACACCCAAGAACATGAGAGAAACACAATCTTTCTTAGGTCTAGCAAACTATTATCGCCGATTCATACCAAAATTCTCAGAAATCGCGGAACCTCACACCAAACTGACAAGAAAAGGAACCCCATTTATCTTCTCAGAACACTGCGAAAAAGCATTAAACACCCTCAAAGATTGTCTTGTAAACCCACCCATCCTAAAATATCCCGACATGGAAAAACCATTCATACTAACGACAGACGCCAGTGACTACAGTCTAGGCGCGATTCTTTCCCAAATACACTACCAAGGTGAACTACCAATAGCCTACGCCAGCAGAGCGCTAGGAAAATCTGAAAGAAATTACAGTACAATAGAGAAAGAAATGTTAGCAATCTACTGGGCAGTAAATAATTTCCGACTATACCTTTACGGTAGAAAATTGACTATCATAACCGACCACAAACCGTTAGCTGGAAATCTCACAAAAATACCCAACAGAATTCTCAAATGGAACCTTAAGCTATCCGAATATAACTTTGAAATCATACACAAATCTGGCAAACTTAACACTAACGTCGACGCACTTAGCCGTATAAAACACATAACAGAAATGCTAGTAATCACTAGAGCTCAAAGCAAAATACAAGCCACAAACAAAGACAGCATAAACCCCAACAGACAACAAAATATTACCCCAAATAAACCACAAAACACAACGGAAACCTCACCAACAGAAATGAAAGCAAAAATAAGAGACCCCAAAATAGAAATAGTAACCGACATTAGAAAAAGGCAACAAATCTTAGACGAATACCACAATTTACCCTTAGGAGGTCACGCAGGCACATGGCGTACCTATAACAGAATCAAATTACTCTATCATTGGCCAAAAATGCTATACGATATAAACAAATTTATCAGAAAATGTCACTTATGCAAAAGGAACAAGAACCACAGAAAAACAAAAGTACCATTACAACTAACAGACACTTCAAACCATCCCTTTCAACGAGTAGCTTTTGACATAGTAGGACCCTTACCAACAACGGAAAACTTCAACAATTACCTTTTAACGTTTCAAGATGACTTATCTAAATTTTGCGGGAGCCATCCCAATACCCAATCAAAGTGCGAACACAGTAGCAAAAGCACTGTGCGAACAATACATAACGAAATATGGAATACCGGAAAAAATATTAACGGACCAAGGAAGTAACTTCATGAGTAAAACCTTCCAAGAAATGTGCAAATTGCTAAAACTCAAACATATCACGACAACAGCATATCATCCCGAGACGAACGGAGCTCTGGAAAAGTCACACAATACACTGAAAGAGTATTTAAGATCCTTTACGGACGTAGACAGAAACAACTGGGACGAAATGTGCCACTACGCTATATTTGTATATAACACTACACCACACTGTTCTACAAATTTTACCCCTCACGAATTAGTCTACGGACAACGAGCCCTAATACCCAGCGCAGTACAAAAAGAACCAGAACCAACCTACAACTATGACGATTACGTAAACGAACTGAAAGCACGACTAAGACTTGCACACGCGATAGCACGAGAAAATATTATAAACAGAAAACATAAGGTAAAAATCCAATACGACAGAACGACAAAACCAATACAACTGAAACCAAATGACTTAGTATGGCTCAAAAACGAAGCAAGAAAAACGAAACAAGACGCACTATGGTTAGGACCTTATAGAGTTATAGAAATAAACACCCCTACAAACACGACTATAGAATTAAACAGAAAAAGAATCAAAGTACATAATAATAGACTAAATAAGCAAGAAAACTAGAAATTAACGCATATTTTAACGAAACGATATACAGAATTTCAGGCATCAAAATGAACACAAGTATACACATTGTAATCATATTCACCGTACTAACTTCAACACAAGCAAATGACTCTTTCATACACCAAAAACTGAATAATACAGGAATTTTTTTGAAAAACTAAGCAACATCATATTCTTCTCAAACAAATTAAACATAATCACCACTATTGACATACCTGAAGTAAGACAACTCACAGAAACGTTACTAAACTGCAACATACATTTCAAGACACTTTGCGACGAAGTACTAACGACAAACCCTGAGAACCTATGTAAACAATTCAGACAAGAACTCAAATGGAATACTATTCAAATACAGAAACAAGACATCAAACTGTATGTTTTCAATGCATAGCCTTGATTAAAAAAAAAATTTAAGAATACTTAATTTTTTTTTATTGTTGTTGTTGTTAAAAATACAGGGTGTCAAATTTTGAGAAAAATGATAATCATGATGTTGTATTTATGGCAATAAAAAGAAAACTAATTGTCCGATAATTATAATTTTGGGCTCATTTTAAAGATAAATTAATAACAATTAATAAAAAAATATAAAATTAGTATGTTGTTTAATTTCTTCTTCTCTAAATTTCCCGCCAAAATGTTCTTTTTCAATTTTCTCAAAAACCTATTTTTTTTTTTTTTTTTTTTTAATTTGGCAACTATTATTTTACAACATATTAAAACACTGGACCACCGTTATTTTTTATATTCTTGCAAAATCTGTTTTAGTAAGAGCATTATTTCATTTTTATATGGAAAAACTACCTATATTTGAATAGATATTTCAGTGTTTTGCTACTGTTTAATTTTTTTGTTTTGTTTATTAATAATATTCAATTTAGCGTCACATTTAAGTATGAGTCACCGAATTGGAAGGTGCCACCCCCTGGTTTATATCGTTTGAAAATTGGTTAACCAGAGTACCATAAATCCCTTTTGTTTCTTAGATTATTTTATAAGACTAAATAAAATGTTTTTTTTCCTTTTTTATTGGGGGGGTTGATTATTTTTACTTGACAGGTGTACCTGTTAAACGATGAGTAATTCTTTTGAAAACAAAAAAAAAATATTGTCGATATAAATAACAGTTAAAATTTAAAATTTTGATTAGTTGACATTGTGATTATTTGTAAACAACATTTAAATAAGGAGCAACATTTTTTAAAATTTGTAAAAAAAACAGTGTGTTAAAGTGACTGATAAATAAGTACTAGTGCATTAAATTTGATAATGGATAAAATTCGAAAGTGTTGTAAACCATTTCGCGACTCAAAGTGTTCGAGTAAACTAAAACCAGTTACGGATTATGTTAAGCAATTTATGCCACAATCGGTTGAGAATCAAGATAAATTGTATCTCTGTTCAACGTGCTATATAAATCTAACCTGCAAACGACGAAAAATAGAACCAGAATTGTCACCAGTTGCGGGACCATCAGCAACATCACCTATAACACCGCAAATAGCCGATGACGATGATAGTAGTGATAGTGAAGCGTGTTATTTAAAAAATATAGCTGTTTTGGAAAAAATAAATGAGGTGTTACCCGTTATTGGGAAGTCTCCTATATATCCGAGTACATTGGAAGTCAGGCCAAAACAGCAGCAGCAAAAATTAATCGGTTTAACTTCAATGACATTATCAACATCTTTGGTTTCGGGAATCGTGCCGCTTTTTAATCAGTCAACCGATGACCAAAGGAAGATTAAACTATATGATGAATTGATTGGTGACCTAAAAACCAAATTCCAAGAACTGGAGAAAAACAGTGATAAGATTCAGTTACTTACTATATTGCCAAAATCATTAACCATGCAAGAAATTCAGAGCGAGTTCAACGCAACGCAACATATGGTCCGAACAGCTAAAGATCTACGGGACAAGAACGGTCCACTAAGTCGTCCAGCAACTAAAGTAGGAAAGCGAATAAGTGATGAGCTGAAGCAAGCAGTATTATCTTATTACACTGATGATGATGTTAGTCGGATAATGCCCGGTAAAAACGATTGTTTAACTATCGATAAGGCTAAAGTTCAAAAGCGGCTAATGATGTGTACACTGAAAGAATGCTACGAGGGATATAAGTCGTTGCATCAGGGCGATGAGTCAAAAAAAATTGGATTTTCCAAATTTTCACTACTTCGTCCTAAATACTGTGTACAACCAGGTAGTAGTGGAACGCATACAGTCTGCGTGTGTACCATACATCAAAATGTCAAATTAATTATTTATGGTACCAAAATGGAAACTTTTACCAACGGAAAGATAGCAGACTACCGGGATTGTATTTCATCTATATTATGTGTTGAGCCTACACCAACATGTTACCTTCTAGAATGCGAAAGCTGCCCAGGACTGGATAACTTTAAACAATATTTGAAAAATGCATTTCTGGAGCATGGCTGCGAGGATGCTGAGTTAAAGTTTAATCAGTGGGTTTCTACCGACAGATGCAATTTGGAAACTTTTTCACAACCGTTAGATGTATTTCTGGATTATTTCATAAATAAGATGAAGAATCTGTTGCCTCATTAATTCATTTCACTTCAGCAGTCCAGTTTCTTAAAAAATAAAAAATTGGCGCTGAAGTCTACCGAGGTGATAGTTTTATGTGATTTTGCAGAAAATTATGCATTTATAATGCAAAATGCCGCACAAGGTTTTCATTGGAATAATAAACAAGCGACTATTCATCCATTTGTAATTTACCAAAATTTAGAAGGCAAATTACATCACCACACCTTCGTTATAATATCGGATTGTCTTCACCACGATACTGTAGCGGTTCACTTATTTATTGAGAAATTAATGCAGTTTTTGAAAACTAAAATATCCAGTTTATCTAAAATTTATTATATTACCGATGGTGCAGTCACGCATTATAAAAATAAGAAAAATTTTAAGAACATCCTAAAACACAAAGAGGATTTTGGAGTTGACTGCGAATGGCATTTTCATGCAACAGCTCATGGAAAAGGTCCATGTGATGGAGTAGGGGGTACCATCAAAAGAATGGCATCCAGAGCTAGTCTCACAATGGACTACGGCAGTACAATAACCAATGCAGATGAATTATTTAAATGGGCTAAAACGTTGAAAACAGATATCAATTTTGGATTTTGTTCAGACGCAGAACATAAATCAAAGCAAATAAAACTTGCAACTAGGTTTGAAAATTTAAAAACAGTAAAAGGAACTCACGGTTTTCACGCATTCATTCCAACAGAGGATGGCTATTTGAATTGTAAAAAATATTCTAATTCTGATGATTATCTTAAATTTAAATTGTGATGTTTAATTAGAATAAGATTGAATTTTAAACAATAAAGTAAAATTATCTTTGGGTTTGAAAATAAATAAATACTAATAATTTAACTGAACTGTCTTTTTTGTAAATATGTAATTCCAAAACAATGAGATATACATATCTATTCAAATATAGTTTTTCCATATAAAAATGAAATAATGCTCTTACTAAAACGTATTTTGCAAAAATGTAAAAAATAACGGTGGTCCAGTGTTTTAATATGTTGTAAAATAATAGTTGCCAAATTTAAAAAAAAAAAAAAAAAAAAAAAAAAAATAGGTTTTTGAGAAAATTGAAAAAGAACATTTTGGCGGGAAATTTAAAGAAGAAGAAATTAAACAACATACTATTTTTGTATTTTTTTATTAATTATTATTAATTTATCTTTAAAATGAGCCCAAAATTATAATTATCGGACAATTAGTTTTCTTTTTATTGCCATAAATACAACATCATGATTATCATTTTTCTCAAAATTTGACACCCTGTATTTTTAACAACAACAACAATAAAAAAAAATTAAGTATTCTTAAATTTTTTTTTTAATCAAGGCTATGCATTGAAAACATAAAAACCATAAAATTAAAACATGACTTACGGCTCCATATTGTGAATTTGTGAGTTCACGTATTTTTCACCATATATATATATATATATATATATATATATATATATATATATATATATATATATATATATATATATATATATATATATATATATATATATATATATATATATATATATATATATATATATATATATATATATATATATATATATATATATACATATATATATATATATATATATATACACATAAATCTTTAAAAAAAATATAATTACTTTCTCTAAGCAAAACGCTTCTAATTTTGCCCTTAAAATTAGTTTTATTTTAAGTTCTGCTTGTAGGAAACATAAATTCCAAATCCCGCTCGATTAGTAATGATAACTCGTACTCCGTTTTAATATTTGCAGCTGAAATATATTTAGTTTATATTTAAACCATAATAATGTACGTATGTATGTACGAGTATACGTGCACATGTAAAATATGAAAATAAAACCATTTGGATCATCTCGTCATGCTTATTACATATTGTACTCATATACTAAACATACGAAATGAGCGGTAATTTATTAGCGGTATTTCATATTGGATACAGAAAATGTGCGTGTATGTCATTTAATCATATACCTACTTTGAAATTTTGTTATGACCTGTTGATCCATATCCCATGAATTTAATATTTGGTCCACAATATTTTCAGTAGAATTACCATGCGCATTTGTTTGGTTTGGCTGCAATATGTGGTAATTTACAATAGAACTGAATGGTTGGTTCTGTGTAGCAGCAGAGGGTTTTCAACTAAATTTTAAATTTCTATTATATTAATATTTTTTTGTTCACTCTTAGGAAAATGACAGCAAATGCTATAATATCAGGTCAATGAAGATAGGAATTTTAAAATTCAATTTGAAATTTCTTGCTTTATGGTATTTATATTAAAACTCTGTTTACGGATATTTATTTTTAAATTTTCATTTTCAATAAACTTATTGATATTTTGGGGCACTGTTTGTTCAATTTCTTCTACTGTTAGAAACAGTGTGGATCCACGACGCACTTGGTAATTCAAATTGTTGTAGATGATACCGCTGTAAGTGCCTTTTAAAACTATATTAATATTATTAAATATGGAAATAAATCCCGTCTGGCACAAGAAATTATCATCCGGCTTTTGCATGTGAACATATTTTAAATGGCGGATGTAATTATTTACACATGGAAAACTTTTAACACACAAGAAACAACTCATGACTTTCACAAAGTCTTACAAACACTTACTTACCAAATAATAAGTATTATTATTTTAATTAGAATTAGAACTTATAATTTTAATTAATTTTTAAAGTCAAATCACCACACTTGATAAAATATTTTTTTTTAATTTTTTCCACTTAACGTTGTGTACCACACTAACACTAAAAAAAAAGAGTACCCGTCCAATAATTTAAACAAAGGATAAATCATATACAGAAATAAATATAAATACGATCTATTTATTGTGTATTAGTTGTTGGAAAGCAAGCTTACCATATTGCAATATTATAGTTCATGAAATTAACACCGACAAGAATTGTTCAATTTATACGTACATAAATATATGAGAAACTAACCTTATTTCATAATATCTTCTAAAACTGAAACTAATTAATCTTTCTCTTATTATAGTATATTTATAACATATGAACCAGATAAAGAATTTGTTTGCCGTTGAATAACAGTACCAGCATTATTTCGCGAGATGCGTTTGTTTAATTAATCTCAAATTTACTATTTTTCAATTAAAAATTAAAGTTGGGCGCACAGTGCAATACACGGACAAACACATAAACATACAACATACATTTCTGAAGCATTGGATATGTATTGGTCGTCGGTCGGGGTTTGTATTTCTATTAATGTTTCGCTCCTTGCTGGGAGTGTGATCGTATTTTTAGAGTCGTTCGAAAAATGTACAAAGTGTTCGTTTATCTTCAGCATGTTTTTGCTGTATAATATGTCGATTTTATGTTTTTCGAACATGTCTCTACCTATTATTCCGTCTTCCGTTATAGGGAAATTGTCTTGTACTACGTGTAGTCTGTGTTTAATAGTTAGGTTGTTGGTGAGTTGTATGTCTGCGTCGATCGTTCCTATCGTTATTATTTCTCCTTCTCCTATTCCCGTTAATGACGTGTTCATGTCTGTGTTAATATCTTCTTTCGTTGTGTATTTGATCTTAAGTAAGGATACGTCTGCTCCTGAGTCTATTAGTAGTTTCGGTTTGTGGTCTCCTATTTTCGGTGTGATTGTGTCGCGATTTGTTCTGTATTTTGATATTAGTTTTATGTGTTTAGGTTCTTCTAAATGGAATAGGTCTACTAGTATGATTTCTTGTTGTTCATCGAAGATGTTACCTTTTTCTGGTTTATTTGTGTATTTATTTATTGTTTCGCAGGGGGTTTTTTCTCTTGTGTTTTCGTGTATTGTGTTTCTTTCATGTAGTTGAATTCATTCGTATACTCTGGATTTGGGTTCTTGGGGTGGGTTTTGTTTGTTTAGTAGGGACAGTCTGGGAGCTGGGATAGGTTTGAAATTGATATTTCGGGTTGGTTCGTATTCTTGTGTGCTGGGTTTGATATTTGTATTGTTTATTTCGTTTATTTGATAAGCGTCTGGGCTTGTTTGGTTTGTGTCTCTTTGTGTTTCCTCAAATTCTAGTATTTGCGTTGGTCGGGCAACGGCTTTGTGTGTCGGGCTGGCGACTGTTTGTATTTGCTTAATATCTATTTTTCGCGTTGGTCTGGCAACGGTTTTGTGTGTCGGGCTGGCGACTGTTTGAGTTTCCTTAATATCTATGTTTGGATTCGATCGGTTAACGTGAGTAGTTGTACTCGGTCGGTTAACTTGAGAATCTTGGTTTGGTGTCGGGCTAGCGACTGTTCGTGTTTCCTTATAACTAATTTTGGATTCGTTCCGTTAACGTGAGTAGTTGTACTCTGTCGGTTAACTTGAGAATCCTGGTTTGGTGTCGGGCTGGCGACTGTTTGCGTTTTCTTAATAACTAATTTCGGATTCGTTCCGTTAACGTGAGTAGTTGTACTCTGTCGGTTAACTTGAGAATCTTGGTTTGGTGTCGGGCTGGCAACTGTTTGCGTTTTCTTAATAACTAATTTTGGATTCGTTCCGTTAACGTGAGTAGTTGTACTCTGTCGGTTAACTTGAGAATCTTGTGTGTTTTGTCTTGTGTTTTTTGTTTTTGTAGGTTTCAGGTATACTTCTGGAATTATACCCATTGGGAGAGAATATTCATGTCCATTTGTTATTTGCGTTTGGTGTTCATTGCTATTTACGGCTGGATCCAACTGCGGCGGCTCTTGTAGTATAACTCAACCTCTACATTAAATTATGTATCATAACTCAACCCAACTCATAAATCGTCACTGAGTTCATGCCCTACATTAATGAACTAATTATATAATTTTTTATGTTGATATTGCGACTACCGTAATTATAAAAAACAAAAGAGGACAAAATAAATTTGGACATCAAGCTAGTCGCATATACCTAATTGAAATTTAAATTAAAAATTATAAATTAAAATTTAATAATAAATATTAAAATGTAAAAAATAAGTTAAAGTGATAATTTTGTTTTATTAAAAGAAAGAAATCCAATCCCAAGAAAGCTCGCTACACTCTCCTACTGCTGGCTGGATCCTTGGCCGTTTCCCTGGTTGCTGTATTGTCTGTGTGTGGCAGTGTTTTCTATCGGCTGTTGGATGACTGTGTTGAGTTTCATTGCGTTGAATTGGTTTCCTAGGTTCTCTACTTGATTTGATCGCGGTTGGTTCCGATATTGTCCCGTGTTGTAGTTTTTATTTGTTTGAACTTTGCTTCTGCACTCGTCGAATGTATGTCCCTTTGTTGATTTGCAGTGTGAGCAGTATTTAGGAGGTCTGTCTTGGAAATTTGGGACTGTGGGTTGTCGGTAGTTTGTAAAAGTAGTTTGGTCCCTGTTCTCTAAATATCCTGGTGCGGCATATATCCCACGTGTGATTTGGTTTTTGACATGAGTTACATATTATTTGGTTTCTTCTCGTTGGAGTTTCCATGTGTTGATTTTGTGTTGGTTGTGGAGGGATTACGTGTTGGGTTGGTTCGCCAGTTATTATTGTTAATATTTTCTCGATTCGCTCTGTTTCTTCGATTATTTTGTCTATATTTGTTGCTGCGATTGTTGCTACTTTTTCTTTCAATATTGTGTTTGTCAGTCCTCTTTTGAATATTTCCACACTACTTGCGTCTAGGTGGTTTGTGTAGGTGTCGTCCAGGTTTGCTAATTCGTACTTTGATCTGTAGCCAATTTTGTACAGGTCTAGTGCTTCGCTCAGTCTGTAGCCGTAACTCTTGATAGACTCTCCGTATTGCTGTCGTATTCTCGTGTAATTGTTTTCAAGTTCTGTCAATGAGTATACTGGATTGTACATCTTTGTCAGAGTGGTTTTCAATGTTGGGTAGTCTTTTATTCGTCGTCTGTGTATTCTGGTGAAAGCGGTTCCTGTCAGCTGGTACTTGATGATTCCGTTGAATTCCTCCTTTTCCTCATTTGTTTCCAGTCTACTATAGATATTATCTGATGCTCCGAGGAATTTCGTAAGGCTGGTTGCGGTTCGTGCCGGGTCGGTCTCGTCACCACTGAATTCTGGTACAAAGCTAGTTATGCTTTGATGTATTTGTTGTGGATTCATTTTGTTTGGTTGTTTTGTTTAACGGGTGTTGGTTACGTTTTTAGGTTGTGGTGTATGTGGATTTTGGATTGTAGAAGTAGTCGGTGTTCTGTCGTTAGTTTTGGTTGATGGAAGGTCGTCTGTCACTTCGATTTTTATTGGTCGGAGGACTTGTGTATTGTCGTTTTGTCGTGCAGCCTTACTACGAGTATTGTGTACTGTTGGTGTGTTGTTAGCTTGTTTAGTTGGGGATCGCGATGTCAAATCGGATTTTGATGCGAATGGTGAACTGTCGAACATGTGGGTCTCTGTTGTCTAATTTTAACCTAACTAATTCGCCACAGGGGCGAATTTTGGCAGCGCCAATATTGTATAAAATGTTATGTTTTTATACGTGGAGATATTGTGAGTGTGGTGAATATTGTATAAATGGTTGTTATTGATATTGTATAAATGGTTATCTTTGTATGTGGGGGTTTTGATAATGTCGGTATTGTTGATATTAGGGACTATGTATAAATGTGGGATGATTATGTTCGTATTACTGGTCTGTATGAAGTATGTTAGTAAGAAATTTCAGAGTAAGTACTCTTCACTACCAGAAAGGAGTCTGCGCGCCCACAGACGCTGCGTATTTGACTCTGCCTTGACCGTGGCGGGTATAGTTAAAGAAGAACTTACTTGGTGCATCAGTGTTAGTTGATGATTATTGACAATACCCGCTTACCACTGGTGGGGGCTATGACGGTATTGTGAATTTTGTTTGGTGAATGATACTTACTTGTTATGCTCGATGCTGTATTCCTTAGATAATTGAATGAACACTGGATTATTTTTTCTTTTTACTTTTTATTTAATTTAATTTGACTTATTTAATTTCAACTGCAACTGTTTTTATTCTTGACTTCAACTGCTTATTTACTAAACTTTTGAATTATTTATACTAAAATATTTGGTTTCATTTAACTTAAAATTAGGTCTTACAATTAATTTAACTAAATTTGCATTTTGGATTTTGTGACCTGAATAGCTATTTTGAAAATTATTTTCGATTTTCATTTTCGCAGCGTAAGTATCTTGTGTGTGCCAGTTTATTTGGGTTAACAATTTTTATATTTTACAATTTTGGCTATTCATGTCGTTTGTTCAAAAATGACATTTAGGTAATCTAATTTTTAAATTTTGTTCTGAATAATTATTTTAGCCTAAATGTGGAGTAATTTTATATTTTTAGTAGGTGTTAACTTTAATTCTTATTGGGTGTTACTTTTATGCTTAATCTGTTACTACATTATTTATATATTTATTACTTATCAGGGGTGTACAACAATGTTGATGAATTATTTGAGCATATTTGAACGTCTTTATGTCTCCCTGAAAATGATGCCTTCCAATCCATTTCGACAGATTCCCAGGGCTCACTTACGAAGCCAGTCTTTTTCCCCCCAAAATTCATCAAGTTCATCTAAAAATATAAAACATGTTAATAAAAAAAACTAAAATGTACAGTATATAATCTAGAATCAAGTGTAGTAAACCATACCAGAAAGCATATCCAAAGAACCAGACGCATTATTATCAGCTGGTTTGAAAGTTTAGTTTACTAAACCGTCACTGTTTGCTACTTTAAGAAGTTTTCTATTATTTTTAAATTTATTATACAGTCTGCCTTTGGGTGGTCGTCCGGAAATATAATAAAGTTCCTTCGATTCTAATGGGAATATAGCTACAATTTCATTACTAATCGATACAAAATATTCTTTACTCATTTGCTGGTCATTAACTAAGAAATCCTCGACAATCCCGTTGATTAATTGAGTTCTACCCCGTTCAACATTTTCATCAAAAAGTTTAGCAATTTTTTTGCCATATGCAGTAGCTAAATAGTTTTTCAATGTCTAAATGAAAATCAATAATTACTATAAAATAGAACACAAAATTTATATGAAACTCACAAATTGTGTTCCAATATCTGAAGTGCTGCATGATGAATTAATTTGCCGCGATTTGTCTAGTAAACAGGAACAAGAAAATCTGGATTAGCCCTAAATAAAGAAGATATACAATAAATAAAGAAGCATAATATATCATGTAAATAATATATAAATATATATATATACATATATACAAAAGAAAATTTGTCAATAAAAATAAATATTAAAATTTAAAAAAAAAACACAACCATCAAAAATGTTTGAAATTGAGACTTCCAAAGCACCTATTGCCTCCTTAAGTCACAGACATCCTTCAGTCAACAACCAAAATCGACGGAATCAAGTAAATAACTCCAACATCCCAGACATCCACAGAAACAAATATTCCCCGAACAGACAGACAGCCACCAAGCAGACTGAATCGAACAGGCGAACAAACAGACGAAAAATAACCTCTATGAAATTAGCCCGAAAATATTTCCCGAAAAATGATTATAGTTAAATGTGGTAACACTAATATATATTTATAAAAATATCTAGTAAATGTAACTATAGCATCATTTAAAAACTATAACTATATCGATAGTACCAAAAACTGTATGTCGATAGAAAATATTAAATTCTGGTACGTTTATAAATAAGAAAGTTCTCGTAAGTTTAAAGAAAAAATATCCAAATCTTACGTTATATTCGACTGAAGTCATACTAGATATGGATTACCAAAGATCGCTTGGTATGGAATTTGTAGGTAATGGATATATATTTCTTATGGCAAAGCAAGAAAAAAATTCTATTAGCCGAATTCTCGTTATAGTCGTCTGAAGTCATACTAGATATGGATTACCAAAGATCGCTTGATATGGAATTTATAGGTAATGGATATATATTTCTTATGGCCAAGCAACAAAACAATTCTATTAGCCGAATTCTCGTTATAGTCGTCTGAAGTCATTCTAGATATGGATTACCAAAGATCGCTTGATATGGAATTTGTAGGTAATGGATATATTTTTCTTATGGCAAAGCAAGAAAAAAAATTCTATTAGCCGAATTCTCGTGATAGTCGTCTGAAGTCATTCTAGATATGGATTACCAAAGATCGCTTGATATGGAATTTGTAGGTAATGGATATATATTTCTTATGGCAAAGCAACAAAAAAATTCTATTAGCCGAATTCTCGTTATAGTCGTCTGAAGTCATTCTAGATATGGATTACTAAAGATCGCTTGATATGGAATTTGTAGGTAATGGATATATATTTCTTAAGGAAAAGCAACAAAGAAATTCTATTAGCCGAATTCTCGGTATAGTCGTCTGAAGTCATTCTAGATATGGATTACCAAAGATCGCTTGATATGGAATTTGTAGGTAATGAATATATATTTCTTATGCCAAAGCAAAAAAAAAATTCTATTAGCCGAATTCTCGTTATAGTCGTCTGAAGTCATACTAGATTTGGATTACCAAAGATCGCTTGACATGGAATTTGTAGGTAATGGATATATATTTCTTATGGCAAAGCAAGAAAAAAATTCTATTAGCCGAATTCTCGTTATAGTCGTCTGCAGTCATACTAGATATGGATTACCAAAGATCGCTTGATATGGAATTTGTAGGTAATGGATATATATTTCTTATGGCAAAGCAACAAAACAATTCTATTAGCCGAATTCTCGTTATAGTCGTCTGAAGTCATTCTAGATATGGATTACCAAAGATCGCTTGATATGGAATTTGTAGGTAATGGATATATCTTTCTTATGGCAAAGCAAGAAAAAAAATTCTATTAGCCGAATTCTCGTTATAGTCGTCTGAAGTCATACTAGATATGGATTACCAAAGATCGCTTGATATGGAATTTGTAGGTAATGGATATATATTTCTTATGGCAAAGCAACAAAAAAATTCTATTAGCCGAATTCTCGTTATAGTCGTCTGAAGTCATTCTAGATATGGATTACCAAAGATCGCTTGATATGGAATTTGTAGGTAATGGATATATCTTTCTTATGGCAAAGCAAGAAAAAAAAATTCTATTAGCCGAATTCTCGTTATAGTCGTCTGAAGTCATACTAGATATGGATTACCAAAGATCGCTTGATATGGAATTTGTAGGTAATGGATATATATTTCTTATGGCAAAGCAACAAAAAAATTCTATTAGCCGAATTCTCGTTATAGTCGTCTGAAGTCATTCTAGATATGGATTACCAAAAATCGCTTGATATGGAATTTGTAGGTAATGGATATATATTTCTTATGGCAAAGCAACAAAAAAATTCTATTAGCCGAGTTCTCGTTTTAGTCGTCTGAAGTCATACTAGATATGGATTACCAAAGATCGCTCAATATGGAATTTGTAGGTAATGGATATATATTTCTTATGGCAAAGCAAGAAAAAAATTCTATTAGCCGAATTCTCGTTATAGTCGTATGAAGTCATACTAGATATGGATTACCAAAGATCGCTTGATATGGAATTTGTAGGTAATGGATATATATTTCTTATGGCAAAGCAACAAAAAAATTCTATTAGCCGAATTCTCGTTTTAGTCGTCTGAAGTCATACTAGATATGGATTACCAAAGATCGCTTGGTATGGAATTTGTAGGTAATGGATATATATTTCTTATGGCAAAGCAACAAAAAAATTCTATTAGCCGAATTCTCGTTATAGTCGTCTGAAGTCATACTAGATATGGATTACCAAAGATCGCTTGATATGGAATTTGTAGGTAATGGATATATATTTCTTATGGCAAAGCAAGAAAAAAATTCTATTATCCGAATTCTCGTTATAGTCGTCTGCAGTCATACTAGATATGGATTACCAAAGATCGCTTGATATGGAATTTGTAGGTAATGGATATATATTTCTTATGTCAAAGCAACAAAACAATTCTATTAGCCGAATTCTCGTTATAGTCGTCTGAAGTCATACTAGATATAGATTACCAAAGATCGCTTGATATGGAATTTGTAGGTAATGGATATATATTTCTTATGGCAAAGCAAGAAAAAAATTCTATTAGCCGAATTCTCGTTATAGTCATCTGCAGTCATACTAGATATGGATTACCAAAGATCGCTTGATATGGAATTTGTAGGTAATGGATATATGTTTCTTATGGCAAAGCAACAAAAAAATTCTATTAGCCGAATTCTCGTTTTAGTCGTCTGAAGTCATACTAGATATGGATTACCAAAGATCGCTTGATATGGAATTTGTAGGTAATGGATATATATTTCTTATGGCAAAGCAAGAAAAAAATTTTATTAGCCGAATTCTTGTTATATTCGTCTGCAGTCATACTAGATATGGATTACCAAAGATCGCTTGATATGGAGTTTGTAGGTAATGGATATATATTTCTTATGGCAAAGCAACAAAATAATTCTATTAGCCGAATTCTCGTTATAGTCGTCTGAAGTCATACTAGATATGGATTACTAAAGATCGCTTGATATGGAATTTGTAGGTAATGGATATATCTTTCTTATGGCAAAGCAAGAAAAAAAATTCTATTAGCCGAATTCTCGTTATAGTCGTCTGAAGTCATACTAGATATGGATTACCAAAGATCGCTTGATATGGAATTTGTAGGTAATGGATATATATTTCTTATGGCAAAGCAACAAAAAAATTCTATTAGCCGAATTCTCGTTATAGTCGTCTGAAGTCATTCTAGATATGGATTACCAAAGATCGCTTGATATGGAATTTGTAGGTAATGGATATATATTTCTTATGGAAAAGCAAGAAAAAAATTCTATTAGCCGAATTCTCGGTATAGTCGTCTGAAGTCATTCTAGATATGGATTACCAAAGATCGCTTGATATGGAATTTGTAGGTAATGGATATATATTTCTTATGGCAAAGCAACAAAAAAATTCTATTAGCCGAATTCTCGTTATAGTCGTCTGAAGTCATACTAGATATGGATTACCAAAGATCGCTTGGTATGGAATTTGTAGGTAATGTATATATATTTCTTATTTCAAAGCAACAAAAAAATTCTATTAGCCGAATTCTCGTTTTAGTCGTCTGAAGTCATACTAGATATGGATTACCAAAGATCGCTTGGTATGGAATTTGTAGGTAATGGATATATATTTCTTATGGCAAAGCAACAAAAAAATTCTATTAGCCGAATTCTCGTTATAGTCGTCTGAAGTCATACTAGATATGGATTACCAAAGATCGCTTGATATGGAATTTGTAGGTAATGGATATATATTTCTTATGGCAAAGCAAGAAAAAAATTCTATTAGCCGAATTCTCGTTATAGTCGTCTGCAGTCATACTAGATATGGATTACCAAAGATCGCTTGATATGGAATTTGTAGGTAATGGATATATATTTCTTATGTCAAAGCAACAAAACAATTCTATTAGCCGAATTCTCGTTATAGTCGTCTGAAGTCATACTAGATATAGATTACCAAAGATCGCTTGATATGGAATTTGTAGGTAATGGATATATATTTCTTATGGCAAAGCAAGAAAAAAATTCTATTAGCCGAATTCTCGTTATAGTCATCTGCAGTCATACTAGATATGGATTACCAAAGATCGCTTGATATGGAATTTGTAGGTAATGGATATATATTTCTTATGGCAAAGCAACAAAAAAATTCTATTAGCCGAATTCTCGTTATAGTCGTCTGAAGTCATTCTAGATATGGATTACCAAAGATCGCTTGATATGGAATTTGTAGGTAATGGATATATATTTCTTATGGAAAAGCAAGAAAAAAATTCTATTAGCCGAATTCTCGGTATAGTCGTCTGAAGTCATTCTAGATATGGATTACCAAAGATCGCTTGATATGGAATTTGTAGGTAATGGATATATATTTCTTATGGCAAAGCAACAAAAAAATTCTATTAGCCGAATTCTCGTTTTAGTCGTCTGAAGTCATACTAGATATGGATTACCAAAGATCGCTTGGTATGGAATTTGTAGGTAATGTATATATATTTCTTATTTCAAAGCAACAAAAAAATTCTATTAGCCGAATTCTCGTTTTAGTCGTCTGAAGTCATACTAGATATGGATTACCAAAGATCGCTTGATATGGAATTTGTAGGTAATGGATATATATTTCTTATGGCAAAGCAACAAAAAAAGTCTATTAGCCGAATTCTCGTTATAGTCGTCTGAAGTCATACTAGATATGGATTACCAAAGATCGCTTGATATGGAATTTGTAGGTAATGGATATATATTTCTTATGGCAAAGCAACAAAAAAATTCTATTAGCCGAATTCGCGTTATAGTCGTCTGAAGTCATACTAGATTTGGATTACCAAAGATCGCTCGATATGGAATTTGTAGGTAATGGATATATATTTCTTATGGCAAAGCAAGAAAAAACTTCTATTAGCCGAATTCTCGTTATAGTCGTCTGAAGTCATACTAGATATGGATTACCAAAGATCGCTTGATATGGAATTTGTAGGTAATGGATATATCGTTCTTATGACAATGCAAGAAAAAAATTCTATTAGTGGAATTCTCGTTATAGTCGTCTGTAGTCATACTATATATGGATTACCAAAGATCGCTTGATATGGAATTTGTAGGTAATGGATATATCTTTCTTATGGCAATGCAAGAAAAAAATTCTATTAGCCGAATTCTTGTTATAGTCGTCTGCAGTCATACTAGATATGGATTACCAAAGATCGCTTGATATGGAATTATTAGGTAATGGATATATATTTCTTATGGCAAAGCAAGAAAAAAAATTCTATTAGCCGAATTCTCGTTATAGTCGTCTGAAGTCATACTAGATATGGATTACCAAAGATCGCTTGATATGGAATTTGTAGGTAATGGATATATATTTCTTATGGCAAAGCAACAAAAAAATTCTATTAGCCGAATTCTCGTTATAGTCGTCTGAAGTCATACTAGATATGGATTACCAAAGATCGCTTGATATGGAATTTGTAGGTAATGGATATATCTTTCTTATGGCAAAGCAAGAAAAAAATTCTATTAGCCGAATTCTCGTTACAGTCGTCTGAAGTCATACTAGATATGGATTACCAAAGATCGCTTGATATGGAATTTGTAGGTAATGGATATATATTTCTTATGGCAAAGCAACAAAAAAATTCTATTAGCCGAATTCTCGTTTTAGTCGTCTGAAGTCATACTAGATATGGATTACCAAAGATCGCTTGATATGGAATTTGTAGGTAATGGATATATATTTCTTATGGCAAAGCAAGAAAAAAATTCTATTAGCCGAATTCTTGTTATAGTTGTCTGAAGTCATACTAGATATGGATTACCAAAGATCGCTTGATATGGAATTTGTAGGTAATGGATATATATTTCTTATGGCAAAGCAACAAAACAATTCTATTAGCCGAATTCTCGTTATAGTCGTCTGAAGTCATACTAGATACGGATTACCAAAGATCGCTTGATATGGAATTTATAGGTAATGGATATATATTTCTTATGGCAAAGTAACAAAACAATTCTTTTAGCCGAATTCTCGTTATAGTCGTCTGAAGTCATACTAGATATGGATTACCAAAGATCGCTTGATATGGAATTTGTAGGTAATGGATATATCTTTCTTATGGCAATGCAAGCTTTTCAAATATTGATGAACTATAGCATTATTAGAGTGGAACACTCTATAAATATTTTGGTCTAAATTTTTATTCGTCATTTTATATTTCCTACATTCACTTTCCAAACTTTTATGAGAACAATAAGCACGAATTGAAATAGATTTCTGATTTATGTAATAGCTTTTAATACTAATTAAACAACCAGTATGTCTTGTCATCAATTCAGAAATAATTGACGAATACTTATTCTGTATAAAAACGTTGTTTTGCATATCAAAAATATTACTCCAAACAGATTTTGAAATTTCCAAATGAGATTTCATTTCCAAGAAAATTGAACTATTATTCCATTTCTCTTTCTTCCCTTCAACTAAACAGTTCTTTGAAAGTAGACCTTCATTTGGTTGAATAAAGTCACGTTTAGAATTGTTCTCAACCTTTTTATCATCGCCATTCAAATAAGTTTTAGTTTCTGAAATCTTGTTTTCACCAAGTACTTCAAAATTTGCTTCAGTAGTCTTATGAAAACCAACCATACCGTTAGCCTGTTTTTCTATAATCCCATTTTCAATTTCGGTTTTAAATTTTAAATTATTTTTATATATGTAAATTAATTTACTTCGCAAATTTATTTCTTAATTTTTTTAACTTCTATTTTCTTAGAGTGCATTTCTTTGCAAATAACTGTAAGAACATTACTAATTTTAGGGCTTGTGCTAAATTTCACTTCATTTATATTATTAACATTGTTTATTATAATTTGTTTAATAATTTCTAAACTATCTTTAGTAAATTTAAAATCGTTAAACGGCATTTTAAAGATTTGATAAATCAAATTCACAAAATCACTATCACAGTACTAATTCCCTAATTCACTGTATACAAAAATTAAACTTAACTGCGCTTACTGCAAATAGTAAAACTTCAAAAATTTGAAGTGTCGTTAATTTACAGTAAACCTATTATTTCTGGTAAGTCTAATATTATGATATCCAACTGTAAACCAACAAATTAATTGTTATGATAGAATATAGCACCGTTTTGAATTTATTCTGAAATCAACTATTGATTTTATTGTTACGACACAATACAAATACTTTTTTAGATTTTCACAAAATTAAAAATTAAAAATCAAACACCATCAACAAAAGATTTAACAGGACAAAAACAAACGATTATTTTATATATATTTTATGTTAAACTAAATTAACATGAATTGAAAAAAACAACCGTTTCAAAAATTATTTTATGCGAAATTTAACATATAAAAGCAATCCATTCATAAATTTAACATATAAAAGGATTCGGCTAATAGAATTTTTTTCTTACTTTACCATAAGAAGGATATATCCATTATGTACCTACAAATTCCATATCGAGCGATCTTTGGTAATCCATATCTAGTATGACTTCAGACGACTGTAACGAGAATTCGGCTAATAGAATTTTTTTGTTGCTTTGCCATAAGAAATGTCAATAATCATCAACTAACACTGAGGCACCGAGTGAGTTCTTCTTTAACTACCCGCCACGGCCAAGGCAGAGTCAAATACGCAGCGTCTGTGGGCGCGCAGACTCCTTTCTGGTAGTGAAGAGTACTTACTCTGAAATTTCTTACTAACATACTTACAAAAATTTATACATAAAATTAACATTTAT
This sequence comes from Tipula unca, assembly GCA_951394425.1. NCBI lineage: Eukaryota > Metazoa > Arthropoda > Insecta > Diptera > Tipulidae > Tipula > Tipula unca. Next base: position 2,821,178 of record OX596383.1, on the reverse strand, counting down.
ACATAGTCCCTAATATCAACAATACCGACATTATCAAAACCCCCACATACAAAGATAACCATTTATACAATATCAATAACAACCATTTATACAATATTCACCACACTCACAATATCTCCACGTATAAAAACATAACATGTTATACAATAACATTTTAGAAAGATTGGACAATTTTACCAGATTCTCGTGGCTATAGTTTGATAAAATTTTATATCATTTTAGTTACTTTGCAATTTATTTATTAAATTTTTTATTTTTTTAATTTTATTCAACATTTTTACTTTCAAATTTATACCAAATTTGATGAAACTGAACCTTTTGTGGACGGGGAAATCGTAAATTTAATAAAAGAGTTAAATCAAATAAACTTATATTATTTTTTAAATATTCATTAAAATTAGTGATAGCTTGGTATGATTCTGTAAGATATTATAAATATTATATTATGAAATTGATAATAAATTAAAAAGAAACTAAAACTAACTGAAAATTAAAATTATTTTTATTGTATTTAATTTGGAACTAATAACTAATCGATGGATAACTTTTTAGGACGAAATTGAAAGAACAGAGTAAATTTGTAAATAAAATGGAACGTAATAATTACAAAAGATAATTAACCTCTTTTGATATTTTTTCATTACGTAGTATCGAATAATTTTAATAGTTAAAGATTAATAATTAATATTATGTATAAGAGTAAAAGTTGATGTATGAACATTTTCTTACATATTTAATATTATTTAGTTTCTTTAATTTATAAATATTATTGTTGGAACCACTTTGAGAAAGTTTGTTTTTAAAATCGAATACTAAATAAGTGCTTCCAACAATAAAACATAGTAAAATACGATGAACGATGTTTCTGAATGCCATCTATATATTTGGTAAATTTTTTGTATTAGATTATTAATTTCCGCATAGCGTTTCTCATTGGCATCCAAATATTTCAAAATTTGATCTAAATTTTCGAAATTTGATTTATTTATTTCTAAAATTTATTTTCTGATTTATCAGATTGCGTTTTCATATTTCTTAAAATAATTATATGTAAAATTAATACTGTATACTGTTTTATAATATATATCAACGTGTTTCTAATTCCCAATTACGAAAATTTAAATTTCGTCTATATTAGTTTGAACTAAATCTACACGTTTCTAAATTGTATCTTCATGCTTCAGCATATCACGTGCAAGTTTATTGATTCCACTACTATTTTTATAAATTTCACTAACATGTTTCTCAGTTGAATCAGCATCTACTTGAAATGTATCTGTTTACGGTTTTAATTTTATCTAATTGTTAATAAATGTCATCTACATTGAAAATTTACATTTAAAAATTAAAACTCAGGTTTCTAAATTCCTCCAGATTTTTTATAAATTACACTACCGTATTTTTTGATTTTGTAACCATGACTGTTGAATTAATAAATTGTAAAATTATGCATTTTAAGAATATGTTTCTAAATTGAAGAAAAAAAAGTATCGGCTCTATTCAGATAAACAGTTTTCTGAAATTTAACCAGTTTTTTATTAATAATAGGTAACTTTTTTTTCCGTGTAGCTCAACATATATCACTCTATCAGCATGGGTTTATGCCTAGAAGATCTAATAGATCAAGTAGACGTAGAGTTTACTGATTTTAGTAAAGCATTTGACTCCATCTGCCATCACAAGGCTCTAGAAAGTCTTTACAACTTTGGCTTTGCATCCAACTTCATTAAATGGTTCAACTCATATTTGTCTAGTCGCGTACAATATGTGTCAATTGGAAGCGAAAAATCTAAAATAATCAAAGTAACGTCAGAAGTTCCTAAGGGTTCCCATATTGGACCATGGATTTTTCTCGTTTTCATAAATGGTATAACTGAAGTCATAAAATACTCTAATCTTCTCATGTTCGCAGATGATATAAAAATTTATCATACAATCAATGATCGATAGATTCAGTGAATGGTGCCACAAAAATTCTTTGCTATTGAATATTGACAAATGCAAAGTAATGTCTTTTCATCGCAAGAGAAAACCGATTAACTTTGCTTACAGCGTTAATAATATGGAACTGAAAAGAGTTAAAGAAATAATCGATCTAGGAGTCACATTCGCCAAAAGCTTCTATATTAGCAAGTCTGACTAATCCAACATTTAAAGAGACAAACTGCCTCTTTTTCATTGTATTGCTTGTGTACATACACGTCGCACAATAAAAATTTAAAATGAAACGACTAACACCAATGTACTTTATTTTGCTTTTTCACAAAGGAATATAAAAAAAATAAAAAAATACAATAGAAACAACAACAATCTGTATATAAATATATTTTTTCACCAATACAACTTTAAAGAGGCAAAATCAAAGTAATATATGTCAGTAAAAAAATCAGTCAGACTTGTTAGTATAGAAGATTTTGCATTCGCTGAAAATATGAGTTTTAACAACCACATTGACAAATGCATTGCTACAGCATAATCTATGTTTGGTTTTGTTAATCGTTGTACCAGAGATAACTTATTTACAGAAGATCACTCTTCTTTAACAATCGTGATTTTTGATTTTATTTCCCGTCCTAATATCCTATCTACAGTAAAAAAAAAATTAAACTCATGTATTCTGCGTATTGATGTTATATGAGCACACCTATACAAGCAAATTCATCTCATTTTTATTCTCTCTATATGCATTATTAAATACCTTATATTCATTTCAATTCTCTCATTTTTTTATAAATACATAAATATAAATTTAATTTATTTCAAAGTTTAGTTTATTTCAATCCATGTGATGAAATAGATGCAAATAATGAAAATTTATTCAGATTAATTTGCGTTTAACAAAATTATTGACTATGCCCATAATACATACAATTGTTACACTATGTTACATATTATCGTATATTGAATTCAATTGGATTCTTGTTATAATTCATTTTACAGGAATTCTCTTTTTCTTTTTTTATATTGGAAGTTGGTGGCCTATCATGTCTCGTAAACTTGTCTCTCATAGACAGTAGCAAGCCGTATTTTAAATTTCTGTCAAAGTTCATTAAAAAATCCATTAATAAGAAGAAATTATATTGTTGTACACCCCTGTATAAAATAAATACATATAATTAAAACGCTTAAATATTGATTATTAAAGAAAAACGTCTAAATGGTATCCACAAAAACATCAAAAGAACATGCGTTTCAATATCATAATAACCTAAATAATAATTTAAAGTAAAACATAACAAAAATTTGAAATTGCAAAATTACAACTTAGCATTAAAATATTTTATAAACCTAAATATTTGTATCCAATTTATATTATGCTAAATATGTGTACTTAATTTATAAACTCAATTATTTTTTATGTAAACCAAAATTATGTAATATAGGAAAAAATAAGTCAACAACCAAAGTTGACATACTAAAATTAATATATATATAGTCCACTTGGACTAACTAAAGTAGTTCATTCAAGAGTTCATTCACAGTAGTTTATTCAAAGTAGTTCATTAAATAAATCAGCATAGTAAAATTTAAAACATAGTTTTTATCACGAATAAGAGGAATCCACCTACAAGTAAGTATTCTTCATCTATCGATACTGCCCAGCCCCCACCAGTGGTAAGCGGGTATCGACAAATAACAAGCATCCTATTAACACTAAGGCACCGATTCTAATCGACATTGATGCACGAACCTCGCATGGCAAAGCGAGGAGGGAAGCAATAACAGTGTTTTAGCGCTCCACTCCCCTAGTAACAGGTGTCAATTAGAATCTTTCTCCATACTAACCATAATATCAAAGTCGATATTTCTCCTGACCACATATGATCCGGTATATTGACAATATCGAGTCATATATATCCAGAACAGTTTCTACTCTAGTTAGACTTATACAATATTAACACGACCAAACCCTCACGTATAAAAACAACACATTTATACAATAATATTCTGGCGCAATACCTTGTCTACATTTGGAAGATCCAATTGAAGTTCGACTGTTTGTAACTGATTTATTTGCATTATGTAGTATTTGTGATACAGGTTTTTGATTCAATAAGCATTAATCACAAATACTATATTAGTTACAATCTAACCAAAATAATTTATAAATTTCAATTAATGTTTTAAAAAATACTTGAAATTTGACTGTTAGGTCCTTCATTAAGTCTTAATTAACATTTAATAAGAAGTCTGTGCTCATTACTTGTGATAGCCGTCTTGGAATACTATCGTAAATTGCAGATGAAATCTACCGAAAAATTTCAACTATGTATTTCATTCCACAATTCATGATTTATAATATCACTTCATCAGGAAGCTAATTCTTAATCGTATGTCCAAACACTTTCGATAAGGTTGGGATCGCAGATGCCCAGTCAGGACAATTTTGATACTCGCCATATGTTTTGTCTACATTAAAAATGCAGGTTCAACTTATGCCTTAGGGGCTGTGGTATTGTACTGTTGCAGAATGAATTTGGGTCCAATCATTGAATCACCAGCCAATAGAATAACTCTGTTCAGAAGATTTAATTTGTCTCGAATCGTTGCTATAGTGGTCCTACTCCATTGGATGAAATACAATAATGCAGCATACAAATATTTCTCCCACCTTGTCGTTTCGAGGCCAAAATACGATAATTTTTCACGTCTTTTGGTTTAGAATAAAACAATATTTGACCACAAATGTCATTTAAAAAAAAAAACAAAGACTTATCCGTAATAAAACATTTGCGTCAGAACCTAAGGGCTTATCAAATTTGTTTGGTAAATTTAAAGCGTTTCATTTTATTTCCTGTTGTGATGTACTATTTATAGATACATATACATAAACTTTTACTCCGGTTTCTTTGAGGCGGCAGTAAACAGACGGTGAATCTAAAACAACTATTGAATGAAGTAGCATACAATTTAAAAAATCGCTTTTTGCTTATGGCAATATTAAAATGTAATCCAAAAGTCTTACGCGGTACCAAATAATTTTCGAATCGGATTGAACTTTCGCAACTTTCTGAGATTCGAATCGGATTACGCGGTAACCCCCCAGCTATCCTCGTTTAGTATATGTGTTGTCCGGGTATTGCACCATGGGCGAATTAGTGGCATTGAGTGCTGGAGTAATGCGCCCAACTTTAATTTTTTGTTTGTTTTAGCAACAGCTCTTTGACTTATAGATTTATCTTTAATGAATGATACCAGTAACTTGTCGTGTGTTTCCAACATGTTTAACTGTATCGTGTAATTTATTTTGCGAGCTTGATAAAGTATAGTATGCACAAGATATTCATACCACCCTCCTATCGATTGTGATCAGTTATCATAGCCGATATTTCTTCTAAGCTAATGTTGCGAGTTTTAAGCATTATCTGATACTTCTTTAACGAAATTTGAATAAACACTATAAACTTATTAAATAATTAATGGCCATTACTGGTACCTTACTGTATCAACAATTTGGCTCCAACGGTTTCGATCCTGAGCATGGTCTTCAGATACTGTCTTAAAAAATCTAAAGAAGCCTAGTCATTCTCTACACCGTGGAGCCATCGTCGCCTGCAGCGACCTCTGTGCCTACCATACGGTGGCCCTCCTTAATAAGTAATCAGAAACTTTGTACTTCCTGTACAATATCGGGGATCTTCATCAAATCTCTGACCTCGATATTGTACAGAGCTGCAATCTCTGACCTCGATATTGTACAGGGCCGTAAATCATTCGCAGGATTCTTTTCTCAAATGTAAGGAGCCAATTCTCGTACTCATCCTCTTTGCAATCAACTTTCACATCCATACATAACAACGGGCCTGATCAACGCTTTGTAAAGCTTCAGATTCACGTCACTTGATATAGGTGTTTACATTTTAGCAGTGGCCTTAGAGGATACAAAGCACGACTACCAGCCGTTAACCGCGCTTTAATATCCTCACCCACACTGTGTTTTACTTGTTATTTTAAATGTTTTATTTGTTAGTTTATAATGTTTTATATATTATGTTTATGTTATATAATATTTGAAGGATATGATGTGTAATAGATGTATGATAAATGTATCGTTGTTGTCGAGTGTAAATGTTTTATAATATAAGAAATTATGTGTGATGTAATGTTTTATAATTTAAGATGTTTTGTAATATAAGAGTGTTATAAATAAATGTGTTAAATGTTTTGTGATATATGTTTATTATATATTGATATGTTGAAAGTATGTAATTTGTATTTGTGAATGACTTGTTAAATTATTATATATGGGATAGTATTTTATTTTATAAAATTTATAAAAAAATCAATGTCAGTATTCAGTTGACTTGTGGTGGGATGCACCAATGTTAGTAAGTATTTTGATTTTTTTTTTGATATTATCTTCAATTCAACCCTTTAACCTTTGCCATGGCTAAACGAACACCTTGCACCAGTACCGTCCGAAGGGTTTGAAGTTTGTATGTGATAATAAAGTATACTTACGGCTTGGATATGATCCTTCACTTGTTAATTTAATAAAAGATTTAATTTAAATTTAATTTTAAGTTTTATTATTTTAAAAAATAAAAATGATTTTACGTTATATGATATATAATTGCTCTTTTAGAATTTACTACAATAAAAGATGTTACTTATTTAAGGATTGACTACAATAAAAGATGTTGGTTGATTTAAAACTATTACAATAAAGATGTTGGTTGATTTAAAACTATTACAATAAAGATGTTGGTTGATTTAAAACTATTACAATAAAGATAACCTCTGTTATAAAACTCGGGGTTTATATACAGAATTTTGGGGGAGGAGACTAAGAGTTTAATATCCGTTTTTTGCTTTATTTCTTTTCATTTTCTTTGTCTCCTTTACAATATGTGGAATTTTGGTTTTATTTACATGATCCTTTTATTTTTATTTTTAATAGGGTAATTTATTTTTTCTTTGATATTTTGGGCAAGATCATTTTGTTTATTTACGTTAACTATATTTTATTTTTTGTGTTTTAGTTAGGATCGTTTTACTATTTTGGGATATGGTTTTATTTACGTGATCCTTTTATTTTTATTTTTAATAGAGTAATTTATTTTTTCTTTGATATTTTGGGCAAGATCAATTTGTTTATTTACGTTAACTATATTTTATTTTTTGTGTTTTAGTTAGGATCGTTTTATTATTTTGGGATATGGTTTTATTTACGTGATCCTTTTATTTTTATTTTTAATAGAGTAATTTATTTTTTCTTTGATATTTTGGGCAAGATCATTTTGTTTATTTACGTTAACTATATTTTATTTTTTGTGTTTTAGTTAGGATCGTTTTACTATTTTGGGATATGGTTTTATTTACGTGATCCTTTTATTTTTATTTCTAATAGAGTAATTTATTTTTTCTTTGATATTTTGGGCAAGATCAATTTGTTTATTTACGTTAACTATATTTTATTTTTTGTGTTTTAGTTAGGATCGTTTTATTATTTTGGGATATGGTTTTATTTACGTGATCCTTTTATTTTTATTTTTAATAGAGTAATTTATTTTTTCTTTGATATTTTGGGCAAGATCATTTTGTTTATTTACGTTAACTATATTTTATTTTTTGTGTTTTAGTTAGGATCGTTTTACTATTTTGGGATATGGTTTTATTTACGTGATCCTTTTATTTTTACTTTTAATAGGGTAATTATTTATTTATGATTCTATTTTTTATTGGGATTTGTTTCTTAGAAATTTTCTTTGCAATTTAATTATGTCGTAAATCTAAAACACAACATAGGCTGGCCCTCAAGGAAGAAATTTTGTGGGGTTTTGAAGAAAGCCTAGAAAATTTCTTTAGGTATATGTATGTTAAACATATGTTGCTTATCATTTATCTTTCTTAAATTCTATTGTTAGTTTTTGTATCTTATCTATAGTTACAATCGGGTTTTTGTGGTGTGTGCTGTTTACTGGTTTGTTTCTCCTTGTTTTCTTTTCCTTTGTGGTTTTTCTTCGGGTTGCTGTCTTTCTGTTTCCTCTTTGTATTTTTGATGATCGTCTTTGGCTCGATGTACCTTTTTATTTTTTGTTTTTGTTTTTGGTTTCTCGGTCGTATTTTGTTGTTGTGATATATGTTATGATTTCTATCTTGTTGGTTTTGTGTATTATTTTGTGTTTTTGTGCTGCTGCCGCTTGTTTTATTATGTTCTCCGTAATTGGGTGTGAACAGTTAATTTGGTTATTAGTGTGTCCCTTTTTGATTGTTGACATGGACCTTTATTATTTTATTATTATTAGCGGTATTATGTTTGTTGTTATTAGGTCTGGCTCGATATTATTTATGATTGTTTGTTATTATGTGTTATTTGTGTAATTTATTTGTTGTTTGTTTATTTTTGACTTGTGGTTTGGTTCACGTGCCGAGGTTTTTTAAGCTTTGTTATTATGTTTATTTTATGGTTTTTATTTTATTTCTTATTATTTATTTTATGTACTCTTCGACTTCTGGTTGAGGTATGTTTAATGTGGTCGTCTGGTTCTGGTTCTCCTTAAGTTCTTTTCATCTCATGGCTGGTTTCTTGTCTTGCGTTGTGGTCCTGTTGGTTTGCTTTACTGTGGTTGTTCCCGTTTTTGTAACTATTCTTGTATGTAATTATTATCTTAATTCTAGTGTTTTAGTGTGTACTTAAGATCTATTGAGGGTAATTTTAATTTTCTTTACTTTTAAAAAATTTTTTTTTTTTTTTTTGATTTTTTGAGGGTTTATCTTGTTTTAATTTGAGGGGTGTTTTTAATTTTATTAATTTATTTTGATTTTGGGGATAGAAAATTGTTTTGTGGGAAAGAGTTTTGTTTGGTTAATTGTTATTAATTAGTGGTTTAGTATTTTGGTCTTTTTTCTTCTTATGTTTGTTAGTTTGACCTGTTATGTTGTCTTTTAAGAAGGAAAAAGTTAGATGAGTAAATTTTCATCTTAAAAAAAAATTTATGTTAGACTGGTTAATTTTTGTTTGTTGATTATTGTGGACTTTAATGTTTTATGTGTATGATTTTTGTAATTTACTCTTTTTATGAAATTATTTTAACTTGTTCTTCCTCAATTGTTATTTGTTATGTTGATTGAGAAAGGAAAAGTGGTTTGGTGATTGAAAATTCGATGAGAGTTTTAAAATTTGTTGAATTGAAAAAAAAATTTATTTTAGTAGAAAAGTCCGGTTTTCTGTGATGCTTTATTTGGAATGTGTTTCTTAATTGGATTTCTTTATTTCGGTTTTTGATATTTTGTTGGATATTTTGGGTTATATAATTTTTGTTTAATTGATGGGCTACTGAGCACATTTTATTTATTGAATTTTGCGCTGGGATTGGAGCAGCGGTTTTTGTTTGTTTATTATCTAAATTTTGGTTATATTGGTTCATTCGATTAACTTGAGTGTTTTCTGTACTCTGTCGGTTAATTTGGGAATCCAGTTTGTTTGTTTGGTTTTGTGTCAGGCTGGTGACAGTTTTGGTTTGCTTAATATCTATTATATGATTTCGCGTTGGGCTGGCAACGGTTTGTGTTTGATTGTATGTCGGGCTGGCGACGGGTTTTGTTTGCTTAATATCTACTATGTGATTTCGCGTTGGGCTGGCAACGGTTTGTATTTGATTATATGTCGGGCTGGCGACGGTTTTTGTTTGCTTAATATCTACTATGTGATTTCGCGTTGAGCTGGCAACGGTTTGTATTTGATTATATGTCGGGCTGGCGACGGTTTGTGTTTGATTATATGTCGGGCTGGCGACGGTTTTTGTTTTCTTAATATATAATATTTGATTATTTTGATTCGATTTGTTAACTTGGCTATTTTGTGGGTCTGTGATTTTATTGTCTGTGATACTATATTGTTTAATTAAAGGGTTTTTGAACTTGACTTTTTTGGTTTTTTCTGCTCGTATTTCCTTAAGTATATTGTTGTAATAATTTTTTATTTTATATGATTTTATTCTCCATTTGAGATTTATTTCAAGTTTTATTTTTCTGTAGAGGTTTTGTGTTGCTCTGTATATTTTGTGTATATTACGTTGTGTTTTATGGCAAAATGATGCCAAAATTCTGTTGATTATAAATAGGATAATTATAATGTTTATTGTATTTTCTTCTGTTTGCTTATGAACTAAATTGTGAGGTTCAATTTCACTCTGTCGATTAACTTGAGAACTCGTTGTTCTCGGTCGGTTAATTTGAGGAATTGATCTCTCTTGTGTGTGTTGTGCGTCTGGGCACGTTAGATCTGTTTTGTTATAAGATATAATTTGAGCGTCTTGTTGGCTCAGTGCGTTATTTTCATTATTTGGTACTAAATATAATTGTGGTATTACACTTATTTGGAGAGAGTTTACGTGTGTTGTTTCTTCACACGGATCTTTATTGTAGTTTGTTTTGGGATCCAACGGCAACAGCTCTCCTACTGCTGGTTGGATCCAGGGTCGTTTCCCTGATTGTTTTTTATTGTATCTTGGTTTTCATGTGGTAGTGGGTAGGTCATACTAATTCTCATTCTGTTGAATTGGTTTTCTAGTTCGTTGGTTCTTTGTGTTTGTTGTATGTTACTTCCTGTGTTGTGATTTTGCCGTCCTAGGAACTTGCTTCTGCATTCTTCAAATGTGTGTCCTCTTGTTGTTTTGCAATGTGAGCAGTATTTTGGAGCCGTGTTTCGGTAGTGTGGTTGTCTGTATTTCATAAAGTTTGGTTGCTGTTGATTCATTCTGTCGTTATTTTGATACTGGGGTGTGTATTTATTTACATTTAGCGGTGGTCTGTAGTTTGAGAAGTGTGCTTGGTTGGAGTTTTGTAGCCGTTGTTGTTCTGGTCTGGACTGTACGTTTGTTCTTGCTCGGCAGTAATTCCATGAATGTCCATATTTTCCGCAGTAGCTGCATGTTGGTTTGTTTGTTTGTTCTGGCCTGTTTTGATAATTGTTTCTATTATTGGGTGTCGGGTTTGTTGTTGCTACTAGTAGGTGTTCTACTATTTCTGTTTCATCTATTATTTTACCTAGATCGTCTGTTTCACTGGTTACCATCCTCTCTTTAACTTTGATGTTAATTAGTCCTTTTTTGAATGTCAATATTGCATTCATATTGATGTGGTTGTCATAACCTTCGTCAATTTCTTCCAGTTTATATTTTTCTATGTATCCGTTTTTGTACTTCTCAACTGCTTCGCCTAGTCTGAATCCGAAATTTCTGTCTGTATTTGATTAGTCTACCGAATATTACTTTTTCCTCAGGTGTCAATGTTTCGTATAGCAGGTCTGACATTTCTAGGAATCGTGCTAGCTCATTTCTTCTGTTGTCTCCGGAAAATTCTGGGATGATATTTGTGATATTTTTTTGTATTTTATATTGATCCATTATTATTCTTTGTGTTTTTTCGATATTATGTGCAGCGCTTGTGTTTCGTTCGATTTTGTTGTGTTGTATCTGTTTGGTTTGACTACGGGTGCGGTCTTCTCTATATAATGATGGTTCTCTTCTATTGATTGGTGTTCTTATTGGAGATAGTTGTGTTTTGTTTGATTTTCCACTGAATGGCCAATTAGTGTTCATATAACGTTTTCCTTTCCAAATGTGTGTATTTATTATAATTTAGTGTTTTTCTAGGATTTCCAACCTTATTTGAATTTGAATTTTCTGCTAGGGTTTGCAACCTTAACAATTTTGTTGACTTGAATTATGGGATTTTCAACCCTTGTGATTAATTTCGTTTGATTTTGTTAAACTTAACCTATTTCGCCACAGGTGCGAATTTCTACAGCGCCAATGTTTTACTTTGTTATTTTATATATTTTATTTGTTAGTTTATAATATGTTTTATATATTATGTTTATTGGATATTGATATATCGAAAGTATGTAATTTGTATTTGTGAATGACTTGTTAAGTTATTATATATGGGATAGTATTTTATTTTATAAAATTTATAAAAAAATCAATGTCAGTATTCAGTTGACTTGTGGTGGGATGCACCAATGTTAGTAAGTATTTTGATTTTTTTTTTGATATTATCTTCAATTCAACCCTTTAACCTTTGCCATGGCTAAACGAACACCTTGCACCAGTACCGTCCGAAGGGTTTGAAGTTTGTATGTGATAATAAAGTATACTTACGGCTTGGATATGATCCTTCACTTGTTAATTTAATAAAAGATTTAATTTAAATTTAATTTTAAGTTTTATTATTTTAAAAAATAAAAATGATTTTACGTTATATGATATATAATTGCTCTTTTAGAATTTACTACAATAAAAGATGTTACTTATTTAAGGATTGACTACAATAAAAGATGTTGGTTGATTTAAAACTATTACAATAAAGATGTTGGTTGATTTAAAACTATTACAATAAAGATGTTGGTTGATTTAAAACTATTACAATAAAGATGTTGGTTGATTTAAAACTATTACAATAAAGATAACCTCTGTTATAAAACTCGGGGTTTATATACAGAATTTTGGGGGAGGAGACTAAGAGTTTAATATCCGTTTTTTGCTTTATTTCTTTTCATTTTCTTTGTCTCCTTTACAATATGTGGAATTTTGGTTTTATTTACATGATCCTTTTATTTTTATTTTTAATAGGGTAATTTATTTTTTCTTTGATATTTTGGGCAAGATCATTTTGTTTATTTACGTTAACTATATTTTATTTTTTGTGTTTTAGTTAGGATCGTTTTACTATTTTGGGATATGGTTTTATTTACGTGATCCTTTTATTTTTATTTTTAATAGAGTAATTTATTTTTTCTTTGATATTTTGGGCAAGATCAATTTGTTTATTTACGTTAACTATATTTTATTTTTTGTGTTTTAGTTAGGATCGTTTTATTATTTTGGGATATGGTTTTATTTACGTGATCCTTTTATTTTTATTTTTAATAGAGTAATTTATTTTTTCTTTGATATTTTGGGCAAGATCATTTTGTTTATTTACGTTAACTATATTTTATTTTTTGTGTTTTAGTTAGGATCGTTTTACTATTTTGGGATATGGTTTTATTTACGTGATCCTTTTATTTTTACTTTTAATAGGGTAATTATTTATTTATGATTCTATTTTTTATTGGGATTTGTTTCTTAGAAATTTTCTTTGCAATTTAATTATGTCGTAAATCTAAAACACAACAACTGGTTTCGTGAGTTTAAGCATCCAAATATTTAAACCTCCTCACTTCCTCAAACATATAGTGGCCACTACTAAAACCTGGTGTGCCATTGTCCCTATGCCCAGAAATCATGTATGTAGTTTGTTTGAACTCATTGATTCCAACAGAAGCTGAAAATTCTACAAGCGGATCAAGTATTTACTTCACTTCGTTGCTCAGTTCAATCCCGCATGTGTCATCTGCATATGCAAGCACCTTATTGGACTGGCGATATACGATGTTGCGCTGAGGTGTTACAGTTTTACGAAAGACGTACTCCAACAAAAGATTGAAGAGTATCGGGGACAGAGCATCTCCCTGCCCGAGTTAACTGCAACATTTTTTGATAGCCTGTTCTTAACTTTAACACAGCATTGGGACTGCGTCACTGTTATCCTACACAGTCATACCAATTTTATTGGCATTCCTAGATATTCCAGAGCAGACAACAAACTCTCTCGGTTAATGAGTCATAGGCCTTCCGAAAATCCAGGAACACCTGATGACAACCTTGTTAAAAATTGAATTAAATATAATAAAAATATTTAAAAAAGATGGGATCGCAAATGGTTCCTATTACAAATACTTATGAATCAATTAGTATTAAAAATAAATAATTTTCTAATGGATTTACGTGAGTACCACAATCCAACAATTATGTTTCCTACTTTCCTAATTTTCCACACTAAACTTTAATCCCTATATGAATTATTTTATAAGCCACTATATTTCAATAATAAACAGCACTTCAGTTTTATATACCCACTATATAGTGGATTTTTTTCCATGAAAATATCGATTTTGTCGTATATGAAAAATTATGTTCTACAGTAGTCTGTTAATTCATAGTACAGTACAATTATCTGTCGAGTAGCATAGCATTTTCTTATTTGATTTTAGGTGAAGTCCAATATTAAATACACCGGCCCCGTGGCGCTGTAAAAGTTTTTATTTAATTATTAGTTAAATAATATCTGGTTCAATGCCACGCTATCAGAACATTTGGCAGTTAAAAGCCCACTTACCTATATGTATATACATATGTATGTAAATATGTATATAGATTTAAATTTGATTATCGTTCAATTTGACGACGTGACATCAAATGGGAAAAATACATGAAAACGAAACATATACTATTTATCAGAGTTTGGCATAAGATCTTGGAAATACTGTTAGCTATTCACAAACTTAAGTTGGCCATATTCTAAAAGCGTATCCAAATGTTTAAATTTATTTATTTACTCTTATTTCCATCAAACCAATCACTTTAGCACAATCCCGGAAACAATCACTTGAAAAATGAATAGAAAGTAAGTTGAAGTTTTGAAATTGCGTTAAAGCTTTTAAGGCGGCAATTATTTTCTCTGACCACTATTCTATTTTAGACCAAACTGATACCTATCAGTTTTTACAAATATTCTAAGTCAACAAAAAGTTTTCTTATTATATTATAAATTTTTGAATATAAGTGCTCAAAATATTTAAAAAAATTGGGTGGTAAACTGTTGATGCGGGATCCGACATGCTTTCGCTGACATACATTTTTAATTTAATCTAAATGAATGGTCTCCAATTCTGTTATGCAAATAGATATTTCGTTGGATTGCTTTATTTTTATACTGAGGGAGTCCCTTAAAGTGAGAAAAAAACAACGAATAACTCAAAAACGAGCATGTATATGAAATAACTATCAAAAGCTTGTTTGAATTTAACGGGGGAATATAATGGCACATATTATTATAATTTTTATTACAGAACCTTATTTTGTTTGATATATTAAACACATTTTATAGAATATTTTTTATTTTTTTGGAAATTCAAATTAATTTAATAAATGCTCGACATGATGACTCGCGACTGCAACCAACCCGTGTAATAAAAGGTTTATGAACATTTCTGAAATGGTCTCTTTTACTGTTTGCACCAACATTAATTAGAGGCACATTTTCCTTCAGGTTTTCGATATTTATCACCAGGATTATTAAAGTTCTTATTTCAAAAATTTGTTACTAATTTGCTAAATATCGTAAACAAATAATGTCTGTGAAAAAATGTCTTGTATAAAATAGTTAAATTTATTAAGCAGAATAAGATTCTGTAATAAAAAATATAGGTTTCCATTTAAAAAAAATAATCATGCAATAACTTTGAAACCGACTCCCTATATTTAAACAAGTTGGAGCAACGTGTATGTGGATCACTAAAAAAATAATATGAATTCAAATTGCAAGTACATATGTATAATGAATATTACAAAAACAAAAACAAACAAAGTACAAAATAAAAATCTTCGATTTGCTTCCACTTTATTTTATACTCATTTTATCGAACAAATACATTCAGAATTAAAAGTTATATATATATATATATATATATATATATATATATATATATATATATATATATATATATATATATATATATATATATAATATGTATACGTTTTGGAGTATCACTAATACAACGATGACTTAGGAATAATCACAAGTTTTGTTTAAAATCATTTTTTTCGCTATTAATTGTGCAAAAGAGAAATCTATAGCCTTCTTTATCTATGGTTGTACTGTAGAATTTACAAATTTGTCAACTTTATCCTAACTATATTTTGCGTATATAAGATCCCATGTTGAATACGCATCAATAATTTGGAGCCCGTATTATGCTAACCACATCAAAAGGATTGAAAGCATTCAAAAGAAATTTATGATCTTTATTTATAAATTTACAAACACTAATACACTTTGTTTTGCATTTTACTATGGAATATGACAAACTGCAACGTTGTATAATAATATGAATATCTATTTGAATAAAATATATCAACCAACACTAATACATACAAAAAGACGACGACTTTTTCCATTTTTTGACTTTTTTGACATAACAAATGTACAAATAGGTGACAATGGAACACAACATTGCCGTCTATTGCACCAATACTAAACCCCTTGAAGTTATCCCAGGATTTCATCCCATGATTTTTTAAAATTACCTCTGGCAACACGTGTAAATACTCCATCCCAGACTTTTTAAAAATACATATAAAATTTGTATAGTTGTTTCATCCCAGGATTTTTTACATTTATGCTATCCCACCCTTTTTCGTCTGTTGTGTGAATGTTAGGTAAGGCTATGGACCAACAGAATGTCTATGCCAAGTCCTTTGAAAAAAAAAAAAACAGGGTCTTGAACCTTATCGCAAAGAGAAATTAGCAGTCCTTAAAAAGACTTAAAGCCCATAACAATTTATATTCCACCAAATCAATTTTACATATTAAAAAAGTCTGGGATGAGTATTTTGGTACTAACTCTATATACATACATATTTTTTTTGTAGACGAAAAAGTGTGGGATAGCATAAATGTAAAAAATACTGGGATGAAACAACTATACAAATTTTATATTTATTTTTAAAAAGTCTGGGACTGGGATTATTTAAACTAGTGTTGCCAGAGGTAATTTAAAAAAATCATGGGATGAAATCCTGGGATAACTTCAAGGGGGTGAAAAAAGTCGGTTTTGGCAATAATCTGTGTGTGCCTATGTAAATAGTTGGACTTGCTAATATAGCAGATTTTGGTTGTTGTTATCTTACGATCGTGTATTGTGTATTGTAAATTGTTTATGTTTATGTACGACAATTTATTAATTAGTTATCTCTTTTCTTCTTTCTATATTCCATATCTTTTAAATAATTAATCCAATACTACAAACATATAGTCTCGCCGGTACTTCAAGCCTGATTCAGTCAGTGAGAACACAGATACCCTCTTACATTTAATAGCTTATACTTGAAAGTGTTAGTGCGAAAATAGAATAAAAAAAATGTACATCACACTAAATTATATTGATTTTTTATCGTTGTGCAGTTTGGACGTAAAATCAATGTGCGCGGAATATAATTAAAATAAAATTAAATTAAAATAAAAAGTGCAATGTTAGTTCTGTTTAATTATTTAGTATTTTAGATAATTACTGTGCATATAACAAATAATAATTAGTGGTAAAATAATAAGGGGCCTATTTTCCCCCAAAAAAACAATATCAGCATTAAATCAGAATAATGCAATGGGTAAAGTGGAACATAGCCCAAAAAAATATAACAACGCTAAATGAAAAAAGTGGTTCGACCTCAAATTTAGCAAATTTGGTGATACCACCTTTTACCACCTTTTAACACTAATGAAAATACTAGTAAAATAATAAATGCTAAAACAGCAAATGAACCAAGTGCAATGAACGTGAATAACGATTTTAATTTAATTAGTGAGATAGGTCACTTAAATAAAGAAAATTTGGTGCAAACCGGAATGGATAGATACATAACTGTTCAGATTAAAAGAAAAAGAAGCCCGAAATCAGCGCAATTAGCTAGTAAGACTAAAGCGTCTAGATTAGAACATGGCGCTTATCAAATACCTCTCGGCAATAGATTTTCTAGCTTGGAAGAGGATGGTGCCGATGACACAACAGCCAAAAAGATAGAAAAGCCGCCACCAATTTATTTAAGAGAGGCGTCAAATAATGAACTCGTCAATATAATCGACAAATTAACGGATTCAAAATTTTATATTTTCCCACTTAAAAGAGGCAATATCAAAGAAACCAAATTCCAACCTTTGGAAATTGATGGTTTCAGAGCGCTTGTTTTTCGATCAAAACAGCAGAAAGCGATATTACACTTACCAGCTGAAAAGTCAAAAAGGGTTGACTGTTGTTTTAAAAGGAATGGAGAGTAGCGTAGAGGTGACCGATATTCATGCGGCTCTCGCCGCGCAAGTTTTCCATGCCAAATCTATTGCAAACTTTTTAAATCGGGAGAAGATTAGTCAACCGATGTTTCGCATAGAATTAGAGCTAGATGAGAAAAACCAAGGAAACCACAGTATATATAACTTGAGATATTTACTGTAACCGGACCAGTACAATGCATCAAGTGCCAAGAATACGGCCACACAAAAGCTTATTGCACGTTGAGTGAAGTTTGAGGTATCTGTGGCGAACTTCATGATTCAAAAAAATGCGATAAGACGAGAAATGATCCATCAGTAAAACGCTGTAGTAATTGTGGTGAAAATCACACAGCAAACTATAGAGGGTGCCCAGTATGAATACACACTCAACAACACAAAATCACCTGGAGATTGTTACAAACAATTTTGCACAACCAGGAGTTTCCTATGCCAACATCCTAAAAGGTACCGCCCCAAAAACGAAAGTTCATTTCAACGAAGAAGAATTAAATATTCACGCAACCGTAAACAAACTGACCGAAACGATTCAAAGTTTCATGATGATGATGGAAAGACAAATGAGCATAATATGAATGCATAATATGAACACACTAATGCAAATTATCGTCAAAAGCCAAAAATGACGCTCCTAAAGATAGCTGTATGGAATGCGAACGGTCTTCCACAGCACAAAGCTGAGGTTCAGACCTTTCTTGTCGATCAAAATATAGACATCATGTTAATATCAGAAACACACTTTCCAAACGCAATTTATGGATTATTTTAATCAGCTGGGCATTAAATTTCTCACAGAAGGCGACTACAATGCTAAACATCTGCAATGGGGTTCGAGATTAACAACACCTAAAGGAAAGCAACTATATGAAGCAATGAATGAAAAAAATCTAGATTATTTATCATCTGGACGACACCCAACTTACTGGCCATCAGATAGAAATAAAATACCTGATTTAATAGATTTCTGTATAACAAAAGGAATTGGACGCACCAATGCTCAGGGGCACTATCATGATTTCCGCGGCGAGTCGTAAAATATTTTGATATGCTATTTTCGACCCGCTGTAACTTTTCTAATATGAATTCCGATATCGAAAATATTATAAACGCACTCATTTTATGACATAAAACGAACTAGTTTAAGGCAGTTTGACGTTTGTCAATGTTCGTGATATGTCATTAATTGTGGTTATATGTTTGCATATAAATTTTGATTTAAGTGTTAAGTGTAATAATATTGTTGAAAAATGTTCCATTATTCTATTGCTCCGTTTTTGAAGATCGAAGAACAGACAAGTCCAATCCTCTGAGTTTACCTTCAAGTCGGTAAGCATAAGAATTTTTTTTTCTATTTTACAAAAAGAAAACTTAAAACATTTTATTAAATTATTAATTTGACAGATTGAGAAAACTATTCCGGCTTTCTAAAGAGGCGTTTTGTTTTATTTTGGAAAGTACTTCTGAAAAATTTCAAAGGAGGAATGTGCGAAGCATACCACCAATCCTTAAATTGGCTGCAACTCTTCGTTTTTTGGCGGAAGGTAGCTACCAGCAAGGTGTAGGCACAGATTGCAACGTGTGTATGGCACAATCTACGGTTTCAACTGTTATTAATGAAACCCTCAACATTTTGGAAGACGAGCTTTGTAATAAATTCATAAACTTTAAACAGAGTGTGGAAGAAAAACGCGAAGAGAAAATGTATTGTTTCAAGAAACATGGAATACCAGGGGTTATAGGCTATATCGATGGTACACATGTTGCAATTATTTGCCCATCAATAGATGAGGAACAATATTTTAATCGCAAAGGATTCCATAGCATCAACGCCATGATAGTAAGTTTATTAAAATAACTATACGTTATAACTTATAGTTTCAATCTATAATCTTAACTAATGATTTTTATAGATATGTGACCATACATTGAAAATTTTATCAGTGAATGGGAGGTATGGTGGATCATGCCATGATTCTTTTATATGGTCCAAAAGCCAAGAAAGGGAGTACTTGGAAAATCTAAAATCAAGCCGGGGTGAAAAATCATGGCTGCTAGGTAAAATCTTAATCAATTTATAAAATATATTTAAACTTAATAATTTAATAAATTTTAGGTGATTCTGGATATCCGCTGGAGCCTTGGCTCATCACTACCTACCGTAATCCAGCCAATGAGTCATTTGAATTACGTTTTAACAATAAACACGCTTCAGCAAGAGCTGTTATAGAGAGGGTAAATGGCGTTCTTAAGGGGAGATTCAGATGCCTATTAAGAGCGAGAGAGTTGCATTATTCACCTAAAAAGGCCGTAAAAATTATTAATGTTTGTGCCATGCTGCATAATATATGCATAAAATATAAAATTAGTTTTGAGGAAGATCTGGTAACTGACGATGCTAATTTTAATGCTGATTTAAATGTAAATCCATCACAAACAAACAATGTTTACCGAGAAGCAAATGCAATAAGGGATCAAATAAAAATGCAATTATAATTAAAAATTTGTACATATAGCTATATTTCAGTATTTCACTTCATTTAATTCATAAATTTTATTATATTTATTAAATTATAAAATAAATCAAATCGATTTAAATAATTATCACATTATTTCATTTCACTTTTATATATCATATATCACATTTTAATTTCATTTTATCACATTTTATCACATTATTAAATTAAATAAATCGAACTTCGGAATATTTAATTAATTGGTCATTAAGTTTTGTAACTCCAGTTCTTTTATTTGAAGTTTTATATTATGCATTTCTTCAGCCCGTTTCTCCTTTCTTTGTTTATATTTTAATTTTTCACTTATTTCTTTTTCTTTTAGTTTCCGTAATAATTTTAGTTCATTTCTTATGTCCTTCAATATTCTGGTTTTATCAGTGTTGTAAATTTTAAAGTCTTTGTTAAATTCGCTTTGCTTGTCTATCTGTTTTTTCAAAAGATTTGAATCATTGGATTTGTTAGGACGATTTCGCCGGGACGAAACTGTTGGCGTATCTTCAATCTCATTTATGGGGCTTCCCATGTCATAGTTTTCGGAAATATTTTCGACCGGTTGAAATATATCCATGTCGTCAGACTCTTCGAAATTAGGAATGGTTCCAAATGACATATTTCCAATTTCAGATTGCGAGATGGTTGTAATATTCATTTCGAGTCCAAAACTTTTGCTTCCACTTATACCATCTGCCCGACTTCTTAATTTACAAATACCTATAATCCTTTCTTCTAATTCAGTAATAATCTTAGGCTTACATACTCCACCACCGGTTTTATTTTTTCCTTGTGTATTAAATGACAATTTTGTACTGGCGTAGTATTTAACGTCTTTCCATACTTTTTTCCACACATCTGAATTTCTCGTAGGTGGACCCTCAGCATTGAGCTGTGTCGTTAAATCATTCCATAATGCATTTGATTTGGATTTGTAATGGCAGCTACTTAATTTATTTGTTGCCAAATCCCTATTCTGTTCCATAAACTGGACCATAACCTCAAACTGTTTTGGGTTCGTTTTTAAAGCTTTGTTTGATCTAAAAAAATTACACTATTTATAAATATATGTATATAAAGAATTAATTTATTATTTACTTACATTGGTAAATTTAATTTAAAATAAATTGTCACGAACCAAACTAAAAATAAGCCAAAAATAATAAAAAAAAAAGATAAAAGTTTGTCAGTAAGGCAGTAAGTCCGTAAAAAGAATTAAATCTGAGTGAATTTATTGGTACAAAAAACAAAATATTATAAAATAAAATATAATTGGATTGTATAATCAAAAATTCGTGATTTTTGAAATTAATTAAATAAGTATTATTAAGTTGTTGGACAATGAATTAAGACAATAAAATCCAAAACAAAACGTTAAAATAAAATAAGTGATAAATTTTAGTGTTAAGAAAACTTGTCTTAAAACTAAAATTATTAAAAACCAAAAACTATATTAAATATTTTTTTTTTGAATTATGTAATTTATTAATTACTAACTGTAATTCTATTGATCAGTTCGACCACCTGTTTGGGGTTTATTCTTAGTTTATAAAAAATTATCATACGATATTTTCAAAAAGAAAACAAAAAAAATGTATTTTTTTATTTGTTCTAAATATTAAGTGCAAAAAATTATATAATTAATAACAATACTACATTAAGTTATATAGTTAAACTAAGTTTACTAGTTTAAGTGCAAAAAATAAATAAAAACTATGAAACTATGTATAAAAAAAAAAAATGTATGGTGATTAAAAGTGACCTATGAATGAATATTTAAATAGACTGTAAAAAAATAAGGTGATCAGTTGTACGTGATTTAATAATAATAAAAATAAAAAAATAAAAACTGTTACGTGAATGATCAAGTGAAAATTAAAAATTTAAAAAAATGTTCTAAATAACTTATTTTTATTTAATGGAAATAAAATTAAATAATTAAGTTAGAAAAATTAATAAACATTAAATATATATGTATATATTATTAATAAAAATCAAAAATATTGGAGTCATTGGCCGTGGTCATAATTTTAAGTTAAGTTTTTTTTTAATTTGATACTATATATTTTTTTTTTGTTGTAATTATTATTAATTAAATTAAAAAAATTAGCTTTAATTTTTTTTTAATTTAGTCCATTATTTTCACTAGTTCATTTTCTCAATTTATCTTTAAAATTTTTTTTTTTTTTTCGGGTTAATGAAAATAATGAATTATCAATGGCGTCATATTAGAATTAAGTTATCAAAATAATTAGAAGTTTTAATTTTTCCTTTATAACTCTTAGTTATAATATTAATTGATTATTAGTTTGTTTTTTTTTTGTTGATATAATATGGTCGATAATTTTTTTAAATAATTAAATATTTTGTTTTTGAAAGTGGATTTATTTACTAAATTTTGAGTTTTCATTAATTTATTATTTGTTTTTGGTTTGGTTTTGTTTTTGCGTTTGGTTTTTTTGTTGTGTTTCTAAATTTCATTGCAATTTTCTATTTCGGGTTGATATTGTTCTCTGTGCAATGAGAAGCTAAAAGCTTTTAGTGGAGATGATGTGAGGTAGGTATTAGTCATGGTGAGTTTATAGTCTGTCGTCCCCTTCCTTTACTCGTTTCCTAATTTCCCTTCCCGCGGTCTAGCAAGGTTCACAAATACTTTGGAAAAACCCACCCCATTACCCTGAGCTCTAGCCAGCCTAAGTTGACCGCTCCAGAGTTTATTTGTGAACATAATATTCTGAAAATGGTTGGTGATTACCGATTGCATTTATTTTGACCAAAACTATATTGGACAAAATATAAAAAACCGATTCACCGGTGGCAAACCGTTACAGATGGCGCCCAAGCACAAAACGGCTACTCTTCAATCTATTCTATCTTATTTTTCTTTGTATTCGCGGCTGCATCCAGAAGCATTAGCAAATTTGTCGAATGAGTTGTTTGAGCAATGCATAAAATAATTTTCAAAAATATTTTTTTTTTACCTCGATATTAAACATAAGCGCTATCGCAATATTATATCCATTTTATTGTAATGTAGACTTTATTGTAAGATTTAGCGATATGTTTTCTGTCATTACAGACCATTTCATTCTCTCGCATTGAGTTCCAAAATGTTTTTTTTTGTATGAATACAATGTTAGCTAATTAAGAGTTTGAGTTTTGTGGTTTGTTTCAGATACAAATGAATCTAATACGTCAGTACTATTGAATCATATTGTGCACTATTGTATGAAACCACTTTGATAAAAATATTCTGTTTCCCTATCCCCGGCAGACTTAGACTCACTATATTATGACACTACTTATCGACATCATCTCAATTCAAATAATATTATTTATATATTCATTTTTTTTATTGTTGTTTAAAATTATTATTATACATTTAATTAGTTTTTTTTTTGGATTAAATGGTTTGAAATTGAATCAGATTTATGCTGCATCATTTTGCTGGTTTAAATACTTTTTGTTATACTTTGCATTATACTCAGAAAAATAAACTTTCGGGATTATTTCACCCTTATTGACTACAACAATTTATCTTCTTTATTTTACTATTTAACGTATAAACACTAATAGCATAATGATTGACCCTAATTTTTTGGAATCTGACGAATTTTTGGTAGAGTGTGAAGTTCGCAAGATTGGAGGCTCGTTGATGCATCAAATACAAGAAATTAAGCAAGCCTTAGAGCATGAGTCTGATCAACTACTCGCTGCTCATCCCAAAGCTTGTAAGAACCCTCGGCGGGAAATAAGTATCTGTGCACATAAGTTAACACAAATTCGTGTATCTTTGGAAAACACCGCCTCTCTTGAACACGCTACTCGAGTAAATGAATTAGATATTTTTGCTTCAAGGATTTTACATATTAAGGGACGGCTTCAACGAATAAGCACATCCAAGGTGGTCAAACCGCAAACATTAAAACTCCAAGAACTTTCCGACAAAATTTTAAATCTAGTTGAAAATCTAAGACAACCAGATGTTGATTTAGAAATTTCACTTAAATCAATCCAGCAGATTCAATTGGAAAATCCAAATGAGAACAGTAGTGGAGAAAGTTCAGATTCTAATATGGAGGAAAAGCATATTTCGCCCAATAAAATTCAACCATCTACCAGTGCCAACGTTCAACCAGCCAGTTCTCCAACAAACGCAACTAACCCTTGGCCTGACATGGACCATGAACTTTCAATGGTATTAGACGAACTATCTAAACGAGTAAAACAGCTGCCTTATGGTATCGAAGGAAACCAAACAAAAGTTTAAAGAAACCAATGAGGCCTTACGGGATTTAACCAATAATGACAATAAAGAAGCTACAAGTGAAAATGCTATT
Source organism: Tipula unca (assembly GCA_951394425.1). Classification (NCBI taxonomy): domain Eukaryota; kingdom Metazoa; phylum Arthropoda; class Insecta; order Diptera; family Tipulidae; genus Tipula; species Tipula unca. The sequence continues at coordinate 2,796,439 of OX596383.1, read as the reverse complement.
GAAAATGAAAGAATTGTATATCCTCGTAATTATCCTTTAACACCGGAAAAAGTTGTGCCGATTGCAGTACATTAGTGGAATATCCATTTCGATGGGTCAGTAACAGGAGTTAACATTGAACGTTTTATATTCCGAGTTGAACATTTGGCACAGTCACATAACATTCTTGTGGATCGACTTGTAAATGATTTAGGGTTTTTACTTAAAGGAGTTGCGCGTGAATTTTATTGGCATTATCTTGAGCGAACGAGGGAAGCAAATTGGCCTCAACTGAGAAAAGCACTGATAGATCGTTTCAAAGATAGACGCACTGATACTGATATCCGAAGGGAACTAGATGGCCGTAAACAAAAGCATCCAACAGAAACCTTTGTTGAGTTTTATAACGAGATGATGATGTTAACAATGGCTCTCCAGACACCAATCCCAGATACGGAATTCATCAACATACTAATGCAAAATATGCGTCCAGGATTGCAACTCACACTTGCTGGAAAAACATTTTCAACAATTCCAAAATTAGTCAGTCGTTGTATAGCTACTGAAGACTCATGGCGACGTCTTAATTATAACCCAGAACAAAGTGTCCCAAATAAACGACATATTAGTGAACTAAGTTTTGATAATCAATCAGACTATGGTAGTGAGAGATACCCAGACATTTCGGCTATTCAGACACCACCGAAGCCATTTAACACTAATAAGTGGCCACAATCGAATTTGAGTCCTTTAAATGAGTATAGGCGGAATCGAGTTTCAAGTGAACCTTTGTGTTGGAATTGTGAAATTAAAGGTCACGCATTTATGGATTGTCCATTACCATTACAGCATATGTTCTGTTTTGGATGCGGGTATCCAAATGTATTAAAACTGCATTGTGCTAGGTGTACCCCGGGAAATTCCAACACGGGAGTGATATCAGGAGACCCTCATTTCCGCAAAACATTAAATCGAGTCTCCACGACACATACAGCGGATGCTGGTCCCAGTACCCGTCCGGAATCGAAAGATCCCCATCAACAGCTGTAGTTGAAACCCCTTTTACTCATTTAAATCCAAGACCTCAATCTAATTTTATCAAATCTTCTATAAAACAAGTGTATTCAGAGCCAACTAAAACATTTCACCACATTCATTCATATCCTCGTTTTATATCTACAAAGATAAGTCGAGCTATCAAATATTTCAAAAGTAGGCGTCAACTGCGAGCTAAAATTACAGAATCAATTATAAACACGACTTATGATGCTAGACCGTATGCTGACGTTGAAATTTGTGGGATTCCATTCCGCGGATTGCTTGATAGTGGAGCTACTGTGAGCATACTTGGTTCAAGTGCAGACAAATTTATTAAAAATTCAAAAGCTCGAATACATTCGCTTTCGTCTCATGTGTTGACTGCTGATGGATCAAAACAACGAATCGTCGGTTACATCCACGCTTCTATTAAATATCTCAATATTGAACGAGATATGAAGATATTTATAGTTCCCAGTTTACAACAACCCTTATATTTGGGCATCGATTTCTGGAATGTATTTGGATTACAACCCATGATCGTAAATGCCAGTAATATTAGTGCCATTGATGATTCTGGTAGTTCCAACAACATAATTTTAACACCTCCTCAGAATCAACAGCTCGTTTCTGTGATTGACCAGTTCCCAAGTTGTAATAAATTAGGGTTAGGACGCACACATTTGGTATCACACACCATAGACGTCGGAAATTCACCGCCAATAAAGCAACGACACTATTCGGTTTCTCCAGCAGTTCAAAATAAAATGTATGAGGAATTAGACAGGATGCTCCACCTGGGAGTCATCGAGGAAAGTAATTCGGCATGGTGTTCTCCGATTGCTATGGTGCGTAGGCCTAATGGAAAAGCGAGGCTTTGCTTAGATGCTAGAAAGCTCAATGATTGCACTCACAAGGACGCCTATCCGCTCCCGCTAATAGACGGATTGATAAGTCGCCTGGATAAAACTCGCTTTATTTCGAGTATAGATTTGAAAGATGCGTTCTGGCAAATACCGCTAGACCTAACTTCAAAAGATAAGACAGCATTTACAGTGCCAGGACGACCTTTGTATCAGTTTGTAGTCATGCCGTTTGGGTTGTGTAACGCACCCCAAACCATGTGCAGACTGATGCATAAGGTCATCCCGCATCACTTACATGATCGCATCTTTGTGTATTTAGACGACCTACTCATTACTTCAGCGACTTTCGAAGAACACCTCTCCCTTTTGAGTGATGTTGCTTATCGCCTTAAAATAGCCGGTCTCACTGTCACCATTGAGAAAAGCAAATTAAAAAGGTTCGAGCTGTTTCAGAATTTCCACGGCCTAGAACGGTTCGTCATATACGAAGATTTTTGGGAGTGACGGGCTGGTATCGGCGATTTATTAGCAATTATTCTACACTTGCAGCTCCTCTTACAGAGCTACTGAAGAAAGGAAAAACATTTCAATGGAATGATGATGCTCAAGCATCCTTTGACTCACTGAAAACCGCTCTGATATCAGCACCCGTCTTAGTGAATCCAAATTTCAATAAGCACTTATATATCCAATGCGATGCTAGTAAGACAGGAGTGGGTAGCGTCTTATTTCAGAAAAGTGATGATGGTTCGGAAAATCCCATAGCATATATGTCACAAAAATTGAATGCGGCACAACGTAATTATTCTATTACGGAACTTGAGTGCTTAGCAGCTGTGCATAGCATTAAGAAACTTCGCGCGTATGTTGAGGGACTTCCTTTTACAATCATCACTGACCATTCGAGCTTGAAGTGGCTTATGTCACAAAAAGACCTCTCTGGTAGACTAGCCCGCTGGAGTATGAAGCTACAGGGTTTCAATTTTCAAATTGAATATTGTAAAGGTAGTAATAATTCAGTACCTGACGCTTTGTCCCGCGTTCATTCCGACGAAATCAACATAACCGAATTATCAAATAAACCTGATTGTGAAATACAACCTTTGCACATTGACCTATCTTCAACTGCGTTTCAAGACCCAAAGTATGTTCAGTTGATTGAGTCTGTCAACAATAAACCGCAAGCGCTTAATTTGATGGTACGAGATAAAAAGGTTTTTATTAATACTTCACCCGGTATACTATATTCCGAGTCTGGTCATCCTGAATGGAAGTTAGTAGTTCCGGATCCCTTAATCTTACCATTAATTAAGCAAGCACACAATGCTCCCTCTGATGCACACTTGGGAATTGCTAAGACATTAGAACGATTGAAAAGACATTATTATTGGTCAACTATGTATCGTGATATCAAAGAACACATTTCATCATGTGTAACCTGTAAAATCTGTAAGAGTCCCAACTATATTTTACGCTCTACTATGGGTCGACAAGTTGTTGAATTTCGACCATGGCAAAGAATTTATGTGGATTTTTTAGGACCATATCCACGATCTAAAAAGGGTAATACTCACATCGTCATTGTGTTAGATCACTATTCACGCTTTGTAAATGTTAAAGCTATTCGACAAGCATCCGCTTCTATTTTAGTGGAATATTTAGAGCGTGACATTTTCTCAATTTTCGGCGTTCCAGAAAGCCTGGTCTCCGATAATGGGCGACAGTTTGAGTCGAATTTATTAAAGAATCTGTTGAGTAAATACAATGTCAATCACATGTTTACCCCAAAATACTCTCCGCAGTCCAACGTGTCCGAACGAACTAACCGATCAATATTGGCAGCAATTCGTTCGTATATTGGTGAGAATCATCAAAATTGGGATGTTCATTTGAGTGAAATTGCATCCGCGTTGCGTAATGTTGTACATGACTCAACTGGTTTTAGCCCTCACTTTCTTGTTATCGGGCAACATTATGTATCACACGGCTCAAATTATGAATTGTTACGAGAATTAGAACATATTAGTTCCAACAGTTTGCAAGTCACATTCAAATCTGAAGTATTAACCCACGCTCAACAGTCTGTATTAGCTCATCTAAAAGCGGCATACCAGAAAAATGTTAGTAGATATAATCTAAGAAGCCGAGAACATCGTCTAAGTGTAGGTCAAACCGTGTTTGTGCGTAACTTTACATTAAGCGATGCATCCAATAAATATTCCGCAAAATTGGCTAACAAATTTCTAAAAGGACGTATTTTAAGGCCATTTGGTAATGTGGCTTATGAAATAGCCGACGAGAATGGGAAAAGTTTGGGTATCTATCACACAAAGGACATTCGAACGTAGTTTATTTTCTTATATAACCGCACGTTTTAGGACAGTTATGACTTATAATTTAATTTTTTTTTGTCTTTCTTTGCCCGGCTTAATGAGACATCTCCAGGGTGTGAGTCGTCCCCACGATTTGTAACGACGACTTATTTTTTTCGGTCGTTCCAAGGTTGATTGGGTTCAACACCCCTGCAATTTATTTTTATATATACTTTTTTTTTATATACGCATAGTACATAATAAAAGCGCGGGAAAATCCGGTTAGGTAGGGGAACGCGTTTTGGATTGTCCCGTTCAATACTTTTCTGGTGGGATGATTTCTTTGTTTAGAATGAGTATAAAATGCAAACATTTTTGGTTTAAACTGGTTGTTCAGTTCAGTTTAGAAAATAATAAAAAAAAAAGATAAAAGTTTGTCAGTAAGGCAGTAAGTCCGTAAAAAGAATTAAATCTGAGTGAATTTATTGGTACAAAAAACAAAATATTATAAAATAAAATATAATTGGATTGTATAATCAAAAATTCGTGATTTTTGAAATTAATTAAATAAGTATTATTAAGTTGTTGGACAATGAATTAAGACAATAAAATCCAAAACAAAACGTTAAAATAAAATAAGTGATAAATTTTAGTGTTAAGAAAACTTGTCTTAAAACTAAAATTATTAAAAACCAAAAACTATATTAAATATTTTTTTTTTGAATTATGTAATTTATTAATTACTAACTGTAATTCTATTGATCAGTTCGACCACCTGTTTGGGGTTTATTCTTAGTTTATAAAAAATTATCATACGATATTTTCAAAAAGAAAACAAAAAAAATGTATTTTTTTATTTGTTCTAAATATTAAGTGCAAAAAATTATATAATTAATAACAATACTACATTAAGTTATATAGTTAAACTAAGTTTACTAGTTTAAGTGCAAAAAATAAATAAAAACTATGAAACTATGTATAAAAAAAAAAAATGTATGGTGATTAAAAGTGACCTATGAATGAATATTTAAATAGACTGTAAAAAAATAAGGTGATCAGTTGTACGTGATTTAATAATAATAAAAATAAAAAAATAAAAACTGTTACGTGAATGATCAAGTGAAAATTAAAAATTTAAAAAAATGTTCTAAATAACTTATTTTTATTTAATGGAAATAAAATTAAATAATTAAGTTAGAAAAATTAATAAACATTAAATATATATGTATATATTATTAATAAAAATCAAAAATATTGGAGTCATTGGCCGTGGTCATAATTTTAAGTTAAGTTTTTTTTTAATTTGATACTATATATTTTTTTTTTGTTGTAATTATTATTAATTAAATTAAAAAAATTAGCTTTAATTTTTTTTTTAATATAGTCCATTATTTTCACTAGATCATTTTCTCAATTTATCTTTAAAATTTTTTTTTTTTTTTCGGGTTAATGAAAATAATGAATTATCAATGGCGTCATATTAGAATTAAGTTATCAAAATAATTAGAAGTTTTAATTTTTCCTTTATAACTCTTAGTTATAATATTAATTGATTATTAGTTTGTTTTTTTTTTTGTTGATATAATATGGTCGATAATTTTTTTAAATAATTAAATATTTTGTTTTTGAAAGTGGATTTATTTACTAAATTTTGAGTTTTCATTAATTTATTATTTTTTTTTGGTTTGGTTTTGTTTTTGCGTTTGGTTTTTTTGTTGTGTTTCTAAATTTCATTGCAATTTTCTATTTCGGGTTGATATTGTTCTCTGTGCAATGAGAAGCTAAAAGCTTTTAGTGGAGATGATGTGAGGTAGGTATTAGTCATGGTGAGTTTATAGTCTGTCGTCCCCTTCCTTTACTCGCTTCCTAATTTCCCTTCCCGCGGTCTAGCAAGGTTCACAAATACTTTGGAAAAACCCACCCCATTACCCTGAGCTCTAGCCAGCCTAAGTTGACCGCTCCAGAGTTTATTTGTGAACATAATATTCTGAAAATGGTTGGTGATTACCGATTGCATTTATTTTGACCAAAACTATATTGGACAAAATATAAAAAACCGATTCACCGGTGGCAAACCGTTACAATGTGATGGGTCGTGACCGAGCCAATGCCAGTAGGATTGCCCGCGGGGTATTAATGACCTGACATTGTAGTAAGGCGTCAGCACATCACAGCCTGGAGAGAGCAACACCGAGTTGCCATTAAATTTCCTCCGTTGTAAGTCAATTTGGTGTTGAATTTCTTAACACAAATTGCGCTAACTGATTTTTAGAAAAATGAATTTCCAGAGTCTCACAACATGTAGTTAGATTTCACGATTGTTTTCACTTCGTTCTTTTATCAAATTTGCATCCTTCGGGATAAGTCTTGCAAGTCCACCAAAAGTAGTTTTAGTTTCGTCCAGGTCATTGCCTACCGGGTTGTTACACTTAGGTTCCACCAATGGACGAGTGTCTGATTCCAAGTGGGAACATAAACCCGATAGGCGTATGAACGTATGTTGTAGAAGTGCTATTACATTAATGGTAGGATGAACAATTATTTTTTCTGTCAAGAGGACATATGAATTAAATACTTGTATACATGGATAGGATTCCTAAAAGGAATTTGAATCCGGAGTTGTGGTAACAAGGACAAGGGTGTTATTCATGACCATGATTAAATCTTATTAATGAAATTTTAGAAAGATTGACACTGTAGCAATGAGGCTCACTTACTGGTAGTAGGTTTTGAATGCTCATTGCGAGAACGGGTCAATGAATAAAATTTCATTACTATTTCGGTTTCTCAAAAATACCTTTTTCCTATCCTTATTTGATCCCAACCGCGGGATAGTCTTTTTTTGTGGACCAGTGGAGAGCAACGAGAGGGAAAAATTTTAAATTTAAAGATTATATATAAATAAAAAAATTAATAAAAAAAAAATAAGTATAATCCCTAACGAGAAGAGAAAATTATTGTTTTTTTAAATTTTACAATAAATAAACATATTAAAATAATATGGAAATCGAGAGGATATCAAAAGATGAGCTTCTGGTTGAATTTGAAGTTCGCGGAAAAGGTAATGCGCGAGCAACCGAGAAATAACGCCGGAATTGAAGCAAATCTTGGTGGCGAGGCTTCGGGAGGAACGGGAGGATAATCCTATCGAGATGCCAAAAGCACACGAAGCAGCGCAGAAAAACCCACAGAAAGAGGCAGAAACCTGCCTAAAGAAATTGCTCGGGATACAGGAATTATTGGCTGATGCAGAGCTATCGACCAAACCAGTAGAGGAGGTGATGTTGACTTTGCGCACCAGGTTGGCCCATCTCCAAGGGCGATTTTCCAGGAATACTGGCTCACCCACCTTTAACAGCTTGGCTGTGGGTTTGCTAAAAGGGTTGCGTGTGTTGGGCGCACTAATGGGGGATTTGAAAGCAAAGAAACGGACGCTGCTGGTTGTAAGGGAGGAGGCGGCACAGCTAGTAATCACCCTCCCAATACAACGGCTTAGCCGTGAGGAGAAGTTGACTCGGCGGAACTCGAATTCAGTTTTTGGAGAAGAAGATCAAGATGAGGAGAATGTGGCCGCCTGTTCAGCACAGCCAGTTGCTAGCAACAATCCCGTCATGAAACCAGTGCTGCAAGATGAGGAGAATGAGTTCGAACGACGAGTGGATCAAATGAGGCTCGACAGCACTAATGCTTCTTCTACTAGAGTGAATACATCAAAGCGGCAATCGGAAATCGAGAATTGGCAGAGAATTAAAGATGCGCCAGGAAGTTAGCACCTGGAAAATTAAATTCACAGGGATAAGGACCAGCCTTACCATCGAGCGTTTTCTTGCTCGGGTAGAGTAGCATGCATGGCGAGCACAGATTTCTGTAAGTGAACTGGTAGGAGTACTAGATCTGTGTCTTGACGATGAGGCACTGGAGTGGTTCTGGACTTTGGTTGACAGGGATCCAGGTACAACATGGAACCTTCTGAAGCAGAAAATGATATTGCGGTGTGAAACTAGTCGTACTGATGACGATATTCGCCGCAGAATAACAGGAAACAGCAGTTTCCGCGTGAAAGATTCCAGAAATTCTACCAAGCCATCCTCAAGGTAGCGGCGCAAGCCAACAAAACTATCTCAGATAATGGGATATACACCATCTTGAGAAGAAATATGCGACCGGGTCTACAAATGGCGGTGCACGATTTTTCAGGAGCGTGGGCTGACCCACCTTTGACAGCTTGGCTGTAGGTTTGCTAGAAGGGTTGCGTGCATTGAGCACACTAGTAGTAGATTTGAAAGCAAAGAAACGAACGCTGCTGGATGTAAAGGAGGAGGCTGCAAAGCTAGTAATCACCCTCTCAAAACAACAGTTTATCCGTGAAGAAAAGTTAACTCGACGGAATTCAATCCCGGTTTTTGGAGAAGAGGAACAAGACGAGAAGAATGTGGCCGCTTATTCAGGACAGCCTGGAGATAGCAACAATCCCGTCGTGAAACCAGTGCTGCAGATGGGGAGAATGAGTTCGAACGACAAGTGGATCAAATGAGGCTAGATGGCACTAATGCTTCTTCTACCAGGGTGAATACATCAAATCGGCATTCGAGGTCGTCATTCGAAAGTGGCAGAAAGGTAAAGATGCGCCAAGAAGTTAGCACCTGTAAAGTAAAATTCGTACGGATCCGTGTTTTGTTTTTTGTTTTTAGACCATTTAAAAAAAACAAAAAAAAAATTGTCCACATACCTTTGGTGTATCCTAAAATTGCAGCAGGTAAAACACACAATCACAATCAATTATAAGATGTACATACAGTACTACACTTTCTCACTAGAAAACAGTAAAGAACCAGAAAAACACAAATAAATCATAATTCAATTTCTTTCCCTTTTTTTCACAATAGATTTTATTTATTTATTTTTTTTCTAATACTTACTCTTACTGTTATTTAACTCAAAACAATTTCTATTTAAATTCAAAAACAAATAACTCGTAAACAACTAATGAATAATAAGTTTCTTTTAATTTAACACAAAAAAAACACAAAATTTAAAACCACAATAATAACAATTTCTAATAAAATCACGACAACTCGAACTATTCAGCAAAAACAAAATTGTCCCGCTTTATTGAACTTTTCACTCACAAAACCGTCCCGCGTCACCGTTATGTGGTCTATATCGCTTGATGGGCAAACTTGAACTCGCTGAAGAAAATTATTTTCTTTGCCACCTTGGAATTAATAAACTTAATTTATGGTTAATGCACCAAAAGTTAATGCACCAAAAAAAACGTTTTATATATGCATTGGAATATTATGAAAATTTTTGCTGAAAGCAAAAAAAAATTGGAATATCGTTTTTATTATGAAAAAAAATTTAAAAAAATGTATGCACTTATATCAAATGTCATTTTTATTTTATAAATAAAAATTACTTGAAATTAGAGCACTACGTGCACACTTATTACAATTAATGCAATTTGTACTAAAAAAAAAAATGTACGTCAAATATACCTACAGAAGTAATAAAAAAATGCGCACGAAATGTAAAAATTTTGCGAAATTGGGATAGTAATGGGATAGAGGAACTCATCCCGTTACAAGACCTTTGGAATAAAACGTTCAAAGATATGATCCAATCACACAGTTTGAAGTACATTTCGAAACTGGAAACTTATCCCAACGAATTAGCAAGACAACTATTAGGGTCCGAAATATAGACGGCTTCGCAGAGTAGATCCACTAGATCTAATGTATTGATAAGTTTAATTTAACTACATTGTAACAATTTAAAGGTAATTGTTACCGAGGCTATACTATAAATATAAAAGAAAATAAATTCACTAAATAATAATCCCGCAAACAATTTTTTTTTACGTTTCCCGGTGCACATTCGCGCGCTTTTGTTGTGACTTGGATTGCAGATATGTGTCGGTGACCTATAGAACGCTTAAAACCGGGTTTTGTCTGATAATCAAAAACAAGAAAAAAATAAAAACGGGAGAGGAAAGAGAGAATGGAAAAATCTTTTGGGTGAATCGGTCACTTTTCTTGTGTCGACTGACCAACAGAGTTGGGTGATTAAGTATATATATATAAAAAAAAAAAAAAATACTGATCATACTAAAATATGGTAAAACCACAAAGAAAGAAAAACAAGGTATTGCCTAAATAAATAAATTGTACAAATAAGTGTATTAAATTATTAAATAAATTAAATAAATTAATAAATTTAATAAATTGATAAGTTAAATAAATAAAATAAAAAAAAGCTCAATAAATGGAATAAATTAATTAAAAATAAATTAAATTGTGTTCTTCATAAATTGAGTATCGCCATTACTAAGTGTGTATGTACTGATTTTTGGGCATTTTCGAGAAATTGCTAACAAAATATTTCTATTGTATGTAAATATATGTGAATATAAAGTGTTGAACGAGAAACTGTACAAAAATAAAAATAATTCCTGTTTTCTTCGTACAAACTGTGTTTGCCGACATATGCAAGAGCCGCAACCCGGCGTAGCTTGTTTAAAAAAATAATAAAAATAAAATATATAAGCGCCGCTACCCGGCGTAGCTTGTTTGAAAAAAAAAATACAAGACCATTTGCAGTAGCCAGTCCGAGTTTGTTAAATCAAGTACAATAGTTGTATGTGAGTTATTAAAATTTTATTTATTTATTTATTTATTATCTTGCATATAAGAATACTTATTGAATTTGTCTTTTCTCCATCGTAAATTGCTTGTAAACCTGTGTTTCTTTTTCTTGGTTTTACTGTATCTTGCTCGTTTATACGGTAACGCCAGTTTAATTAACGAATGTTGTTATTTCTCTCGAAATTTTTCTATTCGTCCATTCTTCTCCAATGTATTTTTTTTATGCTTTCAAACCCTAATGAGTGAGTAGGTCATTAATTGGTTGGACAGATCATTGAGAAGAAGGAGTTTCGGGGTCATGTGACTATTTTATCTATTATCTATCTCTCCCTGTAAATGGCATTGGTATCAACCCACGACCAAAATAAAATACCTCTGAAGACTGAGCTCCGGTTAATGCAGGGTTCAAAATTAATACATTCCAGTGCCATAATCATCAAAAGACACGCAAGTGTTTTATGTTTGCGGGTGACCACGTGTTACGTATATACATATGGTAACCCGAAAATTGCTAGAAAAACAATTCATCGATTAAACAATTGAGAGAACAACAATTCATCGAAAACAATTCATAGAACAACATTTCATAGAACCACAATTTCACGAATACACAATTCCTCGAATTTACAATTCACCGAAATCCCGTTATCAGGGAAAAATTCTGTATAGAAAAGAAGAATAAAAAAATTGAATGTTGATCGAATTGATCGTGTTGATCAACTTTCGATTTCAATTTTCTTGTATATAATAGAAGAAGATTAAGTTAGGAATTTCATGTAATCAATTCGGCAAATTATTTCGTTTGCTATATTTGTTTATAACAATATCGAATTGTTTATAGAGTTTTCTTAGTGAAATTTTATAAATAAATTAATTTTTAATTAAGTTTTCTTAGTGAAATTTTATAAATACTTGATATTTTTATTCAAAAATTGATAAATAAATTATAGAATTTATATTTCAAGTATATTTGTTAATAAAAAATACAATTATGTAATAAACAATCATTTGTTAATAACAAATTCCAATTGTTTATAATTTTTTTGGACAATTTTTATAAACAAATATAGTGTTTTATTTAACATTTTCTTCAAATATTCATAAGAAAATAAAAAAAAAATTTGCCGATTTTTCACTATATTGTTAATAATTAATAAAATTTATCAACAAATTAATTGTTTATAAATTTATTATAAATAAATAATATTTTGTTGATAATTTAATTTGATTTTTTTTAGTTAAAAGCCACCTAGAAACTCAATAGCAAAATAATCCCATAGTAAAATCAATTTTTTCGGCCAATTGTAAATGCGAACAATTGTTGTTCTAGCAATTTTCGTTTCCCATAGGATGGTTATATGAAAATTTTATAATTGATCGCAAACGCAATTTCTCGAATAATATACATCGGAATTTGTTGTGACGTATCTTAATCGATCAATTTGTTCTTTCTTCTGGATTTGGCCATCAAAAATTTATTTGTTTATAACAATATCGAGTTGTTTTATAGAGTTTTCTTAGTACAAAACTATAAAAAATTTAATTTTATTCAAAATATTGATACATAAATTATTGAATTGAATCACTATTGTTGATAATTTTTTTGGACAATTTTTATAAACAAATATAGTGTTTTATTTAACATTTTCTTCAAATATTCATAAGAAAAATTAAAAAAAAATTTGCCGATTTTTCACTATATTGTTAATAATAAATAAAATTTATCAACAAATTAATTGTTTATAAATTTATTATAAATAAATAATATTTTGTTGATAATTTAATTTGATTTTTTTTAGTTAAAAGCCACCTAGAAACTCAATAGCAAAATAATCCCATAGTAAAATCAATTTTTTCGGCCAATTGTAAATGCGAACAATTGTTGTTCTAGCAATTTTCGTTTCCCATAGGATGGTTATATGAAAATTTTATAATTGGTCGCAAACGCAATTTCTCGAATAATATACATCGGAATTTGTTGTGACGTATCTTAATCGATCAATTTGTTCTTTCTTCTGGATTTGGCCATCAAAAATGTATTTGTTTATAACAATATCGAGTTGTTTTATAGAGTTTTCTTAGTACAAAACTATAAAAAATTTAATTTTATTCAAAATATTGATACACAAATTATTGAATTGAATCACTATTGTTGATAATTTTTTAATTTTTTTATAAATAAATCAATTGTTTATAACAAATTCCAATTGTTTATAATTTTTTTGGACAATTTTCATAAACAAATATAGTGTTTTATTTAACATTTTCTTCAAATATTCATAAGAAAAATTAAAAAAAAATTTGCCGATTTTTCACTATATTGTTAATAATAAATAAAATTTATCAACAAATTAATTGTTTATAAATTTATTATAAATAAATAATATTTTGTTGATAATTTAATTTGATTTTTTTTAGTTAAAAGCCACCTAGAAACTCAATAGCAAAATAATCCCATAGTAAAATCAATTTTTTCGGCCAATTGTAAATGCGAACAATTGTTGTTCTAGCAATTTTCGTTTCCCATAGGATGGTTATATGAAAATTTTATAATTGGTCGCAAACGCAATTTCTCGAATAATATACATCGGAATTTGTTGTGACGTATCTTAATCGATCAATTTGTTCTTTCTTCTGGATTTGGCCATCAAAAATTTATTTGTTTATAACAATATCGAGTTGTTTTATAGAGTTTTCTTAGTACAAAACTATAAAAAATTTAATTTTATTCAAAATATTGATACACAAATTATTGAATTGAATCACTATTGTTGATAATTTTTTAATTTTTTTATAAATAAATCAATTGTTTATAACAAATTCCAATTGTTTATAATTTTTTTGGACAATTTTCATAAACAAATATAGTGTTTTATTTAACATTTTCTTCAAATATTCATAAGAAAAATTAAAAAAAAATTTGCCGATTTTTCACTATATTGTTAATAATAAATAAAATTTATCAACAAATTAATTGTTTATAAATTTATTATAAATAAATAATATTTTGTTGATAATTTAATTTGATTTTTTTTAGTTAAAAGCCACCTAGAAACTCAATAGCAAAATAATCCCATAGTAAAATCAATTTTTTCGGCCAATTGTAAATGCGAACAATTGTTGTTCTAGCAATTTTCGTTTCCCATAGGATGGTTATATGAAAATTTTATAATTGGTCGCAAACGCAATTTCTCGAATAATATACATCGGAATTTGTTGTGACGTATCTTAATCGATCAATTTGTTCTTTCTTCTGGATTTGGCCATCAAAAATTTATTTGTTTATAACAATATCGAGTTGTTTTATAGAGTTTTCTTAGTACAAAACTATAAAAAATTTAATTTTATTCAAAATATTGATACACAAATTATTGAATTGAATCACTATTGTTGATAATTTTTTAATTTTTTTATAAATAAATCAATTGTTTATAACAAATTCCAATTGTTTATAATTTTTTTGGACAATTTTTATAAACAAATATAGTGTTTTATTTAACATTTTCTTCAAATATTCATAAGAAAAATTAAAAAAAATTTGCCGATTTTTCACTATATTGTTAATAATAAATAAAATTTATCAACAAATTAATTGTTTATAAATTTATTATAAATAAATAATATTTTGTTGATAATTTAATTTGATTTTTTTTAGTTAAAAGCCACCTAGAAACTCAATAGCAAAATAATCCCATAGTAAAATCAATTTTTTCGGCCAATTGTAAATGCGAACAATTGTTGTTCTAGCAATTTTCGTTTCCCATAGGATGGTTATATGAAAATTTTATAATTGGTCGCAAACGCAATTTCTCGAATAATATACATCGGAATTTGTTGTGACGTATCTTAATCGATCAATTTGTTCTTTCTTCTGGATTTGGCCATCAAAAATTTATTTGTTTATAACAATATCGAGTTGTTTTATAGAGTTTTCTTAGTACAAAACTATAAAAAATTTAATTTTATTCAAAATATTGATACACAAATTATTGAATTGAATCACTATTGTTGATAATTTTTTAATTTTTTTATAAATAAATCAATTGTTTATAACAAATTCCAATTGTTTATAATTTTTTTGGACAATTTTCATAAACAAATATAGTGTTTTATTTAACATTTTCTTCAAATATTCATAAGAAACATTAAAAAAAAATTTGCCGATTTTTCACTATATTGTTAATAATAAATAAAATTTATCAACAAATTAATTGTTTATAAATTTATTATAAATAAATAATATTTTGTTGATAATTTAATTTGATTTTTTTTAGTTAAAAGCCACCTAGAAACTCAATAGCAAAATAATCCCATAGTAAAATCAATTTTTTCGGCCAATTGTAAATGCGAACAATTGTTGTTCTAGCAATTTTCGTTTCCCATAGGATGGTTATATGAAAATTTTATAATTGGTCGCAAACGCAATTTCTCGAATAATATACATCGGAATTTGTTGTGACGTATCTTAATCGATCAATTTGTTCTTTCTTCTGGATTTGGCCATCAAAAATTTATTTGTTTATAACAATATCGAGTTGTTTTATAGAGTTTTCTTAGTACAAAACTATAAAAAATTTAATTTTATTCAAAATATTGATACACAAATTATTGAATTGAATCACTATTGTTGATAATTTTTTAATTTTTTTATAAATAAATCAATTGTTTATAACAAATTCCAATTGTTTATAATTTTTTTGGACAATTTTCATAAACAAATATAGTGTTTTATTTAACATTTTCTTCAAATATTCATAAGAAAAATTAAAAAAAAATTTGCCGATTTTTCACTATATTGTTAATAATAAATAAAATTTATCAACAAATTAATTGTTTATAAATTTATTATAAATAAATAATATTTTGTTGATAATTTAATTTGATTTTTTTTAGTTAAAAGCCACCTAGAAACTCAATAGCAAAATAATCCCATAGTAAAATCAATTTTTTCGGCCAATTGTAAATGCGAACAATTGTTGTTCTAGCAATTTTCGTTTCCCATAGGATGGTTATATGAAAATTTTATAATTGGTCGCAAACGCAATTTCTCGAATAATATACATCGGAATTTGTTGTGACGTATCTTAATCGATCAATTTGTTCTTTCTTCTGGATTTGGCCATCAAAAATTTATTTGTTTATAACAATATCGAGTTGTTTTATAGAGTTTTCTTAGTACAAAACTATAAAAAATTTAATTTTATTCAAAATATTGATACACAAATTATTGAATTGAATCACTATTGTTGATAATTTTTTAATTTTTTTATAAATAAATCAATTGTTTATAACAAATTCCAATTGTTTATAATTTTTTTGGACAATTTTTATAAACAAATATAGTGTTTTATTTAACATTTTCTTCAAATATTCATAAGAAAAATTAAAAAAAATTTGCCGATTTTTCACTATATTGTTAATAATAAATAAAATTTATCAACAAATTAATTGTTTATAAATTTATTATAAATAAATAATATTTTGTTGATAATTTAATTTGATTTTTTTTAGTTAAAAGCTACCTAGAAACTCAATAGCAAAATAATCCCATAGTAAAATCAATTTTTTCGGCCAATTGTAAATGCGAACAATTGTTGTTCTAGCAATTTTCGTTTCCCATAGGATGGTTATATGAAAATTTTATAATTGGTCGCAAACGCAATTTCTCGAATAATATACATCGGAATTTGTTGTGACGTATCTTAATCGATCAATTTGTTCTTTCTTCTGGATTTGGCCATCAAAAATTTATTTGTTTATAACAATATCGAGTTGTTTTATAGAGTTTTCTTAGTACAAAACTATAAAAAATTTAATTTTATTCAAAATATTGATACACAAATTATTGAATTGAATCACTATTGTTGATAATTTTTTAATTTTTTTATAAATAAATCAATTGTTTATAACAAATTCCAATTGTTTATATTTTTTTTGGACAATTTTCATAAACAAATATAGTGTTTTATTTAACATTTTCTTCAAATATTCATAAGAAAAATTAAAAAAAAATTTGCCGATTTTTCACTATATTGTTAATAATAAATAAAATTTATCAACAAATTAATTGTTTATAAATTTATTATAAATAAATAATATTTTGTTGATAATTTAATTTGATTTTTTTTAGTTAAAAGCTACCTAGAAACTCAATAGCAAAATAATCCCATAGTAAAATCAATTTTTTCGGCCAATTGTAAATGCGAACAATTGTTGTTCTAGCAATTTTCGTTTCCCATAGGATGGTTATATGAAAATTTTATAATTGGTCGCAAACGCAATTTCTCGAATAATATACATCGGAATTTGTTGTGACGTATCTTAATCGATCAATTTGTTCTTTCTTCTGGATTTGGCCATCAAAAATTTATTTGTTTATAACAATATCGAGTTGTTTTATAGAGTTTTCTTAGTACAAAACTATAAAAAATTTAATTTTATTCAAAATATTGATACACAAATTATTGAATTGAATCACTATTGTTGATAATTTTTTAATTTTTTTATAAATAAATCAATTGTTTATAACAAATTCCAATTGTTTATAATTTTTTTGGACAATTTTCATAAACAAATATAGTGTTTTATTTAACATTTTCTTCAAATATTCATAAGAAAAATTTAAAAAAAATTTGCCGATTTTTCACTATATTGTTAATAATAAATAAAATTTATCAACAAATTAATTGTTTATAAATTTATTATAAATAAATAATATTTTGTTGATAATTTAATTTGATTTTTTTTAGTTAAAAGCCACCTAGAAACTCAATAGCAAAATAATCCCATAGTAAAATCAATTTTTTCGGCCAATTGTAAATGCGAACAATTGTTGTTCTAGCAATTTTCGTTTCCCATAGGATGGTTATATGAAAATTGTATAATTGGTCGCAAACGCAATTTCTCGAATAATATACATCGGAATTTGTTGTGACGTATCTTAATCGATCAATTTGTTCTTTCTTCTGGATTTGGCCATCAAAAATTTATTTGTTTATAACAATATCGAGTTGTTTTATAGAGTTTTCTTAGTACAAAACTATAAAAAATTTAATTTTATTCAAAATATTGATACACAAATTATTGAATTGAATCACTATTGTTGATAATTTTTTAATTTTTTTATAAATAAATCAATTGTTTATAACAAATTCCAATTGTTTATAATTTTTTTGGACAATTTTCATAAACAAATATAGTGTTTTATTTAACATTTTCTTCAAATATTCATAAGAAAAATTAAAAAAAAATTTGCCGATTTTTCACTATATTGTTAATAATAAATAAAATTTATCAACAAATTAATTGTTTATAAATTTATTATAAATAAATAATATTTTGTTGATAATTTAATTTGATTTTTTTTAGTTAAAAGCCACCTAGAAACTCAATAGCAAAATAATCCCATAGTAAAATCAATTTTTTCGGCCAATTGTAAATGCGAACAATTGTTGTTCTAGCAATTTTCGTTTCCCATAGGATGGTTATATGAAAATTTTATAATTGGTCGCAAACGCAATTTCTCGAATAATATACATCGGAATTTGTTGTGACGTATCTTAATCGATCAATTTGTTCTTTCTTCTGGATTTGGCCATCAAAAATTTATTTGTTTATAACAATATCGAGTTGTTTTATAGAGTTTTCTTAGTACAAAACTATAAAAAATTTAATTTTATTCAAAATATTGATACACAAATTATTGAATTGAATCACTTTTGTTGATAATTTTTTAATTTTTTTTATAAATAAATCAATTGTTTATAACAAATTCCAATTGTTTATAATTTTTTTGGACAATTTTCATAAACAAATATAGTGTTTTATTTAACATTTTCTTCAAATATTCATAAGAAAAATTAAAAAAAAATTTGCCGATTTTTCACTATATTGTTAATAATAAATAAAATTTATCAACAAATTAATTGTTTATAAATTTATTATAAATAAATAATATTTTGTTGATAATTTAATTTGATTTTTTTTAGTTAAAAGCTACCTAGAAACTCAATAGCAAAATAATCCCATAGTAAAATCAATTTTTTCGGCCAATTGTAAATGCGAACAATTGTTGTTCTAGCAATTTTCGTTTCCCATAGGATGGTTATATGAAAATTTTATAATTGGTCGCAAACGCAATTTCTCGAATAATATACATCGGAATTTGTTGTGACGTATCTTAATCGATCAATTTGTTCTTTCTTCTGGATTTGGCCATCAAAAATTTATTTGTTTATAACAATATCGAGTTGTTTTATAGAGTTTTCTTAGTACAAAACTATAAAAAATTTAATTTTATTCAAAATATTGATACACAAATTATTGAATTGAATCACTATTGTTGATAATTTTTTAATTTTTTTTATAAATAAATCAATTGTTTATAACAAATTCCAATTGTTTATAATTTTTTTGGACAATTTTTATAAACAAATATAGTGTTTTATTTAACATTTTCTTCAAATATTCATAAGAAAAATTAAAAAAAATTTGCCGATTTTTCACTATATTGTTAATAATAAATAAAATTTATCAACAAATTAATTGTTTATAAATTTATTATAAATAAATAATATTTTGTTGATAATTTAATTTGATTTTTTTTAGTTAAAAGCTACCTAGAAACTCAATAGCAAAATAATCCCATAGTAAAATCAATTTTTTCGGCCAATTGTAAATGCGAACAATTGTTGTTCTAGCAATTTTCGTTTCCCATAGGATGGTTATATGAAAATTTTATAATTGGTCGCAAACGCAATTTCTCGAATAATATACATCGGAATTTGTTGTGACGTATCTTAATCGATCAATTTGTTCTTTCTTCTGGATTTGGCCATCAAAAATTTATTTGTTTATAACAATATCGAGTTGTTTTATAGAGTTTTCTTAGTACAAAACTATAAAAAATTTAATTTTATTCAAAATATTGATACACAAATTATTGAATTGAATCACTATTGTTGATAATTTTTTAATTTTTTTATAAATAAATCAATTGTTTATAACAAATTCCAATTGTTTATAATTTTTTTGGACAATTTTTATAAACAAATATAGTGTTTTATTTAACATTTTCTTCAAATATTCATAAGAAAAATTAAAAAAAATTTGCCGATTTTTTACTATATTGTTAATAATAAATAAAATTTATCAACAAATTAATTGTTTATAAATTTATTATAAATAAATAATATTTTGTTGATAATTTAATTTGATTTTTTTTAGTTAAAAGCTACCTAGAAACTCAATAGCAAAATAATCCCATAGTAAAATCAATTTTTTCGGCCAATTGTAAATGCGAACAATTGTTGTTCTAGCAATTTTCGTTTCCCATAGGATGGTTATATGAAAATTTTATAATTGGTCGCAAACGCAATTTCTCGAATAATATACATCGGAATTTGTTGTGACGTATCTTAATCGATCAATTTGTTCTTTCTTCTGGATTTGGCCATCAAAAATTTATTTGTTTATAACAATATCGAGTTGTTTTATAGAGTTTTCTTAGTACAAAACTATAAAAAATTTAATTTTATTCAAAATATTGATACACAAATTATTGAATTGAATCACTATTGTTGATAATTTTTTAATTTTTTTATAAATAAATCAATTGTTTATAACAAATTCCAATTGTTTATATTTTTTTTGGACAATTTTCATAAACAAATATAGTGTTTTATTTAACATTTTCTTCAAATATTCATAAGAAAAATTAAAAAAAATTTGCCGATTTTTCACTATATTGTTAATAATAAATAAAATTTATCAACAAATTAATTGTTTATAAATTTATTATAAATAAATAATATTTTGTTGATAATTTAATTTGATTTTTTTTAGTTAAAAGCTACCTAGAAACTCAATAGCAAAATAATCCCATAGTAAAATCAATTTTTTCGGCCAATTGTAAATGCGAACAATTGTTGTTCTAGCAATTTTCGTTTCCCATAGGATGGTTATATGAAAATTTTATAATTGGTCGCAAACGCAATTTCTCGAATAATATACATCGGAATTTGTTGTGACGTATCTTAATCGATCAATTTGTTCTTTCTTCTGGATTTGGCCATCAAAAATTTATTTGTTTATAACAATATCGAGTTGTTTTATAGAGTTTTCTTAGTACAAAACTATAAAAAATTTAATTTTATTCAAAATATTGATACACAAATTATTGAATTGAATCACTATTGTTGATAATTTTTTAATTTTTTTATAAATAAATCAATTGTTTATAACAAATTCCAATTGTTTATAATTTTTTTGGACAATTTTCATAAACAAATATAGTGTTTTATTTAACATTTTCTTCAAATATTCATAAGAAAAATTAAAAAAAAATTTGCCGATTTTTCACTATATTGTTAATAATAAATAAAATTTATCAACAAATTAATTGTTTATAAATTTATTATAAATAAATAATATTTTGTTGATAATTTAATTTGATTTTTTTTAGTTAAAAGCCACCTAGAAACTCAATAGCAAAATAATCCCATAGTAAAATCAATTTTTTCGGCCAATTGTAAATGCGAACAATTGTTGTTCTAGCAATTTTCGTTTCCCATAGGATGGTTATATGAAAATTGTATAATTGGTCGCAAACGCAATTTCTCGAATAATATACATCGGAATTTGTTGTGACGTATCTTAATCGATCAATTTGTTCTTTCTTCTGGATTTGGCCATCAAAAATTTATTTGTTTATAACAATATCGAGTTGTTTTATAGAGTTTTCTTAGTACAAAACTATAAAAAATTTAATTTTATTCAAAATATTGATACACAAATTATTGAATTGAATCACTATTGTTGATAATTTTTTAATTTTTTTATAAATAAATCAATTGTTTATAACAAATTCCAATTGTTTATAATTTTTTTGGACAATTTTCATAAACAAATATAGTGTTTTATTTAACATTTTCTTCAAATATTCATAAGAAAAATTAAAAAAAAATTTGCCGATTTTTCACTATATTGTTAATAATAAATAAAATTTATCAACAAATTAATTGTTTATAAATTTATTATAAATAAATAATATTTTGTTGATAATTTAATTTGATTTTTTTTAGTTAAAAGCCACCTAGAAACTCAATAGCAAAATAATCCCATAGTAAAATCAATTTTTTCGGCCAATTGTAAATGCGAACAATTGTTGTTCTAGCAATTTTCGTTTCCCATAGGATGGTTATATGAAAATTTTATAATTGGTCGCAAACGCAATTTCTCGAATAATATACATCGGAATTTGTTGTGACGTATCTTAATCGATCAATTTGTTCTTTCTTCTGGATTTGGCCATCAAAAATTTATTTGTTTATAACAATATCGAGTTGTTTTATAGAGTTTTCTTAGTACAAAACTATAAAAAATTTAATTTTATTCAAAATATTGATACACAAATTATTGAATTGAATCACTATTGTTGATAATTTTTTAATTTTTTTATAAATAAATCAATTGTTTATAACAAATTCCAATTGTTTATAATTTTTTTGGACAATTTTTATAAACAAATATAGTGTTTTATTTAACATTTTCTTCAAATATTCATAAGAAAAATTAAAAAAAAATTTGCCGATTTTTCACTATATTGTTAATAATAAATAAAATTTATCAACAAATTAATTGTTTATAAATTTATTATAAATAAATAATATTTTGTTGATAATTTAATTTGATTTTTTTTAGTTAAAAGCCACCTAGAAACTCAATAGCAAAATAATCCCATAGTAAAATCAATTTTTTCGGCCAATTGTAAATGCGAACAATTGTTGTTCTAGCAATTTTCGTTTCCCATAGGATGGTTATATGAAAATTTTATAATTGGTCGCAAACGCAATTTCTCGAATAATATACATCGGAATTTGTTGTGACGTATCTTAATCGATCAATTTGTTCTTTCTTCTGGATTTGGCCATCAAAAATTTATTTGTTTATAACAATATCGAGTTGTTTTATAGAGTTTTCTTAGTACAAAACTATAAAAAATTTAATTTTATTCAAAATATTGATACACAAATTATTGAATTGAATCACTATTGTTGATAATTTTTTAATTTTTTTATAAATAAATCAATTGTTTATAACAAATTCCAATTGTTTATAATTTTTTTGGACAATTTTTATAAACAAATATAGTGTTTTATTTAACATTTTCTTCAAATATTCATAAGAAAAATTAAAAAAAATTTGCCGATTTTTCACTATATTGTTAATAATAAATAAAATTTATCAACAAATTAATTGTTTATAAATTTATTATAAATAAATAATATTTTGTTGATAATTTAATTTGATTTTTTTTAGTTAAAAGCTACCTAGAAACTCAATAGCAAAATAATCCCATAGTAAAATCAATTTTTTCGGCCAATTGTAAATGCGAACAATTGTTGTTCTAGCAATTTTCGTTTCCCATAGGATGGTTATATGAAAATTTTATAATTGGTCGCAAACGCAATTTCTCGAATAATATACATCGGAATTTGTTGTGACGTATCTTAATCGATCAATTTGTTCTTTCTTCTGGATTTGGCCATCAAAAATTTATTTGTTTATAACAATATCGAGTTGTTTTATAGAGTTTTCTTAGTACAAAACTATAAAAAATTTAATTTTATTCAAAATATTGATACACAAATTATTGAATTGAATCACTATTGTTGATAATTTTTTAATTTTTTTATAAATAAATCAATTGTTTATAACAAATTCCAATTGTTTATAATTTTTTTGGACAATTTTCATAAACAAATATAGTGTTTTATTTAACATTTTCTTCAAATATTCATAAGAAAAATTAAAAAAAAATTTGCCGATTTTTCACTATATTGTTAATAATAAATAAAATTTATTAACAAATTAATTGTTTATAAATTTATTATAAATAAATAATATTTTGTTGATAATTTAATTTGATTTTTTTTAGTTAAAAGCTACCTAGAAACTCAATAGCAAAATAATCCCATAGTAAAATCAATTTTTTCGGCCAATTGTAAATGCGAACAATTGTTGTTCTAGCAATTTTCGTTTCCCATAGGATGGTTATATGAAAATTTTATAATTGGTCGCAAACGCATTTTCTCGAATAATATACATCGGAATTTGTTGTGACGTATCTTAATCGATCAATTTGTTCTTTCTTCTGGATTTGGCCATCAAAAATTTATTTGTTTATAACAATATCGAGTTGTTTTATAGAGTTTTCTTAGTACAAAACTATAAAAAATTTAATTTTATTCAAAATATTGATACACAAATTATTGAATTGAATCACTATTGTTGATAATTTTTTAATTTTTTTATAAATAAATCAATTGTTTATAACAAATTCCAATTGTTTATAATTTTTTTGGACAATTTTTATAAACAAATATAGTGTTTTATTTAACATTTTCTTCAAATATTCATAAGAAAAATTAAAAAAAATTTGCCGATTTTTCACTATATTGTTAATAATAAATAAAATTTATCAACAAATTAATTGTTTATAAATTTATTATAAATAAATAATATTTTGTTGATAATTTAATTTGATTTTTTTTAGTTAAAAGCTACCTAGCAACTCAATAGCAAAATAATCCCATAGTAAAATCAATTTTTTCGGCCAATTGTAAATGCGAACAATTGTTGTTCTAGCAATTTTCGTTTCCCATAGGATGGTTATATGAAAATTTTATAATTGGTCGCAAACGCAATTTCTCGAATAATATACATCGGAATTTGTTGTGACGTATCTTAATCGATCAATTTGTTCTTTCTTCTGGATTTGGCCATCAAAAATTTATTTGTTTATAACAATATCGAGTTGTTTTATAGAGTTTTCTTAGTACAAAACTATAAAAAATTTAATTTTATTCAAAATATTGATACACAAATTATTGAATTGAATCACTATTGTTGATAATTTTTTAATTTTTTTATAAATAAATCAATTGTTTATAACAAATTCCAATTGTTTATAATTTTTTTGGACAATTTTTATAAACAAATATAGTGTTTTATTTAACATTTTCTTCAAATATTCATAAGAAAAATTAAAAAAAATTTGCCGATTTTTCACTATATTGTTAATAATAAATAAAATTTATCAACAAATTAATTGTTTATAAATTTATTATAAATAAATAATATTTTGTTGATAATTTAATTTGATTTTTTTTAGTTAAAAGCTACCTAGAAACTCAATAGCAAAATAATCCCATAGTAAAATCAATTTTTTCGGCCAATTGTAAATGCGAACAATTGTTGTTCTAGCAATTTTCGTTTCCCATAGGATGGTTATATGAAAATTTTATAATTGGTCGCAAACGCAATTTCTCGAATAATATACATCGGAATTTGTTGTGACGTATCTTAATCGATCAATTTGTTCTTTCTTCTGGATTTGGCCATCAAAAATTTATTTGTTTATAACAATATCGAGTTGTTTTATAGAGTTTTCTTAGTACAAAACTATAAAAAATTTAATTTTATTCAAAATATTGATACACAAATTATTGAATTGAATCACTATTGTTGATAATTTTTTAATTTTTTTATAAATAAATCAATTGTTTATAACAAATTCCAATTGTTTATAATTTTTTTGGACAATTTTCATAAACAAATATAGTGTTTTATTTAACATTTTCTTCAAATATTCATAAGAAAAATTAAAAAAAAATTTGCCGATTTTTCACTATATTGTTAATAATAAATAAAATTTATCAACAAATTAATTGTTTATAAATTTATTATAAATAAATAATATTTTGTTGATAATTTAATTTGATTTTTTTTAGTTAAAAGCTACCTAGAAACTCAATAGCAAAATAATCCCATAGTAAAATCAATTTTTTCGGCCAATTGTAAATGCGAACAATTGTTGTTCTAGCAATTTTCGTTTCCCATAGGATGGTTATATGAAAATTTTATAATTGGTCGCAAACGCAATTTCTCGAATAATATACATCGGAATTTGTTGTGACGTATCTTAATCGATCAATTTGTTCTTTCTTCTGGATTTGGCCATCAAAAATTTATTTGTTTATAACAATATCGAGTTGTTTTATAGAATTTTCTTAGTACAAAACTATAAAAAATTTAATTTTATTCAAAATATTGATACACAAATTATTGAATTGAATCACTATTGTTGATAATTTTTTAATTTTTTTATAAATAAATCAATTGTTTATAACAAATTCCAATTGTTTATAATTTTTTTGGACAATTTTCATAAACAAATATAGTGTTTTATTTAACATTTTCTTCAAATATTCATAAGAAAAATTAAAAAAAAATTTGCCGATTTTTCACTATATTGTTAATAATAAATAAAATTTATCAACAAATTAATTGTTTATAAATTTATTATAAATAAATAATATTTTGTTGATAATTTAATTTGATTTTTTTTAGTTAAAAGCTACCTAGAAACTCAATAGCAAAATAATCCCATAGTAAAATCAATTTTTTCGGCCAATTGTAAATGCGAACAATTGTTGTTCTAGCAATTTTCGTTTCCCATAGGATGGTTATATGAAAATTTTATAATTGGTCGCAAACGCAATTTCTCGAATAATATACATCGGAATTTGTTGTGACGTATCTTAATCGATCAATTTGTTCTTTCTTCTGGATTTGGCCATCAAAAATTTATTTGTTTATAACAATATCGAGTTGTTTTATAGAGTTTTCTTAGTACAAAACTATAAAAAATTTAATTTTATTCAAAATATTGATACACAAATTATTGAATTGAATCACTATTGTTGATAATTTTTTAATTTTTTTATAAATAAATCAATTGTTTATAACAAATTCCAATTGTTTATAATTTTTTTGGACAATTTTTATAAACAAATATAGTGTTTTATTTAACATTTTCTTCAAATATTCATAAGAAAAATTAAAAAAAATTTGCCGATTTTTCACTATATTGTTAATAATAAATAAAATTTATCAACAAATTAATTGTTTATAAATTTATTATAAATAAATAATATTTTGTTGATAATTTAATTTGATTTTTTTTAGTTAAAAGCTACCTAGAAACTCAATAGCAAAATAATCCCATAGTAAAATCAATTTTTTCGGCCAATTGTAAATGCGAACAATTGTTGTTCTAGCAATTTTCGTTTCCCATAGGATGGTTATATGAAAATTGTATAATTGGTCGCAAACGCAATTTCTCGAATAATATACATCGGAATTTGTTGTGACGTATCTTAATCGATCAATTTGTTCTTTCTTCTGGATTTGGCCATCAAAAATTTATTTGTTTATAACAATATCGAGTTGTTTTATAGAGTTTTCTTAGTACAAAACTATAAAAAATTTAATTTTATTCAAAATATTGATACACAAATTATTGAATTGAATCACTATTGTTGATAATTTTTTAATTTTTTTATAAATAAATCAATTGTTTATAACAAATTCCAATTGTTTATAATTTTTTTGGACAATTTTCATAAACAAATATAGTGTTTTATTTAACATTTTCTTCAAATATTCATAAGAAAAATTAAAAAAAAATTTGCCGATTTTTCACTATATTGTTAATAATAAATAAAATTTATCAACAAATTAATTGTTTATAAATTTATTATAAATAAATAATATTTTGTTGATAATTTAATTTGATTTTTTTTAGTTAAAAGCCACCTAGAAACTCAATAGCAAAATAATCCCATAGTAAAATCAATTTTTTCGGCCAATTGTAAATGCGAACAATTGTTGTTCTAGCAATTTTCGTTTCCCATAGGATGGTTATATGAAAATTTTATAATTGGTCGCAAACGCAATTTCTCGAATAATATACATCGGAATTTGTTGTGACGTATCTTAATCGATCAATTTGTTCTTTCTTCTGGATTTGGCCATCAAAAATTTATTTGTTTATAACAATATCGAGTTGTTTTATAGAGTTTTCTTAGTACAAAACTATAAAAAATTTAATTTTATTCAAAATATTGATACACAAATTATTGAATTGAATCACTATTGTTGATAATTTTTTAATTTTTTTATAAATAAATCAATTGTTTATAACAAATTCCAATTGTTTATAATTTTTTTGGACAATTTTTATAAACAAATATAGTGTTTTATTTAACATTTTCTTCAAATATTCATAAGAAAAATTAAAAAAAAATTTGCCGATTTTTCACTATATTGTTAATAATAAATAAAATTTATCAACAAATTAATTGTTTATAAATTTATTATAAATAAATAATATTTTGTTGATAATTTAATTTGATTTTTTTTAGTTAAAAGCCACCTAGAAACTCAATAGCAAAATAATCCCATAGTAAAATCAATTTTTTCGGCCAATTGTAAATGCGAACAATTGTTGTTCTAGCAATTTTCGTTTCCCATAGGATGGTTATATGAAAATTTTATAATTGGTCGCAAACGCAATTTCTCGAATAATATACATCGGAATTTGTTGTGACGTATCTTAATCGATCAATTTGTTCTTTCTTCTGGATTTGGCCATCAAAAATTTATTTGTTTATAACAATATCGAGTTGTTTTATAGAGTTTTCTTAGTACAAAACTATAAAAAATTTAATTTTATTCAAAATATTGATACACAAATTATTGAATTGAATCACTATTGTTGATAATTTTTTAATTTTTTTATAAATAAATCAATTGTTTATAACAAATTCCAATTGTTTATAATTTTTTTGGACAATTTTTATAAACAAATATAGTGTTTTATTTAACATTTTCTTCAAATATTCATAAGAAAAATTAAAAAAAAATTTGCCGATTTTTCACTATATTGTTAATAATAAATAAAATTTATCAACAAATTAATTGTTTATAAATTTATTATAAATAAATAATATTTTGTTGATAATTTAATTTGATTTTTTTTAGTTAAAAGCCACCTAGAAACTCAATAGCAAAATAATCCCATAGTAAAATCAATTTTTTCGGCCAATTGTAAATGCGAACAATTGTTGTTCTAGCAATTTTCGTTTCCCATAGGATGGTTATATGAAAATTTTATAATTGGTCGCAAACGCAATTTCTCGAATAATATTTTTTTTTTTTTTTTTTTTTTTCAATTTTATTTAAATATTTTAAATAAACAATTATTACAATCTAGTCACCTGGACTAATGAGCAATTTTATTCTAACTTAATTTACTATGTTGTATTAATCTATGGCTTCTTCCCACTGGTGTTCCATAGTGTCTGATAAATTGAATTAAACCACGTCGTTATTGTGGATTTTAAATCAGCATTACGCTGTTTACACTAGCAATTACACCAGCTCAAAAGGTTTAGTTCGTTTGAGCCTGCGTACAATATCTGTGTTGTTTAACAGCTTAGTTGCCTCAGTGTTAACATGTTGTTCGAGCCTTTGCCTATGTCTCAGTGCAGTTTTTTGGATTTCCTTTGAAACAGTGTCCACTTTAAGGTCCCTATGGAGGTCTCTGTTTCTAACATACCATGGTGCATCAACGATGTTCCTTAATACTTTGTTTTGAAATCTTTGGATGATTTCCACGTTGCTCTGTTTGGTACAACCCCAAAGTTGGATACCATAAGTCCAAACCGGTTTTAAAATTTGTTTATATAATAGAAGTTTGTTGTATGTTGATAGAGCGGAGCTCCTTCCTATCAGCCAATACATCTTTCTATATTTAAGCCCTAGTTCTTCACTTTTCTTTTTGACGTGTGCTTTCCATCGTAGTTTTGCATCTAGTGTCATGCCAAGGTACTTAGCCGTGTTGGCATACGGTATTATTTCTTGATTAATTGTAACCGGAATATGTTCGAGTCGTTTGTTTGTAAAATTGATGTGAACTGATTTAGTTTCGTTAAGTTTAATTCGCCATCTTTTGGTCCAGTTATGTATTTGAGTAATAGCCAACTGTAAACTCTGTGTTGATTCTTCGTTGCTATCTCCAACAGCTAGGATTGCCGTGTCATCAGCAAAGGTCGCCACAGTGTTGTTTTCTAATACAGGGAGATCATTAGTGTACAAAAGGTATAGGACCGGACCTAATACACTGCCCTGCGGTACTCCTGCCTTGATTTCTTTCAATTCAGAATAGGAATCGTCTAATTTTACTCTAAAGAATCTATCTTTCAAGTATGATTCTAATATTGTAGTGAATTGCATTGGTAGTACAGTTCTTAACTTATAGTTAAGTCCTTCATGCCAAACTTTATCAAAGGCCTGTGCAACGTCTAAGAATATCGTTGAGCAGACTTTTTTCTCCTCTAATGCTCCTTCAATAATATTAGTTATTCTGTGTACTTGATCTAATGTTGAGTGTTGGTTGCGAAAACCGAACTGATGATTTGGAATCAGGTTTTTCCTCTCAATTATCGGATTTAGCCTTTTCACTAATAACTTCTCAAAGAGTTTAGACATAACTGGTAATAGTGATATTGGCCTGTATGATCCAGTTTTGTGTGGTGGTTTCCCAGGTTTCGGAATCATAATTACTTCTGCAATTTTCCAGAGGCTGGGTACATATTTCAATCGAAAGGCGCCATTTATAATATTGGTGAGCTTTAATAGTGCTTTCCTTGGTAGTTCTTTTAAAATTTCTGCTGTGATAAGGTCATAACCCGGCGCTTTTCTCGGATTCATATTTGTTTTTATCTCATACATGACTTCTTTTGGTGTTGCTCGTAGGATTTCGTCACTTTCCTGTACAACCTCTTCAGTTATTATTTCAGCTTCCAATGATTGGTCATCATGTGGTTCAAATATTTTTTCCAGGTATTCAGCAAAATTTCGTACTTTATCTTCGTTATTTCTGGCCCATTTGTTATCTTCTGTTCTGATTGGAGGAATCTGCATTATTGGCCTTTTAATTCTTCTGGTTGCTCTCCAGAGAGAATAATCAGTACTAGTATCATTAGATAATTTTCTGAGGTAGTTACTGATAGATTCGTCTTTCAAATCTTTGATTTCCCTTTTAAGTAGCTGAGTTAGATTGTTTAGTTTAGTTTTATCTTCAGGGGCTCTAGTTTGTTGCCATATTCTCCTTGCCCTTCTTTTTTCTGCCAAGAGCTCTCTAATTTCTCTAGGGTAGTTGTTTCCCTTAATTTTCTTTTTAACTTGAGGTGTGTTTTCCCAAGCTGACTGCTGTATGTCACATATGAACTTGTGAACTTCGTTTTCTAATTGCTCCTCACTCCTTAGCGGAACCATTAAGTTAATTTTTCTTTCTAACGATAGTCTAAAGTATTCCCAATTTGTGTGCTTATTTACTAAACTGGGATAGCTTTCTTTTTGAATGATCCTTTCACTTAATGTCAAAAGTATTGGGGAGTGATCAGAGCTTAAGTCAATACTTTCATCTATATGTATATAATTTACAGATATATTTTTCACTATAAAGAAATCAATTAGATCTGGTATTTTATTTGGATCAGTTGGCCAGTAGGTCGGTTTACCATTTGATAAGGCTTCACAACCGTATTTTCTGATAGCATTGAGGAGTTCTTTCCCTTTGGTTGTTGTTAGTCTAGAACCCCAGTGGATATTTTTTGCATTAAAATCTCCTCCAATTACAAATCTTTTCCCTAGTTTACTGAAAAATTCAAGATAATCTTTTTCTTTTAGAGAGTATTTCGGTGGGCAGTAAATTCCAATAACACTAATAGAGTTATTTTTGGTCTTGATATTAACAGCTGTTGCTTGTATTTGTTCTGTTTCATATTTTAATTCCTCGAAGTGATTAATGCTATTTCTAATTATAACAGCACTACCTCCCTTGGCAGTATTTCCCGGGTGAATAGTGTGATATGTTTTATAATTTCTAAATTTGATAATTGATTGTCTAGTGAAGTGAGTTTCAGAGATGAGACAGACATCGATTTTCTCTGCGTCCAGAACCATTTGCAATTCCTGTTGGTGTTGCTGGAGTCCATTGGCATTCCAGCATAAAATTCTTAAGTCGTTAGACATGGCTTTGTTTAGGGATGGCTCCCTTAGTACTGTATTCTAGTTTCTGTAATCGCTGATCAAAAGTATTAAGTTTGCTTAATATCAGCTTAAGCGTTTGATTTATGTCGTCTGTTTGAGGAGTTTTTTGTTTGTTTTCGTTACTCATCATTACTTGAGCGTAAGTTTTTTTGCCCACTTCTCCTTGAGAGGCTATCAACGATTCACGCCTTAACTCTCCTTTAAATGATTCAGGCCTGTTTATTCTAACAGTTTGCTTCTTTATTACATTTGTATTTTTAGCATGCATATTTTTATTTTTGATGTTTTGCAATTCAATAGCAACACTGCATCCTCTGTAGTTAGCTGGATGGTTTTCTCCACAATGTACGCATCTAGGCTGTACATCTGTGGGTTTGACACAATCTCTAGTATGGTGTTTACCTAGACATTTGACACACCTGGGGTCTTTGTTACAGTATTTTTGAGTATGTCCATATGCTTGACATTTTTTACATTGTGGTATAAGTCTAGATCTTCTTAGGGGCTCAATATTGACTTTGCATCCCAAGATGTACTTGATTTGATGTATTTTTTCAATATCATCATCTGCGCTGAATGTCAGCATATACATGTTCAGAGGCTCCTTACTTCTCCGTTTCAGCTTAATTGATGCTTCAGTTGCATTAAAACCTTTTCCTTTCAGGTCCTCAATTATTTTTTCTGGTTTACATGTAGAGTGCAGATTTTTAGCCATTACCCTAATTGGTCTGATTTGTTTGTTTTCAAACGTATGCCAAGAATGTCCCCCTTCGCTTAACATTTTTGTCATTTCTCTGTAGGTTTCACCATCTGCTAAGTTTACTTTGATGTTGTTTCCACTCATCAATTTTGTATTAAACTTATCTGTTTTAGTTACTGTTTTAATTTTCTCATACAGTAGATCATAGTTTTCAACTCCATCTATAACTATTGGGGGTGGTGGAGGTAATTTTTTTGGATTGTTTTGGATTATTTTAGGAATTGTCTCCTTTAGTTGAGGAGGAGTAGGTGTATCATTCCTTCTCCTTTTTTTTCTCTGGCTTTTGACTCTAATCCACTCAGTTTCGTGAGCTAATTCTTCTTCATCCGTATGGTATTCTTGTTCCATTACTTTTTGGGTAGGAGGAGAATCAACGTTTTCCTTTGCTTTAAGGGCTTTAACTTCGTCTTCAAGAATTCTTATATGTTCCTGCATCCAAGCAATTGCATCATTTAATTGCTTATTTATATTATTAGATTCAACCAATGCAGCATTGGCCTTACGCAATTCCTGATAGAGCATTTCTTCTTTTTTAGAATTTTTGTCCTCTGGAAAAGCATTTCTCGGTAACTCCACAAGTTCTGTAGGTATTATTTTGTTAATCTTCGCGGTGAACGTGCTACAGGCTCTCGTAGGAGACCTCGGTAGAACCTGACTCTTTTGGAAAGGATCGATATTATCCATTTCTGAATCACTCATTCTCGTGGATTTACCAATATAGTTATTGGTGTACCACCTTAATTTAAACTAACAACTCATCGACCCAATACTTTTGGCCGGGAGTGTATTTTGAATAAAATAAAAAAATAAAAAATAAAAAAGCTAACACTGCACTTTTAATTTTTTTTTTTTTTTTCACTATGTTCAATATGCACTTATACAAAATAATTAAAAATAAACTAATATCACTGCACTTTTTTATTTCTATTTTTTCGATTACACTTCTCCGATTCCACGTCCAAACCTCACAACGATTTGAAAGAGAATCTCGAATAATATACATCGGAATTTGTTGTGACGTATCTTAATCGATCAATTTGTTCTTTCTTCTGGATTTGGCCATCAAAAATTTATTTGTTTATAACAATATCGAGTTGTTTTATAGAGTTTTCTTAGTACAAAACTATAAAAAATTTAATTTTATTCAAAATATTGATACACAAATTATTGAATTGAATCACTATTGTTGATAATTTTTTAATTTTTTTATAAATAAATCAATTGTTTATAACAAATTCCAATTGTTTATAATTTTTTTGGACAATTTTCATAAACAAATATAGTGTTTTATTTAACATTTTCTTCAAATATTCATAAGAAAAATTAAAAAAAAATTTGCCGATTTTTCACTATATTGTTAATAATAAATAAAATTTATCAACAAATTAATTGTTTATAAATTTATTATAAATAAATAATATTTTGTTGATAATTTAATTTGATTTTTTTTAGTTAAAAGCTACCTAGAAACTCAATAGCAAAATAATCCCATAGTAAAATCAATTTTTTCGGCCAATTGTAAATGCGAACAATTGTTGTTCTAGCAATTTTCGTTTCCCATAGGATGGTTATATGAAAATTTTATAATTGGTCGCAAACGCAATTTCTCGAATAATATACATCGGAATTTGTTGTGACGTATCTTAATCGATCAATTTGTTCTTTCTTCTGGATTTGGCCATCAAAAATTTATTTGTTTATAACAATATCGAGTTGTTTTATAGAGTTTTCTTAGTACAAAACTATAAAAAATTTAATTTTATTCAAAATATTGATACACAAATTATTGAATTGAATCACTATTGTTGATAATTTTTTAATTTTTTTATAAATAAATCAATTGTTTATAACAAATTCCAATTGTTTATAATTTTTTTGGACAATTTTCATAAACAAATATAGTGTTTATTTAACATTTTCTTCAAATATTCATAAGAAAAATTTAAAAAAAAATTTGCCGATTTTTCACTATATTGTTAATAACAAATAAAATTTATAAACAAATTAATTTTATTATATTAAAGTTAAATTTTAATATTTAAATTATTGCTGAAAATGGCTTTATAATTTATAAACCGCGCATTTAGAGAAACCGCGTAGATCGAGGAATTACTCAATATGGTTCCTTACAAAATTGGTTTTTGAAATATCATATTTTGGTGATCATGCTATGGGATGTGGTAGGGGATTATTACATATAGATGATATTGTTTGGCCAATAGCAATATTATTTGAATTTGGAATACCGATATCTATGTAGTAGTATTTCCTTTAGGTTTGTTTTTAAAATAGCGAAAAGCAACATATACTTACAAACGAACGTAATATTTGTTTACGAGAATGTTTCAGTTGAAATTTGACATAGAAACCGATAAATTATGTAAAAGTATTTGTATTATAAATGGTTTGTATGGAATACTCATACATTTTACGACATGTTCTTTTAAATGGAAGGAGGAAAATATAAAAACGAACGTTACATTTCTATTTGTATACAGGGTGCTTCATAGTTTTTACTTATCAACCAAAATGTAGTTAGGTTAATGTAACTGTATTTTAAAAAAAATTGTATTTTGCTGTCTTCGAACAAGGAAGTGAATTTAATAACGATCTATGATTGGAATTGTATCCCTTGCATGTTTTATAGATTAATGAGATAAAATTCGGAATGCTGATGAGGTAAAATAGCTGTTTGGAAATAAATAATTAAAATTTACCGAATTAACAAATTTTTGAAATCTTAATAATTGAAAATTTTGTTTGAAAAATTGTTTCTTGTTTTTAGCATTTTAGTATAAGTTCATTAGCTGAGTAGTGCGGATAACAAATAATTGTTAATCCCCATTTGTCCATCAGGCCTTAGCTAGGAGATAATGTATTCTCTGAACGATACTGATTGCGTGCTATCTTATTGCATTCTTAGAGACATGCTGAAAGATTTTGTCAATCAATTCTTTAAAATTTCTGAACAACTCCTGTTGTCAATATTTGAATATCCTGTTGAGACAGGGACAAATCTTGAGGTATATTAGGGTACTATTGAGATCTTTAATCGCAGTGTTGTTCACTATGGTATTCACGTCGGGTATGTACTGAACTTCATTTTCATTAGAAGGCGTACGAGAGAATGTTATTCAGATATATGTTACATATACAGATACTATTATACGCTACAGATTAAACAAGTTAAACGTGGCTAGATCCGTTTTATCGTTTGTTATATATACATAGTTGCATGGTGATGCTAAATGACGTAAAAAGCAATTAAACTTTATGTTCCAACTTCTGCTTTCAAAGTGAGAAAGGTATTATTGTTACCTGATTTGCTAATTATACAAAATTCTTCTTAATAGATATGTTAGAAACATTATGTACCTATTCAGAAGCAGTATTATTTTCTTCAGGATTGTATGATTTACATAATTTATTTTTTATTTTAAAATATCATTTTATCGTTGAAATAACACATTTCCTTTGTCTCCCCACAACATTACAGGTTCATGGCAAAATGATAACATGATAACAACTTTTTGCGGAAGTAAAGGGCTGATAGAAAGAGAGCTCGATAGCATTATGCTAAAGGCTTATATATAATTTAACAGCGATTATTAGCTTCCCATATCTATAGGAACTTTTGTTTAAAGATCTAGAAACTAAACGAATAAATCCGCTTATTAATTTACCCAGTACGATGCGCTTAAAAAAACGTACGATTAAAAAAAAGCAGTATAATTACAAAAATATTTGAAATAGATTTGGATAGATTTTGAAACAATAGATTAATAGATTTGATTTGAAGCGGTAAACATGTAAATGTTGGCTACGGCAAAAAACCCGATTTTTCCGAAAAATTGTGTGCAGCGACGAAGCTTATTTTTGCTTATTAAAAATAACTTGGCTTAATCTAAATCACCCTAGCGGTCAGGAGGCACTCGCATGTCTCGTAAATCTATATTGCACGAACATATTTTCCAAGAACACCACCACAGTCTGTCTGTGTGAACTCTGCTCAATAGTTCAGTTGTCAGTACCATTTTGCTAAGACGGTAAAATATATAAATGGATGAAGCGAGAATGGTTGAAGGCCGAGGTTTTGAAAGTACAACAACTCAGTAATGAGCGCAGTATGCACAATTTCTTTAAAGGAATGACCGGATTGCACCAACATTTCAGGCTTGGGTCAACCTCCATTCTGGACTGGGATGGAAACCTCTGTGTCTACATCGACGCAGGGGGTCGATTATGTAAGCATTACGAGTTACTAGTTTTTCGAAATTACGACCAAACGCGATTATGTAAGATATTTCGAGTTCTCGTAATTGCGACATGCTGTTGTTATTTTACTTGTACAAGTTTTTGAATACGACAAGCAACTCGTATTGTTTAAAATGATTGTTTTTAAGGAAAATTTGTCAAAACTAACTAATCAAATAAGTTTTGTATGGGTTTAAAGGATTTTTAATAGTCAAAAATATAGGATAATTTTTTAATTTTTTTATAAATAAATCAATTGTTTATAACAAATTCCAATTGTTTATAATTTTTTTGGACAATTTTCATAAACAAATATAGTGTTTTATTTAACATTTTCTTCAAATATTCATAAGAAAAATTAAAAAAAAATTTGCCGATTTTTCACTATATTGTTAATAATAAATAAAATTTATCAACAAATTAATTGTTTATAAATTTATTATAAATAAATAATATTTTGTTGATAATTTAATTTGATTTTTTTTAGTTAAAAGCCACCTAGAAACTCAATAGCAAAATAATCCCATAGTAAAATCAATTTTTTCGGCCAATTGTAAATGCGAACAATTGTTGTTCTAGCAATTTTCGTTTCCCATAGGATGGTTATATGAAAATTTTATAATTGGTCGCAAACGCAATTTCTCGAATAATATACATCGGAATTTGTTGTGACGTATCTTAATCGATCAATTTGTTCTTTCTTCTGGATTTGGCCATCAAAAATTTATTTGTTTATAACAATATCGAGTTGTTTTATAGAGTTTTCTTAGTACAAAACTATAAAAAATTTAATTTTATTCAAAATATTGATACACAAATTATTGAATTGAATCACTATTGTTGATAATTTTTTAATTTTTTTATAAATAAATCAATTGTTTATAACAAATTCCAATTGTTTATAATTTTTTTGGACAATTTTTATAAACAAATATAGTGTTTTATTTAACATTTTCTTCAAATATTCATAAGAAAAATTAAAAAAAAATTTGCCGATTTTTCACTATATTGTTAATAATAAATAAAATTTATCAACAAATTAATTGTTTATAAATTTATTATAAATAAATAATATTTTGTTGATAATTTAATTTGATTTTTTTTAGTTAAAAGCCACCTAGAAACTCAATAGCAAAATAATCCCATAGTAAAATCAATTTTTTCGGCCAATTGTAAATGCGAACAATTGTTGTTCTAGCAATTTTCGTTTCCCATAGGATGGTTATATGAAAATTTTATAATTGGTCGCAAACGCAATTTCTCGAATAATATACATCGGAATTTGTTGTGACGTATCTTAATCGATCAATTTGTTCTTTCTTCTGGATTTGGCCATCAAAAATTTATTTGTTTATAACAATATCGAGTTGTTTTATAGAGTTTTCTTAGTACAAAACTATAAAAAATTTAATTTTATTCAAAATATTGATACACAAATTATTGAATTGAATCACTATTGTTGATAATTTTTTAATTTTTTTATAAATAAATCAATTGTTTATAACAAATTCCAATTGTTTATAATTTTTTTGGACAATTTTTATAAACAAATATAGTGTTTTATTTAACATTTTCTTCAAATATTCATAAGAAAAATTAAAAAAAAATTTGCCGATTTTTCACTATATTGTTAATAATAAATAAAATTTATCAACAAATTAATTGTTTATAAATTTATTATAAATAAATAATATTTTGTTGATAATTTAATTTGATTTTTTTTAGTTAAAAGCCACCTAGAAACTCAATAGCAAAATAATCCCATAGTAAAATCAATTTTTTCGGCCAATTGTAAATGCGAACAATTGTTGTTCTAGCAATTTTCGTTTCCCATAGGATGGTTATATGAAAATTTTATAATTGGTCGCAAACGCAATTTCTCGAATAATATTTTTTTTTTTTTTTTTTTTTTTCAATTTTATTTAAATATTTTAAATAAACAATTATTACAATCTAGTCACCTGGACTAATGAGCAATTTTATTCTAACTTAATTTACTATGTTGTATTAATCTATGGCTTCTTCCCACTGGTGTTCCATAGTGTCTGATAAATTGAATTAAACCACGTCGTTATTGTGGATTTTAAATCAGCATTACGCTGTTTACACTAGCAATTACACCAGCTCAAAAGGTTTAGTTCGTTTGAGCCTGCGTACAATATCTGTGTTGTTTAACAGCTTAGTTGCCTCAGTGTTAACATGTTGTTCGAGCCTTTGCCTATGTCTCAGTGCAGTTTTTTGGATTTCCTTTGAAACAGTGTCCACTTTAAGGTCCCTATGGAGGTCTCTGTTTCTAACATACCATGGTGCATCAACGATGTTCCTTAATACTTTGTTTTGAAATCTTTGGATGATTTCCACGTTGCTCTGTTTGGTACAACCCCAAAGTTGGATACCATAAGTCCAAACCGGTTTTAAAATTTGTTTATATAATAGAAGTTTGTTGTATGTTGATAGAGCGGAGCTCCTTCCTATCAGCCAATACATCTTTCTATATTTAAGCCCTAGTTCTTCACTTTTCTTTTTGACGTGTGCTTTCCATCGTAGTTTTGCATCTAGTGTCATGCCAAGGTACTTAGCCGTGTTGGCATACGGTATTATTTCTTGATTAATTGTAACCGGAATATGTTCGAGTCGTTTGTTTGTAAAATTGATGTGAACTGATTTAGTTTCGTTAAGTTTAATTCGCCATCTTTTGGTCCAGTTATGTATTTGAGTAATAGCCAACTGTAAACTCTGTGTTGATTCTTCGTTGCTATCTCCAACAGCTAGGATTGCCGTGTCATCAGCAAAGGTCGCCACAGTGTTGTTTTCTAATACAGGGAGATCATTAGTGTACAAAAGGTATAGGACCGGACCTAATACACTGCCCTGCGGTACTCCTGCCTTGATTTCTTTCAATTCAGAATAGGAATCGTCTAATTTTACTCTAAAGAATCTATCTTTCAAGTATGATTCTAATATTGTAGTGAATTGCATTGGTAGTACAGTTCTTAACTTATAGTTAAGTCCTTCATGCCAAACTTTATCAAAGGCCTGTGCAACGTCTAAGAATATCGTTGAGCAGACTTTTTTCTCCTCTAATGCTCCTTCAATAATATTAGTTATTCTGTGTACTTGATCTAATGTTGAGTGTTGGTTGCGAAAACCGAACTGATGATTTGGAATCAGGTTTTTCCTCTCAATTATCGGATTTAGCCTTTTCACTAATAACTTCTCAAAGAGTTTAGACATAACTGGTAATAGTGATATTGGCCTGTATGATCCAGTTTTGTGTGGTGGTTTCCCAGGTTTCGGAATCATAATTACTTCTGCAATTTTCCAGAGGCTGGGTACATATTTCAATCGAAAGGCGCCATTTATAATATTGGTGAGCTTTAATAGTGCTTTCCTTGGTAGTTCTTTTAAAATTTCTGCTGTGATAAGGTCATAACCCGGCGCTTTTCTCGGATTCATATTTGTTTTTATCTCATACATGACTTCTTTTGGTGTTGCTCGTAGGATTTCGTCACTTTCCTGTACAACCTCTTCAGTTATTATTTCAGCTTCCAATGATTGGTCATCATGTGGTTCAAATATTTTTTCCAGGTATTCAGCAAAATTTCGTACTTTATCTTCGTTATTTCTGGCCCATTTGTTATCTTCTGTTCTGATTGGAGGAATCTGCATTATTGGCCTTTTAATTCTTCTGGTTGCTCTCCAGAGAGAATAATCAGTACTAGTATCATTAGATAATTTTCTGAGGTAGTTACTGATAGATTCGTCTTTCAAATCTTTGATTTCCCTTTTAAGTAGCTGAGTTAGATTGTTTAGTTTAGTTTTATCTTCAGGGGCTCTAGTTTGTTGCCATATTCTCCTTGCCCTTCTTTTTTCTGCCAAGAGCTCTCTAATTTCTCTAGGGTAGTTGTTTCCCTTAATTTTCTTTTTAACTTGA
This sequence comes from Tipula unca, assembly GCA_951394425.1. Lineage (NCBI taxonomy): Eukaryota > Metazoa > Arthropoda > Insecta > Diptera > Tipulidae > Tipula > Tipula unca. The sequence goes on along the minus strand of OX596383.1, from coordinate 2,755,691 downwards.
GGTGTGTTTTCCCAAGCTGACTGCTGTATGTCACATATGAACTTGTGAACTTCGTTTTCTAATTGCTCCTCACTCCTTAGCGGAACCATTAAGTTAATTTTTCTTTCTAACGATAGTCTAAAGTATTCCCAATTTGTGTGCTTATTTACTAAACTGGGATAGCTTTCTTTTTGAATGATCCTTTCACTTAATGTCAAAAGTATTGGGGAGTGATCAGAGCTTAAGTCAATACTTTCATCTATATGTATATAATTTACAGATATATTTTTCACTATAAAGAAATCAATTAGATCTGGTATTTTATTTGGATCAGTTGGCCAGTAGGTCGGTTTACCATTTGATAAGGCTTCACAACCGTATTTTCTGATAGCATTGAGGAGTTCTTTCCCTTTGGTTGTTGTTAGTCTAGAACCCCAGTGGATATTTTTTGCATTAAAATCTCCTCCAATTACAAATCTTTTCCCTAGTTTACTGAAAAATTCAAGATAATCTTTTTCTTTTAGAGAGTATTTCGGTGGGCAGTAAATTCCAATAACACTAATAGAGTTATTTTTGGTCTTGATATTAACAGCTGTTGCTTGTATTTGTTCTGTTTCATATTTTAATTCCTCGAAGTGATTAATGCTATTTCTAATTATAACAGCACTACCTCCCTTGGCAGTATTTCCCGGGTGAATAGTGTGATATGTTTTATAATTTCTAAATTTGATAATTGATTGTCTAGTGAAGTGAGTTTCAGAGATGAGACAGACATCGATTTTCTCTGCGTCCAGAACCATTTGCAATTCCTGTTGGTGTTGCTGGAGTCCATTGGCATTCCAGCATAAAATTCTTAAGTCGTTAGACATGGCTTTGTTTAGGGATGGCTCCCTTAGTACTGTATTCTAGTTTCTGTAATCGCTGATCAAAAGTATTAAGTTTGCTTAATATCAGCTTAAGCGTTTGATTTATGTCGTCTGTTTGAGGAGTTTTTTGTTTGTTTTCGTTACTCATCATTACTTGAGCGTAAGTTTTTTTGCCCACTTCTCCTTGAGAGGCTATCAACGATTCACGCCTTAACTCTCCTTTAAATGATTCAGGCCTGTTTATTCTAACAGTTTGCTTCTTTATTACATTTGTATTTTTAGCATGCATATTTTTATTTTTGATGTTTTGCAATTCAATAGCAACACTGCATCCTCTGTAGTTAGCTGGATGGTTTTCTCCACAATGTACGCATCTAGGCTGTACATCTGTGGGTTTGACACAATCTCTAGTATGGTGTTTACCTAGACATTTGACACACCTGGGGTCTTTGTTACAGTATTTTTGAGTATGTCCATATGCTTGACATTTTTTACATTGTGGTATAAGTCTAGATCTTCTTAGGGGCTCAATATTGACTTTGCATCCCAAGATGTACTTGATTTGATGTATTTTTTCAATATCATCATCTGCGCTGAATGTCAGCATATACATGTTCAGAGGCTCCTTACTTCTCCGTTTCAGCTTAATTGATGCTTCAGTTGCATTAAAACCTTTTCCTTTCAGGTCCTCAATTATTTTTTCTGGTTTACATGTAGAGTGCAGATTTTTAGCCATTACCCTAATTGGTCTGATTTGTTTGTTTTCAAACGTATGCCAAGAATGTCCCCCTTCGCTTAACATTTTTGTCATTTCTCTGTAGGTTTCACCATCTGCTAAGTTTACTTTGATGTTGTTTCCACTCATCAATTTTGTATTAAACTTATCTGTTTTAGTTACTGTTTTAATTTTCTCATACAGTAGATCATAGTTTTCAACTCCATCTATAACTATTGGGGGTGGTGGAGGTAATTTTTTTGGATTGTTTTGGATTATTTTAGGAATTGTCTCCTTTAGTTGAGGAGGAGTAGGTGTATCATTCCTTCTCCTTTTTTTTCTCTGGCTTTTGACTCTAATCCACTCAGTTTCGTGAGCTAATTCTTCTTCATCCGTATGGTATTCTTGTTCCATTACTTTTTGGGTAGGAGGAGAATCAACGTTTTCCTTTGCTTTAAGGGCTTTAACTTCGTCTTCAAGAATTCTTATATGTTCCTGCATCCAAGCAATTGCATCATTTAATTGCTTATTTATATTATTAGATTCAACCAATGCAGCATTGGCCTTACGCAATTCCTGATAGAGCATTTCTTCTTTTTTAGAATTTTTGTCCTCTGGAAAAGCATTTCTCGGTAACTCCACAAGTTCTGTAGGTATTATTTTGTTAATCTTCGCGGTGAACGTGCTACAGGCTCTCGTAGGAGACCTCGGTAGAACCTGACTCTTTTGGAAAGGATCGATATTATCCATTTCTGAATCACTCATTCTCGTGGATTTACCAATATAGTTATTGGTGTACCACCTTAATTTAAACTAACAACTCATCGACCCAATACTTTTGGCCGGGAGTGTATTTTGAATAAAATAAAAAAATAAAAAATAAAAAAGCTAACACTGCACTTTTAATTTTTTTTTTTTTTTTCACTATGTTCAATATGCACTTATACAAAATAATTAAAAATAAACTAATATCACTGCACTTTTTTATTTCTATTTTTTCGATTACACTTCTCCGATTCCACGTCCAAACCTCACAACGATTTGAAAGAGAATCTCGAATAATATACATCGGAATTTGTTGTGACGTATCTTAATCGATCAATTTGTTCTTTCTTCTGGATTTGGCCATCAAAAATTTATTTGTTTATAACAATATCGAGTTGTTTTATAGAGTTTTCTTAGTACAAAACTATAAAAAATTTAATTTTATTCAAAATATTGATACACAAATTATTGAATTGAATCACTATTGTTGATAATTTTTTAATTTTTTTATAAATAAATCAATTGTTTATAACAAATTCCAATTGTTTATAATTTTTTTGGACAATTTTCATAAACAAATATAGTGTTTTATTTAACATTTTCTTCAAATATTCATAAGAAAAATTAAAAAAAAATTTGCCGATTTTTCACTATATTGTTAATAATAAATAAAATTTATCAACAAATTAATTGTTTATAAATTTATTATAAATAAATAATATTTTGTTGATAATTTAATTTGATTTTTTTTAGTTAAAAGCTACCTAGAAACTCAATAGCAAAATAATCCCATAGTAAAATCAATTTTTTCGGCCAATTGTAAATGCGAACAATTGTTGTTCTAGCAATTTTCGTTTCCCATAGGATGGTTATATGAAAATTTTATAATTGGTCGCAAACGCAATTTCTCGAATAATATACATCGGAATTTGTTGTGACGTATCTTAATCGATCAATTTGTTCTTTCTTCTGGATTTGGCCATCAAAAATTTATTTGTTTATAACAATATCGAGTTGTTTTATAGAGTTTTCTTAGTACAAAACTATAAAAAATTTAATTTTATTCAAAATATTGATACACAAATTATTGAATTGAATCACTATTGTTGATAATTTTTTAATTTTTTTATAAATAAATCAATTGTTTATAACAAATTCCAATTGTTTATAATTTTTTTGGACAATTTTCATAAACAAATATAGTGTTTATTTAACATTTTCTTCAAATATTCATAAGAAAAATTTAAAAAAAAATTTGCCGATTTTTCACTATATTGTTAATAACAAATAAAATTTATAAACAAATTAATTTTATTATATTAAAGTTAAATTTTAATATTTAAATTATTGCTGAAAATGGCTTTATAATTTATAAACCGCGCATTTAGAGAAACCGCGTAGATCGAGGAATTACTCAATATGGTTCCTTACAAAATTGGTTTTTGAAATATCATATTTTGGTGATCATGCTATGGGATGTGGTAGGGGATTATTACATATAGATGATATTGTTTGGCCAATAGCAATATTATTTGAATTTGGAATACCGATATCTATGTAGTAGTATTTCCTTTAGGTTTGTTTTTAAAATAGCGAAAAGCAACATATACTTACAAACGAACGTAATATTTGTTTACGAGAATGTTTCAGTTGAAATTTGACATAGAAACCGATAAATTATGTAAAAGTATTTGTATTATAAATGGTTTGTATGGAATACTCATACATTTTACGACATGTTCTTTTAAATGGAAGGAGGAAAATATAAAAACGAACGTTACATTTCTATTTGTATACAGGGTGCTTCATAGTTTTTACTTATCAACCAAAATGTAGTTAGGTTAATGTAACTGTATTTTAAAAAAAATTGTATTTTGCTGTCTTCGAACAAGGAAGTGAATTTAATAACGATCTATGATTGGAATTGTATCCCTTGCATGTTTTATAGATTAATGAGATAAAATTCGGAATGCTGATGAGGTAAAATAGCTGTTTGGAAATAAATAATTAAAATTTACCGAATTAACAAATTTTTGAAATCTTAATAATTGAAAATTTTGTTTGAAAAATTGTTTCTTGTTTTTAGCATTTTAGTATAAGTTCATTAGCTGAGTAGTGCGGATAACAAGTAATTGTTAATCCCCATTTGTCCATCAGGCCTTAGCTAGGAGATAATGTATTCTCTGAACGATACTGATTGCGTGCTATCTTATTGCATTCTTAGAGACATGCTGAAAGATTTTGTCAATCAATTCTTTAAAATTTCTGAACAACTCCTGTTGTCAATATTTGAATATCCTGTTGAGACAGGGACAAATCTTGAGGTATATTAGGGTACTATTGAGATCTTTAATCGCAGTGTTGTTCACTATGGTATTCACGTCGGGTATGTACTGAACTTCATTTTCATTAGAAGGCGTACGAGAGAATGTTATTCAGATATATGTTACATATACAGATACTATTATACGCTACAGATTAAACAAGTTAAACGTGGCTAGATCCGTTTTATCGTTTGTTATATATACATAGTTGCATGGTGATGCTAAATGACGTAAAAAGCAATTAAACTTTATGTTCCAACTTCTGCTTTCAAAGTGAGAAAGGTATTATTGTTACCTGATTTGCTAATTATACAAAATTCTTCTTAATAGATATGTTAGAAACATTATGTACCTATTCAGAAGCAGTATTATTTTCTTCAGGATTGTATGATTTACATAATTTATTTTTTATTTTAAAATATCATTTTATCGTTGAAATAACACATTTCCTTTGTCTCCCCACAACATTACAGGTTCATGGCAAAATGATAACATGATAACAACTTTTTGCGGAAGTAAAGGGCTGATAGAAAGAGAGCTCGATAGCATTATGCTAAAGGCTTATATATAATTTAACAGCGATTATTAGCTTCCCATATCTATAGGAACTTTTGTTTAAAGATCTAGAAACTAAACGAATAAATCCGCTTATTAATTTACCCAGTACGATGCGCTTAAAAAAACGTACGATTAAAAAAAAGCAGTATAATTACAAAAATATTTGAAATAGATTTGGATAGATTTTGAAACAATAGATTAATAGATTTGATTTGAAGCGGTAAACATGTAAATGTTGGCTACGGCAAAAAACCCGATTTTTCCGAAAAATTGTGTGCAGCGACGAAGCTTATTTTTGCTTATTAAAAATAACTTGGCTTAATCTAAATCACCCTAGCGGTCAGGAGGCACTCGCATGTCTCGTAAATCTATATTGCACGAACATATTTTCCAAGAACACCACCACAGTCTGTCTGTGTGAACTCTGCTCAATAGTTCAGTTGTCAGTACCATTTTGCTAAGACGGTAAAATATATAAATGGATGAAGCGAGAATGGTTGAAGGCCGAGGTTTTGAAAGTACAACAACTCAGTAATGAGCGCAGTATGCACAATTTCTTTAAAGGAATGACCGGATTGCACCAACATTTCAGGCTTGGGTCAACCTCCATTCTGGACTGGGATGGAAACCTCTGTGTCTACATCGACGCAGGGGGTCGATTATGTAAGCATTACGAGTTACTAGTTTTTCGAAATTACGACCAAACGCGATTATGTAAGATATTTCGAGTTCTCGTAATTGCGACATGCTGTTGTTATTTTACTTGTACAAGTTTTTGAATACGACAAGCAACTCGTATTGTTTAAAATGATTGTTTTTAAGGAAAATTTGTCAAAACTAACTAATCAAATAAGTTTTGTATGGGTTTAAAGGATTTTTAATAGTCAAAAATATAGGATTCACTTATTAAAATTTGAATAGTTTAATCTGTTAGATATTCATTCCATTTTGATAAAACAGCGACACTTCTTAGTGTGGTGCTTTTGCGAATTTATTAATAAATATGAAACATATATAGACAGGTAAAATTAATTTAGTATTTTGTAATATTTTGTCTTTTTTATAATAAATTATCAATAATTAAATGTTTATACCATATACATATAAATATATATATATATATATATATATATATATATATATATATATATATATATATATATATATATATATATATATATATATATATATATATATATATATATATATATATATATATATATATATATTTTGTATTTCAATTAAATAAAAAAATAAAATTATTCTAATTTTATGTTTTGGGGTTCTTTGAAATTTAATTCTATTTGCTTAAAACACAAACAATTTCGATTTAAAACACAAAAGCAATTTTGATGAACGCTATAATTTTGAAATTGGAGAATAAATTACAACAACATTTTTAAAAACAAAATAAAAACAACAACAAAGTATGTGAAAATGAAGCAATCATGCAACATGTTTTATCAAAAAATATTTTGGTCGTATTTGGTCACGACTTCATGGAATACGAGTTCTTGTAACTCGACGTCTGGAATGGTATAGATTGGATGTATAGCTCTTCTTCACACAGCGTAAAAGTTATTATCGTACAATATATTGGATAGAATCCAATAAGTGGAAGGCTTAGTTGGTGACTATCAAGGAGGTAGTAGAGCTTTGTATCCTCTAAAGCCACTACTTAAATCTAAAGTCAAATGCCGTGAAGCTTTAACGACCGTAGATCAGGCCCGTTCTTATATGTATAGATGTGAAAGTTAGACGCTGACGGACGAGTACAAGATAGATGACTTCTTCTTACAATTGAGAGAAGAATCGAAGAAGTGTGTGATTTACAGACCAAAGCGCGAAGAAGTTCAGAGATCTGATGAAGATTCCCGATATTGAACATGATGTAAAAACTTAGTGAGTACACAAGATTGGTCACGTAATGCAAGCGGATCCGGAACTAATTATACAGTGCTGAGCCAACATATGGTAGGCGACTATGGCTCCACGGTGTAGATAATTATTTGGCTTCTTCAGATTGTCTAGGGCAGTATGAAAACTAAGCTCAGGATCGCAACTGTTGGTGCCAGATTATAGACACAGGGAGGAATAGTGGCCTGTCAAATTAAAACAACTATTGTAATTCGTTAAGTAGTTAACTTTTAGCTAATTATTGAAATTTTGTATTTATATATGAAAGGTATCAATTAAACTAAATTATATATATTTTATTTATGGAGCTGTTTCAAATTTGCAAGCGCTGCTAATTTCATTAAAATGGGGGTAGGAAAAGCCAAACCATCGCCAACAAGTGAATTATACACTAATCCTAACATTGATATATGTCAGTATTTAATGATCAGCTGGTGTTATCCACTAACATAAATAAATTCGTTGTAGGCTCGAATTATCTGAAACGTTTTGCTCGCATGTCAAACCAATAAGCCATAATTTAGTTGAGAATTGAAATTTAAAACACGACAAACACATCCCATTGGGAAATCCAAATTAAGAGAGTGCGAGTTTCGTTAACTCAAATGATATTCATGGTAGACAGCAGGTTTTAATGCCAAAACTATTATATATACTTTTAAGATATAGATAAGATAAGTAAACGAATCGAAACTTATAAGAGGGATCTTCAGATTTCCAATTAAATATTTACTTCATTGATTACAGCGATTTATTACAGCGAATATTTGCTTCATTGATTACAGCGATTTGAGCCTATATGGTGATTTTAGTGATCACAACGCTAAATATATCCAAAAATATATCTAGTTCAATACTCACATAGGCGGAAGACAGACAACTCTATATCAAGTGATAGACAAACAGTATATACTAGGAACCTTTATCATTCGAACACCCCACAAACTGACCTTTACAGATAACAAAAAAATACTAAATTTAATAGACTTCTGTGTAATAAAGGGAATTATGCATGTTAAAATATTCGAACAACAGATTACTATAATTTGTCAATAAATCTATAAAACTCTGAGAAGCCTTGAGAGAAGAACAAACCAAAGTGTTCTTAAAAAGAAAATTGGAAGGTAATTGGACGAAAATAAGAAGATATTTGATAACTAAATACAGATGAAACATTAAATTGGTGATACCGGCATACAATAGCATGCTACCAAAATATTCAAAAGTATATTTGGAAAAAAGTTATTAAATAAATTAAAACCTGAACTCTAGGCGAAGGGCTTATTAAATCTGATCACCAATTTAGATTCCGAAATTACCATGAACAAATATACAGAACACACAAAATACACAGAACAAATATACGAAAAGAATAACAATTTTGATATCTTCTTGAATATGGAACAATCCATTGACAAAAATGTACACAAAAAGGAATGAAGTATACTATTAAAGGCGTTCTTCCAAAACATTTGTACGTATGGTTCTCGAAAAAAATCATCTCTAAAGTAGATAGCAGATGAACCAAAACTTAGCAACTTTACTGGATTTTTTAACATGAGCGCAGGCTCACTATGGCCAATGTTATTATTACTGTACACAGCTGATTGACGTTTTACCAGCAAAGAATAGTAGCAATATTTTGTTGTGAGGGCTATATGGGTTGGTCTAATAACACATTCACATTTAATTAAAACACTTCGAACAAGATTATAAATACATACTAGGTTCATTTAATAATTTATTTAATTCAATTTATTGAATAACTTTGACTTAATTAATTAATTTTAATGAACTTAATTATTTATTTACAAGTGTAATTAATTAATTAATTATAATAATTATATTTATAAATTAGGAAAATTGGAATTAGTTTATTATACAAATTAAAATATATATTTATTAAATTAGGAAAGAATTAGGAATAATTATGAAATTTATCTTATTACCATCACGGTCCAAAGCTGATCCAAAAAGAAATTTACAATATGTTTTTATTTATTATCAATTTTAATTCTCTTTGAGATCATCCACAATTGTAAACTTATGCACACACAATCAATACGCGAGATAAGTATCTTCTAAATAAAAATAGAGCATATGTACTGGGAGATTAAAACAGATTGATGTACCATCCATCAATAATTACAGTCGATCCAAAGATGAGTAATACATCACTACAATTTGCCCAAAAAAATTATCAAACTGCTTCAAAGTGATTACAAAATCATTTATACCGAATAATGAGTGGTTAAAAGAACAATCGGAAATAGATCAAAGCATGTAAACGTTCATATTGGACAAACGCACGAATCCAACGGAAAATTAAGTAATCTAACTACATATACGTCTTAAGGAACCAAAGTCAGGTAGTTAGCTTTTCATTTTAACAGAAGTCTGACATACAAAGTATACATTAAACACATAGTAATTCTGTTTAATTGACAAAGAGAATACAGAATATAGGATTTAATCGCATTAGTCCGATAGCTCCAGAGCTGCCATTCCAGTATGGGTAACCCTATCTGGCATTGCCAACTCCGTCATTGCTATACGCAAGCCGCTCCGCCACGTCAAGGCTGTGATCTTGGAGGGTTGGATAAGGATGGGAAAAGGAAGAAAGGAGTGTAGGAATAGGATAAGGATTTTCTGTAACAATTCCATAGCAGTTCCGCCTAGCATACCTTCAACTTAATTCATCATAAATCTATTCAAAAAATTAGTGCATGTAAAATGCTTTTTCCATATCAAGGAAATATAGTTATAAATGATATGTTTAAACTATAAACACAGGAAAGTAATTTATAATTGTACAATGGACTATTCAAAATGTCATTATTCTAATATTTACATCACGAAAACAATTTAATTATTTATAAAATGTATTTAAATGAAACGTTGATGTATATACAATGTTCTATTATATTTCATCAGTTAAGTTCTATCTATAGAAGTAAAAGAAACTTCGATACCAATAGCTCGACTGTTCTCCAATATAAGAAGTAACCATCCACACTAATATTTATGGTAACAAAAAATAAGCCTATACATAAATCTTCTCTAAAATAAATGTTATATCACAAGCTATAATAAGCAACAAGAATGTATTTGTCTACATAAATCAACGATTTTATTTAAATCATGTTGAGATTCAAAACAAACTACAACACAAATCCTCAGGTTACTCTTCTTGAAAATGAATAACTTAACACGTTCCAATTAATGATGTCATTAATGTATTTTGATTTCCGTAAAAACACCAAATTGTTCTGCAATGTCAATATATTGTAGGCATATATAATTTGAGAATTTCAATAAAATTAATTTTACCTAATCTTCACAAAAAATATTACCTACAATATATTCCACGCAATAACGCAACACAATACGTGCCAGAAAATAATGTTGAAGAAAGTCATAATGATTTATTGAATCATAAAGCATCAACATCCAAATATATGGGAGCAATCTAAAATGAAACTGTATAAGAACAAATAAACGCTGCCTTAATCATTTTCACTCATCTCTAAGCTTCTATTGCAAAATAGTTCAAAATTTATCTAATTCCCCATTATAATAAATATAATGGATAATCAGATAAACTTATCATTACTAAATTTACAATAAATTATTAGAAATGACTGAAATTGATCAAAGGTTTACAATGAAATGTTCACCGCCACGTTTCTTAAATATGCGGTTTTATCGTTTGTCGCAAAATATTTTGCGACAACCTTCTTTAACCGCACATTCAAGTCGCGATATTTTTTTTTTGGCGGTGGCATTTCATTGCCAGCGTTTATTTGTTCTATGACCATTTCATTCATGGATTGCTCCAATTGAAGTTTCGTTAAAAACTTCCACATATCTGGATGATGACAGCCCACAAGTTTCATCAAAGCATTATGCCAACCTTCAACATTAATATTGGTTCTTGGCGCATTGTTTTGCGTGGAATCAAAATGATTCCATGCGTGAATAGCATATCGAGGATCCCTTCTGTATGGAGGCACTGTGATATGATTATCAAGTGCTCCAACATAGGTTTCCTCGAAATATGCTACGACATTAGCAGCACAAGATGGTATTTCGCCAGAGGCTTTTAACGCTTCAAATACATTAATAACATCATGAGTTGGTACAAATGCTAACGCTATAAGCATTTTCAATTGAAGAGCAAACTCAGGATTTGTATCGTAATTTGCTTTAAGTCCTTCGGACGTAATCTTACGATAGATGTTTTGCCCGAAATGAAATAAACAAAACCGTTGTGTTATGGTAGGAAACACATGTCTTGCCGAATTTACAATAGCTTGCTCAAAATCACTCATAATAGAGATAGGATTTAAGCAAGGTCTTAAATGTTTAAGTTGCTCAAAAACACTAGTGTAGGTGGCTTGCGACTTATTCGGGAGAAGAGCAAATACTAGAGGAATCGATTTCTTTTCTAATATTCCATGGATAGTAAATAACTGGTGAAATATCAATGGAACAACCTTGTATGTTCCATCAACGTACCATTCAAATATATTTTGTAAACAATTTAAATTTTGTTCCGTTGTAAATATCAAAATTCGATTTTGAATAGCACCAGAGTCAAAAAATAAAAACTTTTCACCGCGTTTAGTCAGTTGAAACATATCAGGTATAACCATATCTTGCCTTGATATGGGTAGAGCCATTTTACAGCTACGAATATTTTGAATAGTTCTACTCATCGAACTAGTTGATGGCATGCAAGGGGCAACGGCTACGGGAATAGTTACAGAATTAAGGGATAAAATTTCACGGGTGGGTAGGGTACTCTCTGAGGCAAGTTGTTTGAGGGAGTTTAGGGAATGAATAGCCTCATTTTGAGCAGCGTTTGGCAAATGCCCAGAATGACTTTGGACAATAACGGCCAAACCATTCTCGGTGTGCACGCGGCCACAACAAAATAATGTTTTGTTCAGCGTGCATCGCCAATATGTTTTATCTTTATAAAACTTTTCCTTATAATATAAAAAACCTTCTAAAAGAAGGATGTCACGGTTTTTTTCCGATTTAAGCAATTCGAATTCCATTTTAAATTATCACAATATTAAAAACCCCATGTAATGAATAAAACAAAATAACTAAAGTAAAAACATTTCAAGCACGAAGTGAACATCAGCCGTTTGAAATTTTTATTAAAATTAGAACACTCTGTTCTAATATAAAAATATAACGTTCGTTTTTATTATTTACTTTTCGCTTATACCAAACCCAATACAAATGTATTATAAACAAAACTAAATATTACAAATACTATTACATAATTTATCGCTATCCCGATTTTACATAATATTGCTATTGGCTAAACAACATAAAAAATTGCCTATACACAATACAATCCTATCTAGCCCATCCCATAGATAGGTAATACTATTTGGTACTAATTTGTTCTCACTCTCTCTCAACAGTGAATACAAAAAATAAAATTTAAAAAAACGTTAAAGGCAAAACAGGAAAACGATATTCAATTTTTCCAATTAAATATTAAACCAATACCAAAACATGATATTTTAAAAAACAAAATATCATCATTCTAAGTAATTCCTCGATCGACGTGGTTTCTATGAATCCGTGGTGTTCAAATTTGTCTTTTGCAGCAATAATTTTAATAAAAAAATTAATAATTTGGATAAAACCTGATAATTAAATGAATTTATAAAACCTGATCCATATATTTGTTTATAAATTTTATTTATTATTAACAATATAGTGAAAAATCGGCAAATTTTTTTTAATATTTTCTTATGAATATTTGAAGAAAATGTTAACGTTTCTTAAATATGCGGTTAAATAAACATTATATAAATAAATAAATAAATAAATAAATAAATAAACATTATATTTGTTTATAAAAATTGTCCAAAAAAATTATAAACAATTGGAATTTGTTATAAACAATTGATTTATTTATAAAAAAATTAAAAAATTATCAACAATAGTGATTCAATTCAATAATTTATGTATCAATATTTTGAATAAAATTAAATTTTTTATAGTTTTGTACTAAGAAAACTCTATAAAACAACTCGATATTGTTATAAACAAATAAATTTTTGATGGCCAAATCCAGAAGAAAGAACAAATTGATCGATTAAGATACGTCACAACAAATTCCGATGTATATTATTCGAGAAATTGCGTTTGCGACCAATTATAAAATTTTCATATAACCATCCTATGGGAAACGAAAATTGCTAGAACAACAATTGTTCGCATTTACAATTGGCCGAAAAAATTGATTTTACTATGGGATTATTTTGCTATTGAGTTTCTAGGTGGCTTTTAACTAAAAAAAATCAAATTAAATTATCAACAAAATATTATTTATTTATAATAAATTTATAAACAATTAATTTGTTGATAAATTTTATTTATTATTAACAATATAGTGAAAAATCGGCAAATTTTTTTTTAATTTTTCTTATGAATATTTGAAGAAAATGTTAAATAAAACACTATATTTGTTTATGAAAATTGTCCAAAAAAATTATAAACAATTGGAATTTGTTATAAACAATTGATTTATTTATAAAAAAATTAAAAAATTATCAACAATAGTGATTCAATTCAATAATTTGTGTATCAATATTTTGAATAAAATTAAATTTTTTATAGTTTTGTACTAAGAAAACTCTATAAAACAACTCGATATTGTTATAAACAAATAAATTTTTGATGGCCAAATCCAGAAGAAAGAACAAATTGATCGATTAAGATACGTCACAACAAATTCCGATGTATATTATTCGAGAAATTGCGTTTGCGACCAATTATAAAATTTTCATATAACCATCCTATGGGAAACGAAAATTGCTAGAACAACAATTGTTCGCATTTACAATTGGCCGAAAAAATTGATTTTACTATGGGATTATTTTGCTATTGAGTTTCTAGGTGGCTTTTAACTAAAAAAAATCAAATTAAATTATCAACAAAATATTATTTATTTATAATAAATTTATAAACAATTAATTTGTTGATAAATTTTATTTATTATTAACAATATAGTGAAAAATCGGCAAATTTTTTTTTAATTTTTCTTATGAATATTTGAAGAAAATGTTAAATAAAACACTATATTTGTTTATGAAAATTGTCCAAAAAAATTATAAACAATTGGAATTTGTTATAAACAATTGATTTATTTATAAAAAAATTAAAAAATTATCAACAATAGTGATTCAATTCAATAATTTGTGTATCAATATTTTGAATAAAATTAAATTTTTTATAGTTTTGTACTAAGAAAACTCTATAAAACAACTCGATATTGTTATAAACAAATAAATTTTTGATGGCCAAATCCAGAAGAAAGAACAAATTGATCGATTAAGATACGTCACAACAAATTCCGATGTATATTATTCGAGAAATTGCGTTTGCGACCAATTATAAAATTTTCATATAACCATCCTATGGGAAACGAAAATTGCTAGAACAACAATTGTTCGCATTTACAATTGGCCGAAAAAATTGATTTTACTATGGGATTATTTTGCTATTGAGTTTCTAGGTAGCTTTTAACTAAAAAAAATCAAATTAAATTATCAACAAAATATTATTTATTTATAATAAATTTATAAACAATTAATTTGTTGATAAATTTTATTTATTATTAACAATATAGTGAAAAATCGGCAAATTTTTTTTTAATTTTTCTTATGAATATTTGAAGAAAATGTTAAATAAAACACTATATTTGTTTATGAAAATTGTCCAAAAAAATTATAAACAATTGGAATTTGTTATAAACAATTGATTTATTTATAAAAAAATTAAAAAATTATCAACAATAGTGATTCAATTCAATAATTTGTGTATCAATATTTTGAATAAAATTAAATTTTTTATAGTTTTGTACTAAGAAAACTCTATAAAACAACTCGATATTGTTATAAACAAATAAATTTTTGATGGCCAAATCCAGAAGAAAGAACAAATTGATCGATGAAGATACGTCACAACAAATTCCGATGTATATTATTCGAGAAATTGCGTTTGCGACCAATTATAAAATTTTCATATAACCATCCTATGGGAAACGAAAATTGCTAGAACAACAATTGTTCGCATTTACAATTGGCCGAAAAAATTGATTTTACTATGGGATTATTTTGCTATTGAGATTGGGATTATTTTGCTATAATTTCCCTATAACAGAAGACGGAATAATAGGTAGAGACATGTTCGAAAAACATAAAATCGACATATTATACAGCAAAAACATGCTGAAGATAAACGAACACTTTATACATTTTTCAAACGACTCTAAAAGTACGATCACACTCATAGCAAGGAGCGAAACACTAATAGAAATACAAACCCCGACCGACGACCAATACATATCCAATGCTTCAGCAATAATCCCAGGAATACACACTCCACACATACTTCTACAACCCAAAAATCGAAAAGCCAAAATCCTAATCGCCAACACACTGCCAGAAGACACAATACTAGACGAATTTTACCCTGAACTAAGCCTTTACTCACACCAACACGACCAAAAAGCTCAGTACAACTCGAACGATAACCGAACAGAAGAAGTCATTAAGATAATATCAGAAAATCTAGATCTAACAAACAATGTCGAAGAAAAAATGTCAATACTGACATTTTGCACAAAATACGAAGACATATTTTTCTTGGAAGGAGACAAACTGACAAGCATCAAAGGCGTGCAACACCCAACACGACATAAATTTGTACACAGCCACCAAACCAATCCACGTTCAAAGATATAGACTTCCACAGACACACAAAGATGAGATAAACAGACAAGTCAGCGAAATGTTAGACGAAGGAAAAATCCAACCAAGCATCAGTCTATACAACAGTCCACTGTTAGCAGTACCAAAAAAACCAGGGAAGGACGGAATACCGAAATGGAGTGTAGTAGTTGACTTCAGAAAATTAAACGAAGCAACAATAGGCGATTCATTCCCAATCCCAAACATAAACGACATCCTAGACCAACTAGGACATCCTCAATATTTCTCAACCCTAGATATGGCAAGTGGTTACCATCAAATTGAAATGAACCCACGTGACTATCACAAAACTGCCTTCAGCACAGATTACGGACATTTCGAGTTCACGAGAATGCCTTTTGGACTCAAAAATTCCCAGGCCACATTCCAAAGAGCCATTAATCACATCCTCCGTGGATTCCAAGGATTAAAAGGATTCGTATACCTAGATGATGTAATCGTATACGGGAAAAACTTAAATGACCACAATACCAAACTAATTGAAATTTTTGAAATTTGTCGAAAAAATAATTTGAAACTGCAATGTGCAAAATGCCAATTCCTCAAAAAAGAGATCACATTTCTCGGTCACCTTATTACGCCAGACGGCATCAAGCCTAACCCAAAAACAACACAAGCAGTACAAGACTTTCGACAACCTAGAAACATACGAGAAACCCAATCATTTTTAGGCCTAGCGAACTACTATCGCAGGTTTATCCCAAAATGCTTATCCATGCGCCCACAGAAGTCAGCCAGCCCCAAGATAAAGACTCATTTTACAATGACTTGGACGATCTGATGGGATCTATACCCGAACACGACGTTAGAATGGTAATTGGGGACTTTTATGCTAGAGCTGGCAGAAATCAGACCGACTTATGTGAAAACATAGGTCCGTAATCCCGACACGAAACTGCGACCGATAATGGTGAGAGAATGATGTACTTTGCAATTGCTCATGATCTGAGAGTAGCAAGCACATTCTTCCCTCACAAAAACATACATCTAGAGACATGGACACATCCTCGTGGAACTTCCCCCAGCCAAATTGACCATGTGTTAGTTTCTAAAGGACGGACTCGGGTTGTGCAGGATGTGAGAACTTATCGGTCAGCAACCAAATACGTAGGTAGCGATCATCATTTGGTCGCTGCAAAGCTACGATGGAAGTTTTCGTACAAGTCTGGGAACACAGCGAACCGCATGATACGTTTCGACTGTGAAAGTCTAGTAAATGAAGATCACAAGAAACGATATCAGGATCTTGTCAGCGACAACATTGAAGGAGCCAATTACCAGTCTGACTGCGTGAACTCTGTCTGGGAGGTACTGAAAACTTCGGTTGTCAGTGCTGCTCAACAGACTTTAGGTATAGTGAAAGCCAGACCCAAGAATGATTGGTTTGATGACGAGTGTCGTCTTGCAGTTGAGCAACAAAATATAGCCCATAGTGAAGTGCAACAACGTCTCACAATCGCGAGGAAAAACAAGGCTGCTCTGGCGAGAAGGGCAGCTAAGCGGATTTGTAGACGGAAGAAGCGAGAATGGTGGAAGGCCGAGGTTCTGAAAGTACAACAACTCAGCAATGAGCGCAGTTCACGTAATTTCTTTAAACGAATTACTGGATTGCACCATACTTTCAGGCCTTCGTCAACCGCCATTCGGGACCGCAGGTAGGCGCAGAGGTCGTTGCAGGCGACGATGGCTCCACGATGTAGAGAACGAATTGGCCTCTTCTGATTGTCTTAGACAGTATGAAGACCAAGCTCAGGATCGAAACCGTTGGAGCCAAATTGTTGATTCAGTAAGGGGCCAGTAATGGCCTTTAATACTGTTAATTATTATTGGAAAATCTAAATTTCCCAGGATCCCCACAAGAAACTTTTCCTACCAGTGGCCCTATTCTGGTTTTCCCCGGGAATTGGGAATTGTAAAAAATATTTCAAAAATTCCCAACTACAATAATTCGCAACTTTTTATTCCATTTTTCCCCATTGTGTATTCTGCCAAATTGGGAAAAATTTCAGCAGTACAAATGCTTACCACTAAATTACAATTGCTGTTAATTTTTTATTATAAACAAATAAAAAATTTGAAAAACAGAAAAATTGAATAAAATGTATTTAATGTATCACGATTAATTCGTCTTTTGAATGATGACGAATAAAACCGGCGCTATAATTTACGCATTACGCATAATTATTTGCGGGATACATCAAACCCCTTCGAGATCCACGAAGCGGAGTTTATTAATAAATATAGGATACCCTAGCATTTGGTTTTGGCATTAAAAGAGAAATTGATCCTTTTATGGAGGTGTCAACTATACCAAAAGAAATTCGCGTTCTAGTTACGCTGAGTTTCTTGACTCAAGGTTAACTGCTATACATGTTTCATGAACGTTATTTACACACAAGCTAATTACGCTTTGTTTCTGTATGTACATATATTATCAGGTACTTTCCAAAAGAGAGTGGGTATGAATTACCTAAATTGCGTATCGCAGAGTCATTGTCATTGTTGTTGTTGGACGTTTTTTCGCTTTAGAATGGCACCCAGGCTGTGCCTATATCCAATTCTAAGCCGTCGTGCTATATCTGTGTGTCAGTACTGTTTGGTATGCTTAGCCAGGTACTAGACCTGTTACCATCCCTGCCGCGTGGAGGCGCATACTTTTCTTCTTTAGCTTATGTTTGATTAAAAATTACTTGGATATAGTATATCCAGCGTCAGTCGTTAAAATACTTAGTATAAGCTTCATTCCGCTTTGTGTTCCGTAGGCCAAAGACTGATTCAATTATTTAAAATCTTTAGGTTTGCACCTAGTGTTAGTTTTTTAAAACCCTTATAACTAAAATAAAATCTTTAGGTTTACACCTAGTGTCATTACTTTTAAAAACTCCTTATAACTAAGATAAAATTGTTAGTACCTTAAAAATGAATCATCGATCTTTAGCCTACCTCCCACAAAGCACAGTATCACAGAATCTTTTGAGATGTTCGATATTAGTAGGCATCATCAGCACTAGCTTACTAGCCGGCCAATCTGCGTTAATTGCGTCAATCATGTGTTCTCTAGCTTCAGTGGCCAGAGCGCAGTCGTAAAGAATGTGGTCAACTGTCTCAGCAGCTTGTCCACATTCACACATGTTGGAGTCCGCCAGATTAAGTCTAAACATATAATCTGCGAACTTTCCATGACCGGCTAGCATTTGCGCAAAAGAGGCGCTTATGGATAGGCGCATCTCTAATCTACCTTCAATACTCGGTAAGTAACTGAAGGTAGTTCTGCCCTTTTCTGAGTGCCTCCATCTGTCTTGCCAGATTTTTATAGATTCTTTGCGAATTCCTTTTTTAAGGGATGTCTTATTCGAAAGGTCACCTAATATGCCTTGCCACTGGATGTTGCCATAAGTGAACTCTTGATTTTTCCTTAATTTGTACTTAATTAACCTTTCGTTAAGTACTATGTTCATGGGAATAACGCCGGCCATTACAGCCAAGGCATCCGCCGAAACCGTACGGTATGCTTTCGTTATCCCAAGAAGAATTAACCTTTGAGCGCTTAAAATAGTCCTGCGATGGTGACAGTTCATCCTGTCAGCCCATTACGCACAAGCGTAAGTCATGGTCGCAACCACTAGGCCTTCGTATATTGTTGCGAGTGTGCCTTGTTTCAGGCCCCACGTCTCTTTAGCAACCCTTCTTAGTGCGTAGAAAACTTTTTTGCTATTTTCTGCCACCCTCTTAACGTGAGTAGTGACGCCCAGTCTTTCATCGAAGTCAACTCCCAACCATTTTACAGAATTCACCATTTTTATTCTATCGGTTCCGACATACACTAGGGGTGGTTTCCTTATGTCGAGTGAACCTTTCAATTGGATCATCACTGTTTTGGTGGAAGATAACTCCATCTTATTTGTATCACACCACTTTACCATTCTGTCAATGCCGCGTTGAGCAGCCTCCTGAATTGCCTGTCTTGAATTTCCAGTAAAGATCATAACTTTATCATCCGCGAACGCTACTTCTTGGATCTCGTCATGCATGCTACTGTTGAACACTAGATTCCAGAGATGCGGACCCAAAATGGAGCCCTGTGGACAACCTTTGTTTACACTCTTAGAGAGTGTGCCATGGTTAGATATTACAGTTGCGGTTCTATCAGAGAAGTAGCTGTACAACAAGGAGTAAAGAGTCGCTGGGCAACTCATTTGCTTCAGCTCACTCATTATACTTGGCCACCACAGATTATCAAAAGCACCAAATACGTCTAGGAATACACCTAGGGCGTACTTGTTGCTCGTATCGCAGAGTGTGGTAACTCAATGAATAATAATCGAATTTTTTATAACTGTCGATGAAAATTTAATGCCGATATACATAAAATTTCCAGAATCGCCAACAAAAATTAATAAAGTCAAAAACAGTCTGTTTTAACTTTTGAATAAGGAAGTTTTTTCGAACTCTAATAACTTTTCCATTTCAGATTCTATGAATAGTTCAATCTTGCCGGCGTAATCGGTTGTATCGATTGTACCCACGTCTCGCTGTTCAGACGAGCAACTAGAGTCGAACATGTATACCATAATCGGCATTCCTATCATTCAAAGAATGTCCAATTCGTAAAAACACAGGTTACATTACGTAAATTATTTGTTATATACGAATATTCAAGATTCAAATTATTTATAGATTTTCGATTTTAATTTAAAAAATTTAAATGTTAATGCTTCATATCATCTTCAAATCATTGAAATTATTTTTTATTTCGATTTTGAAACATAATATTCAAAATTCCCATCTAATTCCCAAAAAAATATGCAGGGGAAAATAAACGTCAAAACCGCAGTAATATGGAATTATTATTTCCCCATTGAAAAAAATTCCCAATCGCCAGAATTCACTTTGGGAAAAAATAATTCCAAACTACTAGAAAAAATTCAAAAATTCCCAATTCCCAAACCAGAATAGGGCCACAGTATTAATAAAAAATATTTCACAAATGTATCGAAATAAATTGTATCTCTTTTATTCAAGTATTAATAACCTTCTTTATCGGCTGGAATTTATCGGTCATTTTAGTAGTATGATAGAAAGAGAAAATATACTTCAATTCTATTGTTCAATTCAAAACAAAAATTTATTTTCATTATCGATTGTTTTCGGCTGGAAACTATCGGCTAACTTTAACAGGGTAGCTTTGCACACTTCTTGTTAGTTTCGTATAAAGAAAGATTCAAGAATAAAGCCATTGGCAGTTTAAAAAAAAAAAAACACTAACTTAAATAATAGACTCATTGATAAATTACGATTTTTTTTATTTTCGCTCTCTCCTTAAAATAAAGTTTGTTAGTACGTTTGCTTTCTTTCTTTTTGCAACTCTTTCTGAGATCATGAAATTAATTTTTATAAATCATTTAACGATTTTGAAACCTTAATTACTTTTCCTTAATTAATTTAAAACAAAAATTAAACAACAGGAGCAGCACACAAAATGTTTCTCTACAAATTTTATAATGTATTAAAGTTAAGGAATAACCAACAATGTACTAACGTATATAATCTATTATTTAAAAGAGAATATTTCTATATTTCTATACCATATTTTCTCTGCACAATTCGTTGGTTTTGTTTTGACTAATATTTTTACGTAAATTCTCACTCATTTGTATAGTGTATCGATCACCAATACTTTCAAGTATAAACGCATAGTAAATTAAATAATGTTGGTGACAATCGGGCTTGAAGTACATTTGTGTTGGTTTTGACAAAATAATGTAATTCAAAAGGAAATTAGTGCGCTCCAATTTACAACGTCGCATAGATAGATAGCTAACAAGTAAAATCCCCTGCAAACCTTTAAATATATGTATGTACTAACAATATATTTTTAACTCTATGGATTGTATCAAAATCTTCTATATTATACAAGTCCAACTATACAAAATTTAAAGAGACAAACCAACTTTTTTATATTAGTGTTAGTTGTGTACGTACATGCCTCAAATTTGAAAAATTAACAAACACAAATATACTATGTTTTGCATTTTACTATGGAATATGACAAACTGCAACGTTGTATAATAATATGAATATCTATTTGAATAAAATATACTCGAGTTAAAAAAATTCTATCTTTGAGCAAAATGGGCCGCAGGGTTACCAAATAAAACATAATTATTTTTTAAATTATGAGTAATTTTTTGAATATTGACAAAAGAGCAAACTGCAATACTGCATATTATAGTTTGCTCTTTTTGAATTTTGACGTCTTATTTGATTTGATTTTTCGATTCCGTGTCACCGATAATTTTTGTGTATATTGTTTTAATTATATTTCGTGTAGATATTTAAGCTTATTATAAAATTATGTAATATTATAATAAAATTAGATTTTTATATAATATAATTAATACATAATGACAATTAAAATAAATGATTTTCAGTAGGTATTGTACATTTGTAAATATCCGAAATAAACCGTAGCAGAGATAATAATCCGTCATGGAGATGAGAATCGTTTTGTATGACGGTGTTGTACACCCCTGATAAGTAATAAATATATAAATAATGTAGTAATAGATTAAACATAAATACAACACCCATTGTAAATTAAAGTTACCGCCTACAAAAATCTACAATTAGGCGAAAATAATTCAATTTTAGAACTAGATCACTTAAATGACAGCTTGAACAAATAACATACAAAAATATAACCCAAATAAACTCGCACGCAAGAAATACTTACGCTGCGAAAAATCGAAAATAATTTAAATAACTATTCAGGTCACAAATTCAAAATGCTCATTTAAGTAAAATAAATTGTAACACCTAATTTTAAGTTTAATTACCCAAAATATTTTTAGTATAAATAATCCAAATTTTTAGTCAATAAGCCAATCAGTAGAGTAGAGTACAGTAGAGTACAGTACAGTTGTCTACCAAAATCTTTCTCAATACTAACCACAATATCAAAATTAAATTGATATTTCTCTCAATACTACCAGTTAGTATCTCACAATACGTAACTCATAAACGGTTGCTAATTCGCAAAAATAGTATAATACAATATTGACATTACCAAAAACCCACACATATAAACATAACCCACATATATACAAATTAACATTGACAAACCCCTCAAGTATAAACATAAACCATTTATACAATATTGGCGCTGCCGAAATTCGCACCTGTGGCGAATTAGTTAGGTTAAAATTAGACAACAGAGACCCACATGCTCAACGGTTCACCATTCGCATCAAAATCCGGTTTGACATCGCGATCCCCAACAAAACAAGCTAACGACACACCAACAGTACACAATACTCGTAGTAAGGCTGCACGATTAAACAACAATACACAAGTCCCACGACCGATAAAAATCGATGTGACAGAAGACCTTTTAACAATCACAAAAACTAACGACAGAACACCGACTACTCCTACAATCCAAGTTCCACATACACCACAACCTACAAACATAACCAACACCCGTAAAACAAAACAACCAAACAAAATGAATCCACAACAAATACATCAAAGCATAACTAGCTTCGTACCAGAATTCAGTGGTGACGAAACCGACCCGGCATAAACCGCAACCAGCCTTGCGAAATTCCTCGGAGCATCAGATAACATCTATAGTAGATTGGAAACCAATGAGGAGAAGGAGGAATTCAACGGAATCATCAAGTACCGGCTGATAGGAACCGCTTTCACTAGGATACACAGACGACGGATAAAAGACTACCCAACATTGAAAACCACCCTAAAAAAAATGTACGATCCAGTATACTCATTGACAGAACTTGAAAACAATTACACGAGAATACGACAGCAATACGGAGAGTCTATCAAAAGTTACGGTTATAGACTGAGCGAAGCACTAGACCTGTACAAAATTGGCTACAGATCAAAGTGCGAATTAGCAAACTTGGACGACACCTACACAAACCATCTAGACGCAAGTAGTGTGGAAATATTCAAAAGAGTACTGACAAACACAATATTGAAAGAAAAAGTAGCAACAATCGCAGCAACAAATATAGACAAAATAATCAAAGAAACAGAGCGAATCGAGAAAATATTAACAATAATAACTGGCGAACCAACCCAACACGTAATCCCTCCACAACCACAAACTCTACAACCAACACAAAATCAACACATGGAAACTCCAACTAGAAGAAATCATATAATATGTAACTACTGTCAAAAACCAAACCACACATGGGATGTATGCCGCACTAGGATATTTAGAGAACAGGGACCAAGAAACATTCATTACCGAAATAACCAATACCGAGCAAACCAACCACACTACCAAAATGTACCAATCAATTATCAGACCCAAAGACCACAGAACAACCACTACTTCCCACAAAACCAATACACACCACCCAGACAATTTCCAAACACCCCCACAAGACAAATCACATACACTCCACCTCAACAAAACAATTTTACAAACTACCGACAACCCACAATCCCAAATTTCCAAGACAGACCTCTTAAATACTGCTCACACTGCAAAACAACAAAGGGACATACATTCGACGAGTGCAGAAGCAAATTCCAAACAAGTAAAAACTACAACACGGGACAATATCGGAACCAACCGCGATCAAATGAAGTAGAGAACCTAGGAAACCAATTCAACGCAATGAAACTCAACACAGTCATCCAACAGCCGATGGAAAACACTGCCACACACAGACAATACAACAACCAGGAAAACGACCAAGGATCCAGCCAGCAGTAGGAGAGCCGCCGCAGTTGGATCCAGCCGCAAATAGCAATGAACACCAAACGCAATTAACAAACGGACATGAATATTCTCTCCTAATGGGTATAATCCCAGAAGTATACCTGAAACCTACAAAATCAAAAGACACAAGACAAAACACACAAGATTCTCAAGTTAACCGACAGAGTACAACTACTTACGTTAACGGAACGAATCCAAAATTAGTTATTAAGAAAACACAAACAATCACCAGCCTGACATCAAATCAAGATTCTCAAGTTAACCGACAGAGTACAACCACTCACGTTAACGGAACGAATCCAAAATTAGTTATTAAGAAAACACAAACAATCACCAGCCTGACATCAAATCAAGATTCTCAAGTTAACCGACAGAGTACAACTACTCACGTTAACCGAACGAATCCAAACATAGATATTAAGCAAATACAAACAGACGCCCGCCCGACACACTAAGCCGTTGCCCGACCAACGCAAATATTAGAATTTAAGAAAACGCTAAGAGACACAAATCAATCAAGCCCAGACGCTTACCAGACAGACAAAACATCATACGATGAATCAAACCAAACAGCAATCGATATTTTAGTAATCTTGTACCTAATTGCAATTAACATTTCCATATTTTTCTCAAAAACACGAAGAGAAATACGAAACATTTATAGAACAATGACATTTAGTATAAAACACAAGTTAAAAATAACGTTCCTCTCAACTAGAGAAAAATACCGACAACACAAAAATTTCGTCAAGACTTACTGTTACGAACTTAAAAAACTACGAATAAACGAGAGATATGACAGCCAAAACTCATCAGACACGAAGCACACACACAGAATCGGAAAACTTAAACATAAAAACAAACCAGAAAAAAGCAACCTCTTAGACGAACAACAAGAAGATATACTAGCAAACTTATTCCAACTAGAACAACCTAAACACATAAAACTAATATCAAAATACAAAACAAATCGCGACACAATCACACCGACAATAGGAGACTACAAAACTACTAATAGACTCAGGAGCAGACGTATCCTTACTCAAGATCAAATACACAACGAAAGAGGAAATTAACACAGACATGAAAACAGCATTAACGGGAATAGGAGAAGGAGAAATAATAACGATAGGAACGGTCGACGCAGACATACAACTCACCAACAACCTATAACTATTAAACACAAACTACACATAGTACAAGATAATTTCCCTATAACAGAAGACGGAATAATAGGTAGAGACATGTTCGAAAAACATAAAATCGACATATTATACAGCAAAAACATGCTGAAGATAAACGAACACTTTATACATTTTTCAAACGACTCTAAAAGTACGATCACACTCCCAGCAAGGAGCGAAACATTTATAGAAATACAAACCCCGACCGACGACCAATACATATCCAATGCTTCAGCAATAATCCCAGGAATACACACTCCACACATACTTCTACAACCCAAAAATCGAAAAGCCAAAATCCTAATCGCCAACACACTGCCAGAAGACACAATACTAGACGAATTTTACCCTGAACTAAGCCTTTACTCACACCAACACGACCATAAAGCTCAGTACAACTCGAACGATAACCGAACAGAAGAAGTCATTAAGATAATATCAGAAAATCTAGATCTAACAAACAATGTCGAAGAAAACATGTCAATACTGACATTTTGCACAAAATACGAAGACATATTTTTCTTGGAAGGAGACAAACTGACAAGCATCAAAGGCGTGCAACACCCAACACGACATAAATTTGTACACAGCCACCAAACCAATCCACGTTCAAAGAAATAGACTTCCACAGACACACAAATATGAGATAAACAGACAAGTCAGCGAAATGTTAGACGAAGGAAAAATCCAACCAAGCATCAGTCTATACAACAGTCCACTGTTAGCAGTACCAAAAAAACCAGGGAAGAACGGAATACCGAAATGGAGTGTAGTAGTTGACTTCAGAAAATTAAACGAAGCAACAATAGGCCTCATTCCCAATCCCAAACATAAACGACATCCTAGACCAACTAGGACATCCTCAATATTTCTCAACCCTAGATATGGCAAGTGGTTACCATCAAATTGAAATGAACCCACGTGACTATCACAAAACTGCCTTCAGCACAGATTACGGACATTTCGAGTTCACGAGAATGCCTTTTGGACTCAAAAATTCCCAGGCCACATTCCAAAGAGCCATTAATCACATCCTCCGTGGATTCCAAGGATTAAAAGGATTCGTATACCTAGATGATGTAATCGTATACGGGAAAAACTTAAATGACCACAATACCAAACTAATTGAAATTTTTGAAATTTGTCGAAAAAATAATTTGAAACTGCAATGTGCAAAATGCCAATTCCTCAAAAAAGAGATCACATTTCTCGGTCACCTTATTACGCCAGACGGCATCAAGCCTAACCCAAAAACAACACAAGCAGTACAAGACTTTCGACAACCTAGAAACATACGAGAAACCCAATCATTTTTAGGCCTAGCGAACTACTATCGCAGGTTTATCCCAAAATTCTCAGAAATAGCAGAACCACTGACGAAACTCACACGGAAAAAGGTACCATTCGTATTCACAGAAGCAAGTGAAAAAGCCTTAAATACACTCAAAGCATGCCTAGTAAACCCACCAATCCTTAAGTATTCCGACCTAAAAAGACCATTCATCCTCACAACAGACGCAAGCGACTACAGCTTAGGAGCCGTACTATCACAGACATACGTAACAGGTGAATTCCCAATCGCTTACGCCAGCAGAGCGCTAGGAAAATCAGAAAGAAATTACAGCACCATAGAAAAAGAAATGCTAGGAATATATTGGGTTGTGAATAATTTCAGACCGTACTTATACGGGAAAAAATTTATTATCGTTACGGACCACAAACCACTCACAGGAAAATTAACAAAAATACCAAACCGCATACTCAAGTGGAATTTAAAATTGTCAGAGTACAATTTTGAAATAATACACAAGTGAGGGAAACTAAATACAAACGCCGATGCACTAAGCAGAATCAGATATAACGAAGTATTAGCAATCACCAGAGCACAGAACCAGAAGACTCAGGAAACAATAGAACAACAAACTGCGGAACAAAAAGAAGACGAGAACGAACAAGCTCAAATTAGGTTAAAGCAAACAAATACAACAAATAAAACTAACATAGAAATTGTATTAGATCAGAAGAAACGGCCACAAATGCTGGACGAATACCACAACTTACCATTAGGCGGACACGCAGGTTCATGGTGAACGTACAAACGGATAAAAATGTTATACTACTGGCCCAACATGCTGACGTAGGCCCTCTACCAACAACAGAGAAAGGAAACAGTTACATCCTCACATTCCAAGATGACCTATCCAAATTTTCCAGAGCGATCCCAATCCCAAACCAGAACGCAAATACAGTAGCGAAAGAGCTTTGCGAATACTACATTACCAAACACGGCATTCCAGAAAAAATCCTCACTGACCAGGGCACCAATTTCAAAAGCAGAACATTTGAAGATGTATGCAAATTACTCAAACTTAAGCATTTAACTACCACAGCATACCACCCTGAAACTAATGGGGCACTTGAAAAATTCCATAATACACTCAAAGAATAGTTAAGATCCTTCACTGACGCCGATAAAAACAATTGGGATGAAATGTGTCACTACGCCATATTCGTCTATAACACTACACCACATTGCGCTACACATTACACACCACACGAATTAATTTACGGTAGACCAGCATTAATACCGACCGCAATAAAAAAGGAGCCAGAACCTTCCGAGTTAAAAGCCAGGTTAAGACTTGCGCATGCAATCGCTCGTCAAAGACTTATTCAAAAGAAACCCGTGACCAAAGCACAGTACGACAAAAAAGCGAACAATATACACGTAAGAGTCAACGATCTTGTATGGTTAAAAAACGACATGAGACGGAATAAACAGGACCCGCTATGGCTAGGCCCATACAGAGTGACAGAGATAAACTCTCCTACGAACACCATGATCCAAATTAACAAGAGACTAACAAAAGTACACAATAACAGGCTGACCAAAATTAACCCAAAACCCCAAAAAAAAAAAAAAAATATATAAAAGTAACAACTATAATATATCACAGGCAAAGATGAGTTCAGCAACAACAAAGAAAACAATAACCATAGATGAGTATAGGAAGAGAATGGAAATGAAAAGACAAGAACAACCAGCAGAAACGACGGAAACCATGGAACCACAGAAACCCAGGAAAATAGGAGGAAGAAAGGACAGCTGATAAGAGCTGGTGAGAATAAACAGGATAGCCACAAAACCAAAGGACAAGACCGCTATAAACAACAAATTAAAAGAAACAAGAAAACTACTCAAGGAAATTGTCTCAAACAAACAAATAAATATATGAAAATAAAAAAAAATAAATAAAAATAAAAAAATAATAAAAATATATATACAAAACTACTATCACGATAAGCATAAACCAGACACCAGAATCAAACACCCAACCAAAAAAAACACAAAACCAAGACAAAGCAAAATTACAAGTAAAACAAAACCAGATAACGATACGACCATACAAAAAAAAAAAAAAAAATAGAAGATCCCACTACTAGAACAACAACAAAACCTACTGACTCAACAAAACAAAAGAATATATAAAGACACGAAACTAGGTATGAGGCCAGAACAAAAGTAAAACGCAAACGTAAACATCAAATCGAACTAAAAAAAAAAAAAGGAAGGAAAAAATGGAGAAAAGATTACACATCGAAATAAACCAATGGGGGTCTTTCGAGTCGACCACGCTTGGCCGGACAGCTTTGGGGCCAGGTGCAGGCGAGTCGGGGAAATCCGGCGCCAATTGGCCAGGAGAACAGAAAGAAGAAGAAGCGTACACCAGCCGGTGGGCCAATTACCACCGATACCTGTAGTGGAAGAGGCCGAAGAAGCTGCAGCCGGTGTAGCACACGAAGAAGAGCAACCCCAGGATGACAACAGTGATATCGTCATCATAAAAATTGAAATAGCAAAAGAGTAAAAAAAAAAAAAAAAGGAAACGAAAAAAAAAAAATTAAAAAAAAAATTTAAAAAGAAAGATAAAAGATTTAAAAAGAAATCACACCAAAAATGTTTAAATTTCAAAATACAAAAAAAAAAAGAATAAATACAGAAACGTCGCACCCCATCTATTACTTCCTCTTTAAATCACCTACTCAAGTAAACAACTCCAACATCCCACACATCCACAGAAACAAATATTCCCCGAACAGACAGACAGCCACCAAGCAGACTGGATCGAACAGACGAACAAACAGACAAAAAATAATCAAAAAATAAATAAGAAAAATGTTTCTAATACCAACGACACGAATATTCCCCACAGAAATTAAATACGCCATACTAACCATGATCGGACTTCTCACCATAACAGGAGGTGAGCAATTTGAGAACAAAAAAATCAAAAACATAGGGGCATTTTTTGAGAAAATATCAGAAGTCAACACAACTAGTAAGAACTTAAAGATAGTCACCACAATCAACATACCGAACACAAAAGAATTGACAGAAACACTAACAGAATGCCTACGGACACTAAAAACTCTATGCCAGGAGCTAACAGAGAGAAACCCTGAGGACTTATGCAGATCTTTTAGACATGAACTAAAATGGCATGTAAACGAAATCCAAAGACAAGAGAACAAGCTGAACGACATGTACGGGAAACAAAAAAGAGGACTCATCGACATTGGCAGCAAATTGTCAAAATTCGTATTCGGGACAATGGACCAGGAAGTCGCCACGGAAATATACGACAAACTAAAAAACTTAGAAAACAATCAAGTAAAATTATTAGACGTAGAGAAACAACAGGTAGCAATAATCAAATCCAACTTCGAAATATTATCAAAACCCATCGACCAACTACAAAATGAAACAAGCGAAATACAAGAGAAATTGAACCAAATGATCAGTAGAACAAACGATCAAAATACCTTTATAGAACGGAAACAAAACCTTACACACCGTACCGCGGAACTAACGTCCCTAATCCTCATACAATGTATGCACATAAATAAACTCCAAGAGGACGGAACAGAAATAATAACCGCACTAAACATGAAAAAGCTACACCCACTAATAATAACGCACAACAAAGTAATCGACATAATACGCACCCATTCACCAGACGCAAACACAAAACTAGAAAGGTTCGAAATCCTAAGACAAATCATAAAAACGGACCACATAGAAATGAACGGGCAAGTAATGATCAAAGTCACGATAACAATAATAGACAGCGAGGAATATACACTATTCAAACCATACATCCCGCCATTTATTAAGAAGAACGGATACAACATATACGAAATAGACACCGAGTACGTAGCAATAAACAACCAAAAAACGAAGATAATAGAATTACACTCAGAAGACGTCAACCGATGCGAAAAAATGAACGACAACCTAGAAAGAGACTTCCTGATATACCGCAACACAAAACCAATCCTACCAATCCATAATCCCCACTGTATAGCAACACTATGGAACAACCCATGGAATACCGAACAAAACTGCAAGTCACTGCCCACAAACTCTCAGAATATGATAGTGAAATTAGAAGCCACAAACACATTACTCTACTCGATGAGCACAGAAACGAACATAACAATACAATGTCACAACAACACTGAAAGATTACAAATTATAAATAACGGACTACTAACCTTCCAAACAACATGCAGAGTAACAACAAAAGAATTCACTATAATAGTAATGGGCTACCCAGAAACAATCGAACTAGAACAACAAGAAGTACTGACCAAATCAAGTGAAGAAATAGTCAGGACCACGCAACACGACGACAAGGAAGCTAAAAGCAACAGAATACAACTCATTGACCACAAAATATACAACAAACAATTCTTAGAACAAACGAACAGAATAATCCAATTAAAAAAAAGCACAGATGAACTAAAACTAAAAGAAAACCATAACCAAACAACCAAAATAACGACTGGAATACTATCGGGAACCAGCCTACTGATGTTTATAGCAATAACCGCAATGGTAATAAAATACAGACGGAGAAAAACAAAAACAATAACAATACTAAACTCAACACAGAAAGCCAACAAACCACACGGCAACAGAAACAAACCGAACAACGACAGAACAAGAAAAATACATGAAGATGACGACTACACCACAAGTGACAACGTAACCACGTGTCAGTAAAAACAATGATCGAACTAATAAGAGGCGACCCAGAGTCACTAGTTAGAATAGATGACCCAATATGGAACATAATCAAAGCAATAGGAAAAACACCACACCAAAAACAACCAAACCCAGAAATAGATGAAATGACAACAATAGGCTTGGAAATCCAAAATATGATCCAAGGAATGAGAGAACATGAACAACGGAAACAAAATACCAACAACATTAACTTTAACCGACATAAAACACGCGGGAAATATTTTTCAAAAAACTAATTAGCTTTTCCTTCATCGAAAATTAAAAAATTAAAAACATAAAACTAACACATACCTAGCATAAGCTCAAAAATTTATAAATTGCTTATTAAAATCACAATTCAAAAACATTTTTCCATAAGAAACACAAATTATATTTTTTTTTATGTCACACTTTTAAACCTCACTTAAAAATTCAATACATTAAAAACTCAAAATTATAAATCTAACACAAATAAAAAAATCAAAACACTTTTTAGCCTAAAAATTTAATAACAGAAACACATTTTTTTTTAAATAAATTTTTCTTCTCACAAACACCACACGTTAACTTAAAATGAGCAAAAGACAAACTAGCACAGCAAAACAAAACAAAAATCTTGTGATTAAAATTACATTTAACATACAAAAATCCTACGATAAGCAATTTTAATAAAACAAAAAACAAAAAAATATATCACATAAATGCTAATTATACAAAGTAGTAAATAAAATTCTCATAAATTTTTTTCAATTATGTATATAAATATTAGCTCATTATTACAAAATGCATATATTTTATTTTTCAAGTTCAAAATTAATTCATAAAAAAAAACAATTTTTTATGCTTAGATTACAAAAAATAATTATAAATTATATAAGTTAGTAACCTAATAAGAAATAATATAATATAATACAACAGACAATAAAATGCAACACGACAAAATTCCAGAGCAAAAATAAAATATAGTTCATGGTCACGATTTAACATGACATTGTAAGCAAAACTACAACAAAACAAATACAAAACGATGAGGCATACACAACAATACAAAACAACAACAAATGCGAGATAACAAGAACGATGCCAAAACGAGCAGCCAAACAATGCAAATTGAGCCAATACAAAATCGCAATAATAACACTACCTAGTATCCTGCACAAAAACCAAAACCAAAAATTGGACATATACGGATAACGATCGAACCGTACACAGCCAGGAAATGATGCCAAAACACATCAACAACAAGAATATTACAACACTGACAACGAGCAAACAATGGAATACTAAGTCCGTGACCAAACTAAATTTTATGATACAAAGAAGACTGATAGAAGACAACCAATTACCAGACCAACATGAATAATCCATAACAATAATAAACAAAAATAATAATAATAATAGTAATAAGCCTTAGACCATGTGTATCCCATAACTGCGAAATCTTCCATAAGAAGATTTCACTAATAAAGGGGGAAGGTGTTATACACCCCTGATAATTAATAGATTAAGAATAAATACAACACCCATTGTAAATTAAAGTTACCGCCTACAAAAATCTACAATTAGGCGAAAATAATTCAATTTTAGAACTAGATCACTTAAATGACAGCTTGAACAAATAACATACAAAAATATAACCCAAATAAACTCGCACGCAAGAAATACTTACGCTGCGAAAAATCGAAAATAATTTAAATAACTATTCAGGTCACAAATTCAAAATGCTCATTTAAGTAAAATAAATTGTAACACCTAATTTTAAGTTTAATTACCCAAAATATTTTTAGTATAAATAATCCAAATTTTTAGTCAATAAGCCAATCAGTAGAGTACAGTACAGTTTCAAATCAAGTAGAGTTCAGTACATTATAATAATAAAAACAATTCAAATTAATAAAATAGTAAACAGTGTTTACTTAATTGTCGATCTAAAACATCCAGTATCAAGTAAGTATACTCCAACAAATAACAAAACAATACTGTCATAACCCCCACCAGTGGTAAGCGGGTATTGTTTCAATTCAATTACTAACACTAAGGCACCGATTTTGGTAAACTCTGGCGGACGAACCTCGTACGGCAAAGCGAGGGGGGAAGACAGAAGAGTGTTTCAGCGCTCAAGCTTCCCTAGTTACGGTTGTCTACCAAAATCTTTCTCAATACTAACCACAATATCAACATTAAATTGATACTTCTCTCAATACTACCAGTTAGTATCTCACAATACGTAACTCATAAACGGTTGCTAATTCGCAAAAACAGTATAATACAATATTGACATTACCAAAAACCCACACATATAAACATAACCAACATATATACAAATTAACATTGACAAACCCCTCAAGTATAAACATAAACCATTTATACAATAACGGTATACCGATCTACCAGAAATCATCTGTCGTCATTTGATTAAAATTAATTATTAATGTTGATTCTTTGTCAGTAAAAAGTACAATATAGTTCCAAAATGTCTCCGTTTAATTTGGAATTGTGTTTTGTTGTTTAGTCGGTAAATCAGTCCATATATGGCGATTTGTATATTTTGCTCCATTTCATTGAATTTATCTGTTATTTAAAATCACCGCTAGAAATAATAAATTAAAAAATCTAAAATAAGACATGTTATCTCAAAACG
Source organism: Tipula unca (assembly GCA_951394425.1). Lineage (NCBI taxonomy): Eukaryota > Metazoa > Arthropoda > Insecta > Diptera > Tipulidae > Tipula > Tipula unca. The sequence continues at coordinate 2,721,113 of OX596383.1, read as the reverse complement.
CACAATAATAAACAATTTGGTATTGACACAGCCAATCTCAAATTGATAATGAAAAATTTAGCAAGTCTAACAAAATGGACTATTTTGAGCGAAAGCATCAGCGTCTAACTTTAACTCAATACTATGGTTAATTCTCTCGATGTTATGTACGCTGCTTCAACACGTTTACCAACATATAGTGCTGGCCAACTAGAGCAGATTTTGATGCATAGTATGTTTATAATATAGAAGATACGTATTGTCTGATACGTGTACCTATCGTAATTATTTTCTTAGCGTAATTTTTGACATTTTAAATAAAATATTGCCAACCTAAAACGCCAGAAAGATTTATTCGTTTGACACCATGAAATGCTTATTTTCGTATTAACTTAATTATTCTCCCATTGAGTCATAAATGAAAATACGTTGCTTGAAATGAAAGTAATGTCGTGTCAGCGCCTTAAAATGTCAAAAATTACGATAAGAGAATAATTATACACCGAAAAAAAATTTGTACATGCTATTAACGACGACACATTCGTAAATAAATTAACGAATTAGTTCGTTAATAGAAAGAGAAAATGATTGGCTCAATTCAATTTTCTTTAATAGGATGTATTGTTAATTATTTTTTTTTTTTAACTTTGACACATAAGAGGTAAATACAACTCAATTCAATTAATTAAATCAATTTGTTTAAATAGATGATTTTTTTTTGTTAAATGAACGATTATTAATTGTTCCTATTAATATGTTTCTATGCAATTTAAGATCAATAATTATTTTTAATTGCATTAATGAAAGAGTTTAGATCAAAAAATTTTAAAACTTTAAACTAATGCAAATTATATTCATTGAACAAAAACTTTTTTAAAAATATGAAAAATAATTACTTGTTAAAATTTTAGACAACGAGCAACCTTCTTTAATTTAACATTGAATTTCTAATTAATTTTAAGTTTGAAGTAAAGAATTATTATACTTATTACACGAATTATTTATTATTTTAATTAATGATTAATTATGGCTTTCTCACAATTTTTCAATATTTACATTATATTAAAGAAAAATTATAAATCTAAATAAATTTCTTTGGAAAATGGTAAACTATTAATTGTTTCAAATATAGTAAAGAATATCCTTTAACTCTGTTAATATACTTATGCATATTATATTAACAATTAATATTAATTATTAATTTTTTATACGAAATAAAAAATTACTTCATGTCTCGTCATTATAAAATGTGCTGTAGTGTATTGTGAAATAGTGCAAAAGTTTAAAACTTTGACGTGTGTAATATAGTTGCTTGTTGGACTGTGCTTGTTGGAGGTACAATAAAAGCATTTGCAATACAGTTCAGTGATCAATCATATATAATATGTATAGTCGCACGTACAAGACGTGTAGTTAAAAACAATAAAGATACATAAAGTAAAATAACAAAGTATTTTAATTATTAATATAAATAAATAATTAATACCGATAGTAAACAAAAGATATACCTACTTAAGGTTTAAGTAATATTTATTGCTTAATTTTTCATACACCTTTTCTATGTTTTAATTATTGTCTAAATTTATAACTAGATATATGACAATTTTTTTTATCATTTTGTGAATTTTGAGGTTATAATTTACAATTATTATAATCGAATTTTTGAGGGCTATCCGATTTATACCAGATTTTTTAAGGTAAGAATAATCATTGATCTCTTTAAAATATACATATGTATACAATAAAGTTAAATAATGAAATGTAATGTGTTTTTTAATTTACATATAATTATTTAGGACACAAAATTGATCTGAACTTCGTTTTACTTCGAAAGCAATGATGGTCATGAACTGTTTTAAAATAACGCAATGCGACCTGGCTTATAGGTAAACATTTTAATTTTAAATTAAATCATATACCGGGTGTTTCTTTTAAACTGAGACGATCAAATATATCGAAAAATAGCCACTCTACGGAAAAAATGTCCATAATCAAAATTTAATCATACCGCGGGGGAAATACTTTAGTGCAAAAAAATAGTCCCCCACCCCCGCTTTGTAGGTGGGGCGGGGGTAACTTTTAAACTAAGATAGGAAGCCATACTTTTATTGCAGATACGGATTCTATGACTAAAAGTACGTATAATTTGAATGAAATATTTTGTTCGGTTCATGATAGATGGCGTTGTAATCGACGAAATTCAATTTTTTCAATTTCTCCTTCTTAGAACACACGCATTCTGCAATACGTTTGAAATAAAAAACATCACGTTTTCATTGGAAATACTCGAAATTCGTCATCAAAACAATTTATTCAGTTTTGTAAATCTAAAATAAGTGTTCAAAATGATGGCCTGCAACTTCAATGCACTCATTAATCCGCATTTCAAATGATTGTACACAACTGAGAAGTGTGTCTGGTTGAATTTCAGCACACGCATTTCTGATTCGCTCAATCATGTTCTCACGTGTTGTTGGTTTTTGTGTGTAAACTTTGTTTTTGAGGTAGCCCCACAAAAAAAAATCTGACGCAGTAAGATCTGGTGATCTGGCGGGCCAATTTATCGGACCAGCTCTACCGATAAGCGACCATTGAAATCACGATCAAGTATTTCACGTGCCATCAACGAATAGTGTGCAGGACAACCACCATGTTGAAACCACATGTTCCGTCTCACTTCTAAGCTCAAGTAATTTTCAAGTAATATTGGCAGTTCATTTTCCAAAATGTTTCGGTAAATTTGACCATTCAGTTGCCTTCAATAATGTGGGGGCCTATGAGTTTGTTACCAATTATTCCACACCACACGTATACAGTCCAAGGACGCTGATGTTCAACTTGACGAAGCCAGTGCGGATTTGTAACACTCCAATAATGCATGTTGTGTCGATTAACCGTTTCTCGGTTTGTAAAAGATGATTCGTCGGGGTTACAAAATTGGGGTTTTGTTGTATTTGTTCACGTGCCCATTGACAAAAAGTTACCCGATTTTGGAAATCAACGCCATGAAGATCTTGGTGTAAAGACACATGATATGGATGATACTTGTGCCGTTTTAAAATTTTCCAAACACTGGTGGGGAGCAATCCGGAATCGCGAACTATTTCTCGTGTAGTAATATGATGATTATGAGCCACTGCTGCCAATACAGCAATTTCATTATTTTCTCCAGTGACTGTTGCTCTACGGGTCCTCTTTTTCGGTTGAACATTTACCATCAGTAATAAATTGTTTGATAGTACGGCCAAATGAAGCACGTGAACGAATCCTATCCGGAAAACGTTGAGCGTAAATAGCAACAGAATTTTAAAGATTTCTGCCAGCTTCTCCAGAAACCAGAACCATTTCAATTTTCTCTGGCACAGTTAAACGCTCCATTCCAAAGTATTTTGTCGTTTGTTTTGCAATTACGAAAAACATGAAGATAAGAAATAACACAAACGTTAAATGTGATTTACAAAACTGAATAAATTGTTTTGATGACGAATTTCGAGTATTTCCAATGAAAACGTGATGTTTTTTATTTCAAACGTATTGCAGAATGGAATGCGTGTGTTCTAAGAAGGAGAAATTGAAAAAATTGACTTACTTTTAGTCGTAGAATCCGTATCTGCAATAAAAAATATGGCTTCCTATCTTAATTTAAAAGGTACCCCTTACCTACAAAGCGGGGGTGGGGGACTATTTTTTTTGCACTAATGTATTTCCCCCGCGGTATGATTAAATTTTGATTATGGACATTTTTTCCGTAGAGTGGCTATTTTTCGAGATATTTGATCGTCTCAGTTTAAAAGAAACACCCGGTATATAAAACACGAGCCACAAAAAAGCGTAGCCATAGGACATTTCGACTCTCCTCTCAGTATAAATACTCTCATCATAATCTACAAAAAAAATGAAAAGTACAAAAAGAAGAGAATAAAATAAACGAAACAAATAAACAAAACATATTCACAATTTTTCCAAATTTTATTCTCATTTCATTTTATGCTTTGCTTGCGGATAGACGTATTATTTTGGATTGTGATTTTATTTCAGGCTTAAAAAAATATTTGTTTTAAAATTTATATCAAAAATATATATTTTGTGAATTATATACAATTTTATTTATAAAATTCAAAGAATTTAATTATCATGCCACAAAATCGTGAAAGGCATGGGATACATGAATGACGTTATCGCGAACAATAACGCATGCTTACAATGGAACGTCACAAAAATAATCGCGAAATACTAAATCAGCGTCGAATGGATAACAGAAGTGCAGTTGTTCAAAGTAATCGTAGACGGCAATCACTATTTACTACTATTTAAACAGAAACCCTTTGCTTAGGATCATTGTCTGTCCAATGTAGTCACTGCGGTGCTCTTTTCTTTAGCATGGAATCTAACAGCGATTGTTGTCATAATGCGAAATTAGGAAACAATTATGAAATTATCAAATACTAGATTGAGTAATTTGGGATGAAGCTCCAATGGGTTCAGGCATAGCACTTGAAATTGTGGACTTAATATTTCGCGATTTAATGAAAAATGATTTACCGTTTGGTGGAAAGGTAATGGTCTTAGGAGGAGATTTTCGGCAAGTGTTACCTGTTGTTAGAAAAAGAAATCGTGCGTCAATTATAAATGCGACTGTTAAAAAGTGTAACGGGATGAGTTCTTCTATCCCATTACAATCCCAATTCCCAACACTCACAATTCTCGCACATATTTCATACTTCAGTAGGTCAAGATATTTGACATATACTTTTTTTTTGTTTTAAATACATTACATTAATTGTAATAAGCGTGCGCGTAGTGCTCTAATTTCAAGCATTTTTTTTTTATGAAAAAAAATGAAATTTGATATTAAGTGCATACAATTTTTTTTATTTTGAAATAAAAATATATTCCAATTTTTTTTTAAATTTATAAAAATTTCCAATGCATATGAAAACGTTTTTTTTGGGTGCATTAACTTTGGATGCCCTAAATTAAAGTTTTATAATTATATGCAAAACTTATATTAATCCCTCCCACCTGCAATTTATTGATTTCGGATTGGAAGAAATCATTCTATGTTTTTTAAAATGTGTAAATTTCCCCGTTTTTTTTTAGGTGGTGAAGAAAAATAATTTTCTTCAGAGAGAGTTCAAGCTTGTCCATCAAGCGGAACGGATCGCAGATCCGTAACGCGGAGAGTTTTTGTAAAAAAAAAAAAAAGAGGGTTGAAGTTTAGCCATCAAGTGGAACGGATCGCGAATCCGTAACGCGGGCATTTTTTTGAGAAAAATAGAGTTTTTTTTATTTTGCCGGATAGTTCGGGTGTGTTTTTGATTAGTTTATATATGTGTTTCATATACTTATTGTTATTGTTGTGGTTCTAAAATTTTGTGTTTTTTTGGTGTTAGATTTAAAGAAATTTGTTATTAAACATTATTTCGTTAAGAGTTATTTTTTTTGGAATTAAATAGAAATTGTTTTGAGTGTAAATAAATATTAGAAAAAAAGTAATAAATAAAATCTTTTGTGAAAAAAAAAGAAATTGAACTGTGTAATCATTTACTTGTGTTTTTTTTCCTGTGAGAAAATATAGTTCATCTGCATATAGTTCATCTCATGTGCATCTTATAATTTACTGTAATTGTGTGATTTGTGTAATTGTGTGATTTACCTTTAGGATATACCACTATATTATATTTCCTAGGATAAACCAAAAAGGTATGTGGGATAATTTTTTTTTGATTTTTTTTATAAATAGATATATGTTAAATAATAATGTTTAGATAAGTTAAGTTTTTTTCCTCTGTTGTTCGCTCCGCTGCAAAGCAGGAGAATAACGTCTTGCGCGTTGATGATCCGATTTTTTTTTTCTCACGTATTTTTGTTAGTTTCTGTATACTGTAGTATACAGTCCAATGCGGTAATCTAGGTCCTATAAGTTACCACCACAACCCACGACCACCATTACCCCTACTAACTGAGCTACAGGCCAATGCCGCGGTGGACCAACTTATAGGACAAATTCTATGTGGCTGGGGCATGTGCTTCAGCTACAAAGTGGCGCCCAAAGTACGGCTGAGGGTACAGCCTAAAATAAAACCATTAATGGGCGCGCCACAAAGTGGCGCCCAAAACATAGAGGGACTTAATTCCCCAAAACAGGGACCAAATAACAACGGTCTGAATTAAAAATAGAAATAAATAAATACATTTATTTTTTTTTCTCTTCACATATATTTTTTTTTTGGTATGTAAATGTTTTAATTTCAAATTAAGCTGGATTGAACCATTCGACAAGCTCCTACCCAAGGAAAGCGGAATGGAACAGTTCAGTTGAATCATAATAGTAAGGTGATTTACGGTCAGCACATAGAAGCTGGTTTAGTTTAAAATCTTACTATCATGTTTTGAAATTGAGACAATTCTTTCTTTTTCCCAAATAGTTGGTGTACGGTTTTTGTACTAGTATAACCGTCGGTCTTGCCGTTCGATTCTAGCAAGGGTGAATGATGCGATCCCGGGTGTAATGTGCACTATCCCTTTCTTGCCGAAAGCAGAATTCGGGGGTATAAAGGGCTGCACATTCTCAGGCAATCTGACCATCATTCCGTATCCTAGGTCGAATTTCGAAATCGAAATTTCCACTGAAATAGATTGACTAAGGCTGACATAAGTAAGTGCCAGCTGGTCAATCAAATAAATTTGTGTTGAATTTCTTAAAAGGTTATAGTTAAGTTTGCGATTTTTCACTTCATTATTTTTTTTAAAAATTGTCATCCTTAGGGATGGGTTTGCCAGTTCACCTGTAGTTTTAGTGACATCCAGGGTGTAAATAGGTAACTAATGGGCAAGTGTTCGTTCTGTTTAGTGGATGGGCGTGACTGCGAGCTTGACTCATCAGTTAGTTACTGAAAGCATCAATGACCTAAAGAAATTCAAAGAGCAATAGCCGGCGCGCTATAGCGTTAATGGTAGAAGGAACAATTATTTTTTCTGTCAAGAGGACATAAGAATTAAATAGTTGTTTTCATGGATAGCGTACAACTTGTTACTTGCACAGCCCGTGTCTTCCTGAAAGGAATTTGAATCCGGAGTTGTGGAAACAAGGACAAGGGTGTTATTCATGACCATTAAATTAATTAATGGAATGTTAGAGAAATTGACACTGTAGCAATGAGGCTCACTTACTGGTAGTAGGTTTTGAATGCTCATTGCGAGATCGGGTCGATGAATAAAATTCCATTACCATTTCGGTTTTTCACACATACCTTTTCCTATCCTTATTTGATCCCAACCGCGGGATAGTTTTTTTTTGTGGACCAGTGGGGAGCAACGAGAGGAAAATTTTTATAGTTTAAAAAAAGAATTAATTAAATAAAATAAGGTTAAATTGTTGTGTTTAAAAAAAAATTTTTTTACAATAAATAAAAAGCAAATATCAGCTTTCCGCGTTTTCCAACTTACCATTACAATGCCTATAGAGTATTGTGAACAGGTAATGTAATGGTAAGGTGAAGCCTGGTCGTCTCTATCCCATCGGATATGGTGATAGAAACCCCAGTAACCAAGCCTTAAGTTAAGTTTAGTTTGAAATCTAGAATAAGTTTAGGTCCTAGTAAACAAAAAAAAAAAAAAATTCTTTCATCTACATAAATTAATTTCATTTAGTTTTGTAAATTATAAATTTTTTTTCCAAAATTTTACAAAATTATTATGAATTAAATATACCTACATTTAAATAGTGAATGCATGTTTATCATAAACATGCATGCAAAATAATTATTTCCTTAAACATACAATAATTATAAAACAATTAAAATATGTTCTCAAATCAAAATTTTAAAGGTAAAGTAAATTAATATCCCGAAATTGCCATGAGATTAAAATTATAAAAAAATAAATACTAAAGAAATGTATTTTTCTAAAATTAAATTTTAAAATAAAGGATTAATAAATTAAAAATATATATATTAGTAATCAGAATAAGAATTAATAAATGTTAGTTTATATAGTATAGTTAAATCCTAGTATACGGATCATGTGGGTAGCACTGTATAGTGTCTTCATGGGGTTAGACGCCAACGTGAGCATGAACAAGATGAAAAACCTGTTTCATCATTAGGGATTATAAATAATTTAGATGACACGGATAAATGATGATGATGAAGGGGATGATGATGAAGATTAGATAGACGAGGAACATCAGATGAAGCTGATATAGAAGAAGAGGATAACAAAGGAGATGATGACATTGAGTGGTCGCTGAATTTGATGACGATTGGAGATAAAGCTGAACCAGAAGAAATTCGAGATAATACTATATTAAATCCTAAGAATACAATCCATGAGCGTTTAATTTGAAACTACCGCGTATTTTTTTTTGTTGCCACCTTAAAAAGGCGCATATTAAAGGTGCATATTAATGGCGCGTATTAAATTGTTATCGAAGAAAATGTACGTTACGGAACCAGATGAAGTGATTTCAACAATAGCAAAGCAGTTGACAACTCCAACAGTCCGATGCGTTAGCATCAGTAGTGTTAAATATAAAGAAAACAATGACGGTTACTGTAATGTATTCAACCACTGTAACTCAAACTAACACATAAACAGCAGTTTCGCTGATCATATACTACAATTATGATATTTTATGGAATTGTGAATAGCATGTTCGAGACTGATCATTCGAGACTACGGAGCGTAATTGTTCACATCAACGATAATAAGTTAAAAATAAAGTGTACTTACACCAAATAAATATATATGTCTTATTACCAACGATAAACATAATATTTAGTTAGGTTAAAAGAAAATGATGAAGGAAGTGAACTGATCGAATCTATATGATCATCTTCAAGATGAATCCAACGGTGAAAACGATAATGAGGAGAATGTAAAAATATAAATTTATCCAATGGTGAAGTTGAAAGGATACAAGACAACCAGGCAGTTGACTTATCATACAAGCAGAAGCAACCAGTCCAATTAAAAATTGTAGATAAGCACAATACTCAAAATGCCAGAGCTTGTCGCAACAGACCAAAAATCAGTTAAACCGCCAAGTAATAATAATACAACTAGTATAGTACCTACCGTGAACTTTGAAAAAAAAGAAGAAGTAAAAACATTACGGAAAGCCATATGGAAGCCAAAACTCCAAGACCAACAACAACCGCTAGTAAAATCATCGTCTTCGTCCTCGGTTTCATCAGTCAGGCGATAAAATATCCCAATGGAAATAGCAGCAAAGCAGATAGGATGAAACAAACAAATCTGATGATCAAACATTACTGTCAGATGTTATAAAATACTCATCGTCCACATTTAAAAAAATCAATCATGTGTACAAATCAGCCCCAACCGCACCTTCATTTAGTTTAGTATTGAAAATTGTTAATTTTTTTTAAATTTATAGTTTTGTAAATTTAGAGTAAAATAACACTCATATAGTCATAAAGAAAATTTATTAGTAATAATATTAATATTAAGAGAATACAAAACAAAAACAATAAGTAAAAATAAAAAAACACACAAATGAAAATATAGGTTCAAAATTTAAGTTAAAATTTAATTAAATTAAAAAAATCAATTCGTTCCGGTAGTGGTTATTAATTAGCCCGGCTTTGAGACTATCTCAGGTTGTGGGGCGTCCGCCACGTTGGGCAATTTAATCTGCTGACACTCTTTCTTTTTCCTCATACCAACAGAGCATGAGATCTCTTTTATCTCAGGGTTATTGGGTTTCCCCACGCTGTAACGGGATGAGTTCTTCTATCCCATTACAATCCCAATTCCCAACACTCACAATTCTCGCACATATTTCATACTTCAGTAGGTCAAGATATTTGACATATACTTTTTTTTTGTTTTAAATACATTACATTAATTGTAATAAGCGTGCGCGTAGTGCTCTAATTTCAAGCATTTTTTTTTATGAAAAAAAATGAAATTTGATATTAAGTGCATACAATTTTTTTTATTTTGAAATAAAAATATATTCCAATTTTTTTTTAAATTTATAAAAATTTCCAATGCATATGAAAACGTTTTTTTTGGGTGCATTAACTTTGGATGCCCTAAATTAAAGTTTTATAATTATATGCAAAACTTATATTAATCCCTCCCACCTGCAATTTATTGATTTCGGATTGGAAGAAATCATTCTATGTTTTTTAAAATGTGTAAATTTCCCCGTTTTTTTTTAGGTGGTGAAGAAAAATAATTTTCTTCAGAGAGAGTTCAAGCTTGTCCATCAAGCGGAACGGATCGCGGATCCGTAACGCGGACAGTTTTTGTAAAAAAAAAAAAAGAGGGTTGAAGTTTAGCCATCAAGTGGAACGGATCGCGAATCCGTAACGCGGGCATTTTTTTGAGAAAAATAGAGTTTTTTTTATTTTGCCGGATAGTTCGGGTGTGTTTTTGATTAGTTTATATATGTGTTTCATATACTTATTGTTATTGTTGTGGTTCTAAAATTTTGTGTTTTTTTGGTGTTAGATTTAAAGAAATTTGTTATTAAACATTAGTTCGTTAAGAGTTTTTTTTTTTGGAATTAAATAGAAATTGTTTTGAGTGTAAATAAATATTAGAAAAAAAGTAATAAATAAAATCTTTTGTGAAAAAAAAAGAAATTGAACTGTGTAATCATTTACTTGTGTTTTTTTTCCTGTGAGAAAATATAGTTCATCTGCATATAGTTCATCTCATGTGCATCTTATAATTTACTGTAATTGTGTGATTTGTGTAATTGTGTGATTTACCTTTAGGATATACCACTATATTATATTTCCTAGGATAAACCAAAAAGGTATGTGGGATAATTTTTTTTTGATTTTTTTTATAAATAGATATATGTTAAATAATAATGTTTAGATAAGTTAAGTTTTTTTCCTCTGTTGTTCGCTCCGCTGCAAAGCAGGAGAATAACGTCTTGCGCGTTGATGATCCGATTTTTTTTTTCTCACGTATTTTTGTTAGTTTCTGTATACTGTAGTATACAGTCCAATGCGGTAATCTAGGTCCTATAAGTTACCACCACAACCCACGACCACCATTACCCCTACTAACTGAGCTACAGGCCAATGCCGCGGTGGACCAACTTATAGGACAAATTCTATGTGGCTGGGGCATGTGCTTCAGCTACAAAAGTCCCATTTGTAGCATCACTTTAAAGATTATTAAGCTTAAGTACAAACATGAGAGCAATAAGTGATCCACATTTTAGCAGTTTGCTTTTGAACGTTGATGATGGGAAGAATTTTGATACCTCACACACTAAAAAATCTCAATACTCTATTCCAATACCTTTAGGTTATATTTTTGGTTCATCATTTACTACAAATGATTTTGCATGTACATATATCAAAACGTGCAATTTTGTGTCCGAAAAATGAGCATGTTCGATTAATAAATGATAATGTTCTTCAAAAACTTATTTCAAATGAAATATGTTATTGTGCAATCGATTCAGTTAAGGCCGATGATGCCTCTGATGATGAAAACCAGCAAGTTAATTTTCCAGTGGAATATCTTAACTCAATAAATCCATCAGAATTACCGCCATATTGCCTTAAATTAAAAAAGGGTTGTATAATTATGTCGCTGCGAAATCTTGCAATAAAAAATGGATTATGCAATGAATGGAATTTTAACTGCTTAATAGTAGAAATAATTACCGGATCACATTCAGGGACAATACATTTTATTCCTAGAATTACTTTAGACACAGCTAATGATCCATCTTTGTCTTTCAACTTCGTTCGACATTAGTTTCCAGTTCGTCTCTATTATTCAATCACAATAAATAAATCGCAAGGTCAAACGTTCGAAAGAGTTGGATTGTATCTTCCTGAACCATGTTCAAATCATGGTCAACTTTATCCCGCATTTTCTAGAACTGTTACATCAGATTCTTTAAAAATTCAAGTATTCGATACACCACCTTGGTTTTATACACACCTTGTTTATAAAGAAATATACGATTGATTGTGCAAATGCACAGGGGCCCCCTAGTCTTCTTTTATTACACTACACCCTTTTTATTTTATTTATATCATCTGGTTCAGGTATACTAAAAATAAATATTAGAAGAAGCTGTACCTGGGATGTCTTTTACAGTTTTCCGAAAATTGGGTTCGCATATCTGATGAAAATGGTATAATATATTGATGACACTAAATTATCATATTTTATTAATAAAAATATGTATACGAGTGCCAATGAGGACCCGCATTCAATATTGCTTTGTAGGAGGAATGGTAAGTTTAGTTGGAAATGAAAGTTAAAACTATTTAACGTATTTAAAAATATTATTATTCATATATTTTCAGTCGCTATACATATACTTTAAACGTAAGCTTAATATGAAATGAAAAGGACAACTATATTGCAGGTAAAACAACAGAATTTCAAAAGTATGTATAGTTCGTTCCTAATGGCAAAGACTCAGAGTCAAATATATAAAGTCATAAATTATTATATTTTGTTATAATCGACAATTACTTGTAGAATTAAATATACAATTAATATATTTATACAGATCGCCAATGATTATGTTGTTCATATGTCTTTTTATTACCAGATATATGAACAATTCTACGGACCGGAGCTGCTCGATTGTAACATGTACCTAGGTTGCGGAATGCACATGCTTGCTGTAACCTTGATGACCGAGAGTCACGGCTAGAGGGGTTCTACATAAAAAATATGTTGCAACCGAGCACCTCACAAAAAAAAAATTCATGTGCAAAAAGCTCACTCAAAAGTTCACTCAATAAGCTTCATATCATTTGTATTGCCAACGCTTCCCCATAGAAAAAGAAATCACTCACTCATTGTTGAGAAACAAAAAAAATTCAATTTAACATCGTTAACAATTTAATATATAAACAAAAATTGTACATACAAAGTTACACTGGTTAACGTATTTGTAACTCAGCCTGTGATCATTTTTTTTCTTCACAATATTGAACAATATTGAGTTCGGCTTAACAATAAAATAATTCTTTTAAGTATCTGTATATAAATCTCATAACTTAAACATATTATCAACTAATAGGCTTGCGATCGTTATCGATTAAATACAGAAAAGTCAATTGACTTAACACAGATTTATATAAATAAAATTACAAAAAAAACTACTTACTGTTGTGTTTTAGGGAAGCATCACCTGGACATATCAGACATGAAAAATGTTATCCCCAGAATACAAACGTATTTAAAATATAAAACATAAATAACAAAATACAAGTTCTTATCGAAAACCACACAGAATAAAATTATGAAAAAGATCAATAAAAAAAATACAAAATCATAAATCTTAAAACATAAATAACAAAAATCATTAACAACAAACAAATAAAAAACAAATAAAAAATAGAACATAAATAAAAAGTCAACTGCTGTATGAATCAATAAAACAAGTAGATAATTACGATACAAAACAAAAACATAAATAACAGAAAAATAGATAACAAGAAAGTCGGAACTTTACCATATAATATACGATCGTAAAGAATATCCGATACTCAACTGTTATCACTAAAAAACATATAAATATTTATAAGTCATTTTATAAGTAAAACTTTTAATACTTAAATATAAAGTAAATAAAGTAAAGTAAATATAAAGTATTATATTTTAAAGTAAAAATAAATTCTCAATTTTAAAATAAAAAATTCTAACTTCTTTCAATTAAAAAATAAAAAACTGTGAAAACAAAATAAATCAAAGGATACCTGAAAAAATTGTAAATATACTATATTATATACAAAGTTTAAACTCTCCGAGAGCAAACTATTAAGTACTCTCGTTTAGCTATGGGAAAAGCTAGAGGGTTGAATTAAACATAATACAACCATATTCAACTACTTACTAACACTGGTGCATTCCACCATAAGTTCAACCGAATACGGACATTGACTTTTTCATAAATCAACGGTATAATAATCATCTCGCTAATAAGTGTCGCTTACTATGGATGTGCATAGCTGATACATGACCCGATTCATGGTGGTGATAGTTTGAGATACTAATTAGCGCAATTAAATTATAAAATCAATTTAAGAATTAATTTTATAATTTTAAAGATGATTTAATAAAAAGACAATCTATAATAATTAAACAAACCAAATATATTCACGAATCTAAATTACACAATTAAAACATACCAACATACAATAAACGTATCTAAATATTAACACACATTAATATTCTATAAATTCTAAACAACTAAATTCACACATTAACATTCAATACAAATTCTATACAATCTAAACGTTCTTTATAAATTCTAAAATAAATTCAATACATTCTATAAATACACATTCAAAATAAAACAATTTTAAAACAATTCGACAAAATCACATTAACATACACATTCATCACACATGTATTAAAACAACATATTTATATTAAAACATTACCCAAATTTTCCAAAGCGCTTTGTTAATTTGGTGTGAATCTGTAAACAAGCATGATTACCCATACCGATAAACGCTAACGATCGTATCACTCACAATAATTATAGAAAAACATTTTTTTTCTTAGTTCACTAAGCATGCATTATACAACATGTATAATATCTATCACTATATATATAGAAAAGCTAACTATTTGCGGAGCAAGGAACTTATAGAACATACAATATTATATATAAATTTTTTGTAATTTTCTCAAAACCACTAAACATGTCGGAAATTAATGATTAGTACCACAAAGTTGTTAAATAATCATTGAACACTGTGACGATCGTCTCAAATTGATCCCACTTAGGTTGGTTTATGCTATTGTGTTCCAATTATGATATCCAAATAATGGTAACCGAATAGAGTAACCAAATATTAATGAGGTGTACCAATGGGTACCAAGGTAATTCTACTCTTTTGTCATTTTTTTCCTCTTCGGGCTGGCAAACACGAGCACTTCAAATGATACACCTTCATGTATGAAAACATATGGTGATTAATAATTAGGTTACAATAATTCGATAGTAAAAATAGTTTACCTTAAACATTTTTATTCGTATATTCCGCAACAACAGCCAGCCCACAATTTTGAATCCACCACAGATTAATGATTTTCTTAGGTGTTTTTATTTTTATTTTATAATCTAATTTGATCAGGTTGATAACACAATTTTTAATTGATTTTGTTGTAAACCATATTGTTACAACAGGGCATTTACCCGTGACGCGACCTCACAGGCTAGATCCTGAAAGGCACAAAGCAGCATTTACAAAATTCCAACATATGGTGGAATTGGAAATTTGTCGACCGTCGGCTTCCCCTGTTTCTTGTCCTTTACATATGGTAACAAAGAAAGATCTTGATTGGAGACCTTGCGGTGATTATCGTAGATTAAATACGGTCACCACACCAGATAGATATCCAATCCCTCATATTCAGAATTTTTACATGAATTTAAATGGTTGTAATTTTTTTTCAAAAATTGATCTTGTAAGGGCATATCATTCAATTCCCGTCGCTGAAGAAGAACATTTTTATAAAAGGGCAATAACGACCCCGTTTGGTTTATACGAATTTACTCGTATGCCTTAGAAGAAGGCATAGAAGGCTTAGAAGAAGGCATAGAAAAAAACAATAAAAATCATTCGGAATTTATATATAAAAGCTCAAATTTATAATGAGAACAACCAGTTGGTTTTAAGTTTTAAATAAAAGATTTGGTAAAAATTAAAGTTAATATTTTAACAATAAATTATATAAATTAATTTTGTAATAATTAATTATAAATTATAAAATAAAAAATACAAAAATGTATCACTTATAAAAATAAATATATAACCGAATTTTTGGTGTAGATAAACTAACTATATATTACAATGGTGGCAGCGAAAAAAAAAAGAAAAAATCAAATGTAATTCAAGTGAAAATTCAATAAAATCAAGTGAAATAAAAATTATAACAATAACGTCATAATACACTAAAATAATAAATTTATGTAAGACTTATAGTGTTACGAAAAAAAAAATAAAAATCAGTAAAAATCAAACATTGAATATGTTCCATATATTAATATGTATATACGTATGTAGCAAGTATAAACTAAATTATTTAATGATAAATTACCATAGAACATAAATCATAAGTGAAGTTCATACTTTTGAAAAATTCAAAATCATAATTTTACAATTAAATTAATCTACATAAAATTAAAAATAAATACATAAAAAATAAGTGTAATCAAGCTATTGTGATTATAATGAAAATTTTCAAGAAACGCAAAGAAATTGTAAAATCTCGTACGATATTTTGAATCATCTTGAATAATTTAAATCTAACACAATACTTTTATTGTTACATCATAAAAACCGAAATTTACAAAACAACAAAAAAAAAAAAGAAGAAATATCCAGGCTAAAATTATTGATGACACAAAATCAGCTTACTCATCAATTATAAAAAAACAGCTTGGCATAAATCATCACCAATAAAAATTCAACTGTAACTCAACTGTTAATAATCAACATTAATCAACTTTAGTCTTAATACCATCAACACATGGATATAATACAATATACAGCAACTCACCATAGACGAAATCATTTTTGTTCATAAATTTTTTAAAAAATTTATAATTTTGTAAAAACTAAATTGTAAGTTAATTTCTAATTTTTATTATTTAATATTCATATTTATTATCTACTTATACTTATTTTTTCGGTAATTTTAAACATTACACATTTTTCATAGTTAAATTACCCAGTAAAATTCATATTTAGTTCATTCAATAAATTTACAAACTCATGTGTTAAATGAAAATCTTTCAATAGATAAATTTAATGTCTGAAAAAATTGAAAAATTAGAGCTCCGAAATCGTGTTGTTGATCGTTTTGTTTTGGATTCTCCTTCAAATTCTATTTTATCTTTGAATAATAACGAAGAAAATATTTTTGATAGTTTATTTGAAAGTGAACCAAAGATAAATTTTGAATCAGATTCGGACAAATTTTCTAATATACATAACGTTGCTATAAAAAAAAATCAATCTGAACGTAAAATGGATTTAAAAATCAATTATGCACTTAAAATTATTCCGTTTTTCGATGGAAAAATTACGGAAATACATAGATTTTGTACGTGTGTAGATGTTATTTGGTCTCAAATTGAAGATCCAAAAGAAAAACCGTTCTTCATGAATATTTTAAAAACAAAATTGTGTGACCAAGCATATAAAGTTGTCCGTTATAAAAATTTTGATAAGTGGGAAGATTTAAAATTAGCCCTAGAAAAAAAATTTTTAAAACGAAAATCTCAAGGTGCAGTTTCAGCCGAATTAGTCTGCTTAGTCCAAAATAAAAATGAATCCGTTAAAAGTTATTCTTCTAAAATTGAAAGTTTGTTGAACGAACTTAACGATATTTGTATTTCAAAGCAAGGTTTAGAATGCGCTGATATCATAAAAAAAATAAATGAATCCACTGCATTAAATTCATTCCAAGATGGACTGAAAGATAATTTAAAAATCATAATAAAATCTCATGATTTTGAAAATTTGAATGATGCTATTGCGCAAGCTATTGAAGAAGAAATTAATCATAAACCATTCCAGAACTTCAGTAGAAATGATCAAAGTGGAATCATTTGTTCATTTTGTAATAAATCGGGTCATCGTATAGATAATTGCTTCAAAAAAAGCAACCGAAATTTCCGTTCCTATAATTATAACCAACATAATGTACCACATTTCCCTAATTCTAACCAACATAACGTACAACATTTCTCTAATTCTAACCAACATAATGTACCACATTTCTCTAATTCTAACCAAAATAATGAAACACATTTCTATTGTGGTTTTTGGAAATTCATAGGCGTTTGCGATTAAAACATTTTAACTTTAATTTTATAACTTTATTTTATTTATTATTTTAAGTTTATTTAACTTAAGTTTATTCAATTACTCAATTATAATTTTAAATATTTTAATAATCATAATTTTAAAGATTTTAGTTCAACATTGGTTTTTTCACTGTCTTCTATATTTTTTAATTACAATCCGTTTTATAGGTTTTTATCTATGTACATACTACATACAAAATTAGAGAATTTTTTATGTATAAGTATAAATGTAATACAGCAAAGTTATATACTTAACAATATAATAATAATAATTCTATATACTACAAATACAGTATAGCATTGATAATTCATAACACCTTTCCCCTAAGATTTAAATAATCCAATGATTATTTAATTTAATATTTTATTAAATTCATTTTATTTTACATAATATGCAATATATAAACATATACATGATTTTTGTTTATAATTTTTAATTTTTTTAATTTTTTTATTTATTTTATAATTAATAATATTTTATTTTAAAATATGGTAATATTCAAACTATTTAATTCTCAATTTTAGAAAATCAATTATGACAATTAAATAAGTATGACAATTTTATTTATTGTTGAAATATTTTAATTCGATTATTGTGAACGGTTTTTAATTTATTATTTATTAGCAAAGTAGTATTGACTGAAGAAGGAATTTCCTTTATTTGGAAAGGACCAAGCCAGAGAGGTGAAAATTTGTTTCTGCGTACTTCATTCTTTAGTAGAACAAAATCACCAATATTTAAATTTTTAACTTGAGTTTTAGTATCGTAATATGACTTTGACTTCTGTTTCTTAGAGATAAGATTTTTTTTGGCTATATCAAAAGAATTTTGCATTCGATTTTTTAGTTCAAAGAAATAGTCATCGTAATTGTAAACTATTTCAGGTTCACGTAATAATGAATTAGGTATAAATGGTTTATGTCCGAATAACAACTCATACGGCATAAATTTAGTTGAGGTATGTGGTGTAGTGTTGAATGTAAAGATAGCACAAAAGGAAGCCAAGAGTCCCAATTTTGTTCATCGGACTGTGTATATATTCGTAAATATTCAGTCCAGGTTCGATGAGAACGCTCTAATGCCCCATTTGTTTCTGGATGATATGCTGATGAATTTAACTTTTTTATTTTTAATAATTTACACACACTACTAAATAAATCACCCATAAAATTTGCTCCTTGGTCTGATAATATTTGTTGAGGAACTCCGAAAATGCATATTACTTTTTCAACAAATACACGAGCTATACTATCGGCTTCTTGATTACAAATTGGAAATGCCATAGAAAACTTAGTCAAATCGTCTTGTATTGTCAAAATATATTTATTATCGAGGTAAGATAGTGGAAGTGGACCGACTATGTCTAAGAATATTTTTTCGAAAGGTTGCGACGAAGTTGACGTTATCTGCATAGGGACCTTGTTTAATTTACTGCACTTATTTTTCTGGCACAATTCACAAGACTGGATGAATTTCTTTATTCGCGAATATAAATTTTTGAAACTATAATATCGTTTTAATCGTTCGGCTGTTCTAAATACACCTTGATGTCCACCTAGAGGATTCGAATGAAAATCTTGAATTATTTTGTCAATTTCAGTATCATCGGTAAGTTGAATTATTTTCGAAGTAACAGAATAGTTGTGAGGTTCAGAAGTTGATATGTTTACTAAATCTTTTTCAAGCTGTTCTCTATTTTGAGAACGTGTTACTACTTTGATTTCTGTTTTTAAAGGCTTATCTGTCTCCAATTGTATTCTACTCAGTGCATCTGCGTTTAGATTCATGTTTCCTGGTTTATGAATAACCTTATAATCGAAGTCTTCGAGTCTAATACGCCACCGCATTAAACGAGACGAAGGATTTTTTAAATTACAAAGCCAAATTAATGGCTTGTGATCCGTAACAATTGTGAATGGACGACCGTATACATATGGACGAAAATGTTCAACAGCCCATACCATCGCCAATAGCTCCTTCTCAATTGTCGGATAATTTACTTCTGCCTTGTTTAACACACGACTTGCATACGCAATAGGTAAATCTATATCATTTCTAAACTGCGATAAGACTGCGCCAATGGCCATGTCGCTCGCATCGGTAGTAATTATGAATTGTTCGGCGAAATCTGGATATTGTAGGATTGGAGGATTTATTAGTAAATGTTTTAACTTTAAAAATGATTCATCGCAAAAAGCATCCCAAACGAATGGTTGACCCTTTTTTAATAAGTTAGTTAGAGGTTTTGCGATTTCTGAGTATCTATTAATAAAGCGTCTGTAATATCCAGATAACCCTAGGAATGATTTTATTTGTTTCTGATTAATTGGTTGAGGATAATTTTGTACCACTTTTATTTTTCTTTCATCGGGCTTAATACCATCTTTTGTTACAATATGTCCGAGATAAACAATTTCCTTTGATAAAAACTGGCATTTTTCTAGGTTAACTTTTAAATTATTAGTCTTAAAACATTCGAAAACGGATTCCAATTTTAAATTATGATCTTTAAGGTTATGACCTGTTACAATTACGTCGTCTAAATAAACTAAACACTTAATGCCATTTAACCCACTAAGTATATGATTCATTAACCGCTGGAATGTCGAAGGTGCCCCCTTTAATCCAAACTTTAATCTTTTAAAGTGGAAATGTCCTAAGGAAGTGCTAAACCCAGTTTTTTCTTTGTCGGACTCGTCTAAGCATATTTGATGGTAACCTTTAGCTAGGTCTATTGTCGAAAAATATTTTGATTTTCCAAGGTGGTCTAAGATGTCAGAGATATTTGGTAACGGAAATACGTCATTTACAGTGATATCATTCAATTTACGAAAATCAACGACTATTCTCCATTGTTTTTCGTCGTTGTTCGATTTTTTGGAACCACTATAAGAGGAAAATTCCACGGACTTTTGCTAGGCTCAATGATTTCGTCATCTAGCATTTGAGAGATCTGCTTGTCAATTTCAAGTTTCGTTGATTCGGGCAATCGGTACTGTTTAACATGTATAGGTAAAGAATTAGGTTCAGTTCGAATTTTATGATACATGACGTCAGTCGCTGTAAGTTTATCACCCGGTAAATAAAATATTTCATTATATTTTCTGCAGATATTCAAAATGGAATTTTTTTCTTCTAAATTAAGATGATCAAGATTGATAGATGATTGGATTTTTTCTAACCGATTAATTATATTATTGGACCACGAGTTCAAGTGTAAAATTTCGAAATCTTCTAATTTACATAATGGAAGTTCTAAATGTTCTATTTCTACATCAAACTCGTTGGTATTTACGAGGCTTACTGTTGTTAAATTATTTTGAGATTTTACAAGTGAGTTGGCAATAAATACTCCACAGACAATTTCATGAGATTTGCAAACGTAATCTATATCATTTGGAATATTTAGATGAAGAGTAATTATTTTTTCTGAACGAGCAGGAATAGATATGCAAGAATTAGTAGTTAATCTCAAAACGATTGATTCATCATTTAATGGAATTTCGAAAATATAATTAGAAAAATCAATTTTGCACTTATGTTTGGACAAGAAATCCTTGCCGATTATACCAGCACACGAAATTGGAAAAGAACTTTCAACGACCTGAAATGGATGCTGAATTAATAATGAATTTGAAAGCTTAATGTTAGCATCACAACTTGCTATGGTTTCGATTGCTTCGGTAGTAATACCTTTCACTTTACACTTCCTATCAGGATAACACAATGTATCATCTTTCACAAAATTTCGTTTAAGTATACTAATATCAGCACCAGTATCGACCAAAAAGAAACAAGATTTAGGTTTGACTATATCTAATTCTAATTCGATATACTTTTTATCATGGATTTCAGAAGTAAGATAAATTGAATACAGATTTGGATTTGGAATATGAGATGTATTATTTGATTTTGATTCTAAAGAAGAATTATTAGAATTAATATAGAAAGATTTGGAATTAAGATCTAAGTTAGAATCAAAAGAAAATTTTGAATCGGAATGGTTTATAAGAATTTTTGGATTGATGTTTTCTGAATTAGTAATTGATTTTGAGCATTCTATTTTAAAACTTCCTGGATCCGAACTGGAATGCTCTTTGATGTTACTTGATCGGATCCTAAACGGTTTCCCGAAGAGGATGATTGCTCATTCTTACAAGAATCTATAATGGCCGTTTTATTTTGAGAGTTTACATATTGACGTTTTCTACACGAACTAATATGATGTCCCGGTATTTTGCAATATGCACAAATAATAGGATTTTGAGCAATGCGTATATTTGAAGAAATAGGTTTAATGTCGTTTGATTTATTGTACGAATTATATATTGGAAAACTTCTATTGACACACTTAAAATCTGATTGAACCATATTTCGGCTATAACATTTATCAGCAGTATGTCCATTTCTTTTACATAATTGACATTTAATTCTGGTATTCACTTGAGCAAAATTAAGATGATTACGACTGTTTAAGATGAGTTCCTCCTCACAAGCTTGGTTTACGGCATCTTGAAGCTTAGAGAAGCGGCAAGCTTTAATGATTATTCTTGTAGACTCATGAAGTCCTTCCTGGAATGCCTTAAGAGCAGTTTTAGAGTTTAAATTTATGATAGTAGTTGCAGAGTTTTTTCCTTCTGTATCTATACACACTTCATTTAATTCAGAGAGTAGCTTTTCTATTCTACTCGCATAAACAGTGACACTTTCATTACGTTCTTGGCGAATATTTATTAATTCTATTTGGAGTTGTTCTATCGACCTTGAATACTGAAATTTATTTTTTAATTCAAGTTTTAAATGATCCCACGAGTCGAATTTGGTATACTTTACGATATCATATGCTTTATTTGAAAGCTTTGTTTTAAGTAGATTCAAAAACTTTTCATTTTCGGTATTTAACAAACCGTCGTAAACAACATCACAACACGAAAGAAATTTATGCAGTTGATCTGAATTTCCATCGAAATCGGGAATTAATTTTAGAGCTAGTTCAACATTTAACTTAGACATGTTATTTTTTATTTTTCCACTTTCAACTACAAATGATTTTAAATCTAAATTTTCCACGTTTTCCAACTGATCAACAGAATTCAATGAAAAAGATCGTCTATTTTTATTTATCACACGAGTGCGTAATGCTAATTGATTTAAATCGTCATTGAGATTTGACCATGACATTAAATAAATTTAGCAATTGGTGAAAGTAATAAGGCAACCAAATTGATAACAAATATAATTATAATGAAAAGAAATAAGAAATTGAAGTTCACAAAACCCAAATCGAAATCGAATATTTCCACATTCACGCTTTTCCCGTTTATTTTAAGAATTAAATTTCCAATGTCATATTTATTTAATAATGTTTAGAAAAACAGTTTGAACACTAACCTTGATTTTTTTTTCTTACAATTTTTAAATCCCTTGATCCAGCTGTAGATTACAGTATAATAATCCAGTTTAAAAGATTTGAGTACGTATCTTAGTTATACCATTGGAGTAATTGTTGTTAAACTGATGATGATTTCGGTGAAATAATGATTGATGAATTTGATGACCAATATTGGTGATGAAAATTGATGGAATGTTGAAAATATGCCGACGAAATTTTATGGAACCGTATAAAATTTAATTTCTTCAATTTTATGTTGAAATTGATGACGATGATATAATGCACGTTCTTCAATTGTGGTTAAGTTGATGACGTCTTTGAATGTTATTGTTGTTTTTAGATTGGTCTCATCTCTTACACGTTGTACATAACAGTTGATGATTAGACCATGCGGTTATCATGCGATTTTTTATGTGACCAATGAACAAGTCACAATGCAGATAATATTAATTTTATAAATTGTTAAGAAAACTTTCTTATTCGATTTTCAATTGTTTTTTTTAATTGTATCAAATTGAAATACACATTTATTTTAATTAATTATTTAGGTTTATTTTCGAAAAACATTTCTTGAACTATTTCGATTTTTAGTCGCACTTCACACAAGCAAAATTACTGTTTCAATTTAACCGCTTGATTCACTAAACTTTAGCGGCAAGAACTTGTTTTGCAGCCTTAAAATTAACTTTAGCAAAACACGCGATTTCAGCACAATTGAGTTAAAAATTTAAACATTTATTTTAATTTTTTATTAGTTTTAACTTTAAGATGAATTTCCAAAACAAGAATTGCTCGTTGTGTTGAGCAATCCCACCGCTGCCACCAGTTTTTTTGTTGTGGTTTTTGGAAATTCATAGGCGTTTGCGATTAAAACATTTTAACTTTAATTTTATAACTTTATTTTATTTATTATTTTAAGTTTATTTAACTTAAGTTTATTCAATTACTCAATTATAATTTTAAATATTTTAATAATCATAATTTTAAAGATTTTAGTTCAACATTGGTTTTTTCACTGTCTTCTATATTTTTTAATTACAATCCGTTTTATAGGTTTTTATCTATGTACATACTACATACAAAATTAGAGAATTTTTTATGTATAAGTATAAATGTAATACAGCAAAGTTATATACTTAACAATATAATAATAATAATTCTATATACTACAAATACAGTATAGCATTGATAATTCATAACATAATAATCAACATCCAAACACAAATCCAAATCGAAGTTTACCAACGAAAATCTATCATAATACTCGTAACTCAAATTACAATACAAATTTAACTTGTAATTATTGTAAACGCGATGGACATAACATTTCCGAGTGTTACAAAAGAAAATTCAACGCGTCTAGACAACAAGGTCAAACATCGTCAAATATACAAGTAATCAATCAATCACAGACGTCGGAAAACCAAGTGGGATCCGAAGAATCGAACACAGCTGTTCGGATCCAAAACTTAAAATAAATTCGTGTTCAAATAAAAATTTCGATAAAGACATGAATCGTAACCCAGCTAGAGTAATTGTTCTTGATTGTTCAAATTGAAATTCTAAAACAACCGGTATATTTTCGATTGGTGGGGATTCACCTGTTTCAGGATGTGTTAAATTAAGTTTGGATATCGGGTCTAGTGATAATTGTAACTTTTTGATTGACACAGGTGCCGATATAAGCCTTATAAAAAAAGAATGTTTACGTCAAGAAGCAATGTGCTATCCCAAAAAAAAAATCTTTATTCAAGGTATAAGCCCAATTACTACAGAAACATTAGCCCTGGTACATGCTAATATTATATTATCCAATTCTACAAAATTATTTCAAAAATTTCATATTGTTCAAAATTCATTCCCTATAACTTGTTCAGGAATTTTAGGTAAAGATTTTTTGGAAAATTACAAATGCAAAATTGATTATGAAAATAAAACTTTAGAAATTATAAGTAATAACAATAAATTCAATATACCAATTATTTCAAATCAAATTCAAAAAATTATTATTCCTCAAAGGTCAGAAATGTATATTAACTTACCTATTAATTCAACTAATAACCAAGAATATTTCTGCCCAGCTCAACAATTAACACCTGGAGTTTTTCTCGCAAACTGTATCATTAAACCATCAAATAACAATGCTGTTTTTAGTATAATTGAACGTACACATTGACGATATTTTAGTTTTTTCGGAATCAGAGGAACAACATCTGCTACATCTCGAAGAATTATTTCGGAGACTGGTTGAGTATGATGTTCACATTAAAATTTCAAAGTGTATTTTCGGCGTTTCCTCATTAGACTTTTTAAGCCACAAGATCACTCCTGATGGAATCTATCCTTCTGAAGATAGAATTAGAGCCATCAGGGATTTTCCCATACCGTATTCAATTAAACACATACAGCGTTATATCGGTATGATTAATTATTATCACCGATTTATTCCCAAGCTAGCGGAATTTTTAGCTCCCATAAGACACAATATTATGTTGGCTAATATTACTCTTCTTGCTCACCCTTCAAGTGAAGCACCTATAAGTATAACTTCTGATGCATCTAACATCGCCGTTGGCGCTGTTCTGCAGCAGTATAATAAGAAGATGTGGGAGCCTTTGGGTTTTTACTCAAAGAAATTAATAAGTACCGAGTTAAAATACTCACCATTTGATCGGGAACTACTCGCGATGTATCAAGAAGTGAAGCATTTTAGATATTTCGACGAGGGTCGTGAATTCACAATTTTCACAGACGACCATAAACCTTTAGTTAGAGCTCTCCAGTCTAAAACTGAACGTAATCCAAGGCAATCGCGCCATCTGGATTACATTAGTCAATTCACCGTGGATATACAACATGTAACGATTCTCTCGACGTGCGAGGTGGACACAATTCATTTCTGAAATTATGCCCAGAATCGTTAGCAGAATATTGTTATTCTCGCAGAGGCTTCACTGACGGACTAATGTTAAGCCTGGCTATGGCTCAGTGGATGGAGTGGGTCTTGATGGAAGCATGCGAAAATCTTGCGTTTCCGTCGTAAAAAAAAATAAATATAACCGTCTGATGACCTTTCGATAACATAATACACAGTGCCCAGGGTACAGGCAATCACAATTTACTCACCGTCGATACTTACTGTGGTCACATCCCTCTCAATGATCCTATCCCATCACTAATATCAACCCCATGGCAAATAAACCGATCAATTCAGGAGAACATAGTATTACAAAGATAACCATTTAAACGATCGAATTCGCTATAACATTTACTAATATTTTATTTCTATGTTAATCATTTGTCTTTTACAAAAATTTTTTTAATTAGGTTGTAATTTAGTAGGGGTGTTAGAATATAAGAATATATGTATAACTAATAATATTTAAATTAAATAATAATAATAAATAATAATTTAAGAAAATGTATATATAAAAAGAAACAGTAAAAAAAAACTTAGCTTAAATTATGGCCGGCCTTGTGGTTACTTCAGAAGGTTATTATGACGATGAATCATTCATCGTACGGCGCACGCAATTTTTTTTTTATGTTCGGTTTATGGCGTTTAATTATTATATATATGTATAAATATAATTATTTATTTATATAGGTTTATTTATTTATATAGATTTATTTATTCAGATATATGTTTTTATTTATTTATTAGTATACATTTATGTATATTTATTAATTTTAATTTATTTGATAACTTTATGTTTTATATTTTTTTTTGATTTTGGTACCGGTGATTATAAATCACGTTCAGTTTTTTTTTTTGGTTTCTTTCACCGTACCCACTTATCAATTTACTCTAAACTCACACCATAAAATGTTTACCATCACATGCTGCGTTACATTTGCAGACCTCTTTAACATATGATTTTATTTTGTTGAAATTAGGTGTATATATGTATATTTATTTATTTTTATGATATTTATTTATTTATATGTATTTTAGTTATTAAATTTTTATGAAACACTTATTATTAATTTTATTTATTATAGTTATGTCCTTTTTACAAAATAACACATTTTTTTTTTTTTTTACAATAGTTCGCAAGCAGACATTTTTTTTTTTTGTTTTTCTTATAATTAGTATTATAATTATCACTATACATACATTTTTTTTTTTTTTTTTATTTCTTTTAATTTAAATTAATTTATTTATTTATAATTATATTTTTTTTTTTTTTTTGAATAATAACACTCATTAAATTTTTATCATTTCTTTACTTTATTTAATATTAAGACAAAACAACTGATTATCCGTTTTTTAATTTGTACATAACTTCTGTACTCTAGAATAATCAAATCAAAAAAAAAAACTAAGCACCCCGAAATTGTTCAAATGATCTCTTATATAGTCTTTATTTCACCGCTAATTTTGATCATCCGATTTTTATTTATTTATTTATTTTTTTAAACCGGCCCAGGGTGGGGATATGAATCGGTTCTTATTTTTATTTATTTTTATTTTTTTTTTTATATTGGCAATGATTCAGGGGTGTCCAACTAGCACGTCGTTGTAAGGAATGATTCGTTACAAATCGTGGGGACGACCTGTCCTTGAGATGAGTCTTATGCCGGGTTCTAATAGAATTACAAATAAATCCTTACTATACCTCGATTTAAATTTCATTCCTTCATTTGGCAATCATCCAAGTAAGTCTACCGGCCCTACAGATAAAACATGTATTTTCCAATGCCCGCAAGGATAAATTTAATAGCAACAAAGGAATTTCAAACTTTAATGTCTTTGAGATGATATACTCCCATTGACTGTCCATTCATATCATCCACCTCACATGATACGTTTCCAATCAGATTTGACACCACTCCTTTAATAAATTTCGGAGCCAATTTTGCAGCGAAATTATCTACAGCTTTGCTCTGCACAAAATTTCGAACGAATACAGTTTGTCCAACCTTTACTGTTGGAATTCGGGTTCGCAGGTTGTACAAAGCCTGGGACTTTCGATTTGCCTCTTTCAAGTGCTGGGCACCTTTTAGGTGTACTTGGTGTAACGTCTCGGGTTTTTCGTCCATATATATGCTGTTTAACAGCAACTGGTAATACCAGCGAGTTTCCTACTAGCTTCAAGTAGCTTGTATACGGATTCATGAAGAATGGCGTGTTGGCCAAAAACTGCAAAATGAGGTGAAACCCATATTGATTCGTGAATTGAATTCCGCATAGCATTGGTAACTGCAGCAAGATTTATATCCCATACTTTTTGATCGGTATGGATATAGGTACGCAGAGCTGCAAGTAACGTGCGGTTTACTCTTTCAGATGCGTTAGCCTGAGGCGCGTGTTTAGCCGTGAATAGATGTCGAACGCCGTATTTGCCACACAACGTTTTCATCAGTACTGAATCAAATTGTTTCCCGTTGTCTGTCACTATCGTCTCGGGAACTCCAAACATTAAAAAGATCTGAGATTCAAGGAAGCTTACCACCTCAAACGCAGTAGCCTGGCGCACTGCCCGCGTCAAAACGAATTTGGATAGGTGATCAACAACAATGAGAATATGTGTATTGCCATCTCGCGTTCTGGGGTAAGGCCTCAAAAAGTCAACGTAAATTCGCTGCCAGGGCCTGGAAGTGGCAGGAAGAGTTCCAAGTGGAGGTCGAACGCAACAGTTCAGAGCTTTATTAGCTTTACACAGATCACAGGCGTTTATATAAAGTTTAACATCCAATGATAGAGTTGGCCAATAAAAATAACGTTTTAGGATGTCGATCGTCTTTCGAATCCCTAAATGCGCAGAAGTAGGCGGTGAATGTCAGAATGTATCAATGAATTCTGAAGTTCGTCAGGAACAATTAGTTTCCAACAAGGAATGTCATCCTCAACCTGATATGCTGTTTGTGGCTTAAGATTAATGAAAACCTTACCATCCAGGACCTTTAAATTGGTTTTGCGTGAATTGATTTCTAAAGCCAGTATGAGCTTATTATATTTTTCTGATTTGAACGCTGGAGAATCCAAATCAATATTTAATGGGCGATCGGAAAGGGAAAAAGCATCCATATGCACACGTGACAAGGCATCGGGAACACAGTTTTGTGAACCTTTACGATACTCTATGTCAAAGTTGAAACCCTGGAGCTTCAAGCTCCACCGAGCCAAACGTCCAGACAAGTCCTTAGTTGTCATCAACCATGTCAAGCTTGCATGATCTGTAATTACAGTGAACGGAAGCCCTTCGACATAGGCTCTAAATTTGTCGATAGCGATTAATGCAGCTAGGCATTCGAGCTCCGTTACACTGTAATTACGTTGAGCACCAGACAGTTTATGCGATATGTATGCCAGTGGTCTATCTTCCCCATCGGATGATTTCTGAAAAAGAACAGCGCCCACACCTGTTGAACTAGCATCACACTGGATGAAGAATCGCTTGTTGAAATCCGGTGTTGCTAAGACAGGAGTAGAGGCTAATGCAGATTTCAAATCATCAAACGCTTGTTGAGCTTTATCATTCCAGTGGAATTTTTGGCCTTTCTTCAAAAGATCCGTCAGAGGTGCAGATAAGGCTGAGTAGTTTTGAATGAAACGGCGATACCATCCCGTGACTCCCAAAAATCGTCTAACTTGACGTACGGTTTTTGGCGTTGGGAATTCTACAATGGCTCTCACCTTCTCGGGGTTGGGGCGAAGTCCTCCGTCACCAACGACATGACCAAGGTACTCGATTTCTCTCAGTAGGAATTTACATTTTTCCACATTAATTGTGAGGCCCGCTTTCGCAAGTCTTTCTGCCACTTCTGAAAGAATGGCAAAATGTTCATTTAATGTGGCTGTTGTTATCAAGAGATCATCGAGATAAACGAATACCCGATCATGAAGCTGATGAGGAATAACACGGTGCATCAACCTCGATAAGGTTTGAGGTATAATGGGCGTCCAGGAATGGTAAACGCCGTTTTTTCTCGTGAGCTTGGATCCAACGGAATTTGCCAAAAGGCATCTTTAAGGTCCAAGCTTGAAATATATTTCATTTGGTCCAGTCTACTCAGTAAACCATCTATCAGAGGAAGCGGGTAGGCATCCTTCTTAGTAAGGGCGTTTAACCTCCTGGCATCCAAGCATAATCGGATTTTTCCGTTAGCTCTTTTTACTATAGCCATTGGGGAGCTCCAAGGGCTGTAACTTTCTTCGATTACGTCTAATTGGATCATCCGGTCAAGCTCTTTATAAATTAGTTTCTGTATAGCAGGTGATACAGCATAAAATCTTTGCTTAACCGGAGGAGCATCCCCAACGTCAATATGGTGACAAAGCAAAGGAGTTCGTCCTAAACCAATTTTTTCGAAGTTTGGTAAGCGTTCGATTATTCTCTGAAGTATTTGTCGCTGATTTTCAGTTAAATCATGCTGCATAGATCGATCAGAAGTAGGAATTTGAGAAAGCGGTTCGATAGCTAATTCCCCAATCACCCTAGGTGCAATACCAAATATCTCCCAGAAGTCGCATCCTAAATATAAGGGTTGTTGGAGAGATGGAACAACAAAAATTTTCATTGGTTTTAGGTTGTTATTAAAAGACACGTTAGCAGTAACATAGCCTAACACTGGTTGTGAAGAACCACAAGCGGTTTGAACAAAAGTAGCAATCGGATAGAGTGCAAGTTTGTGTTTTAAAATAAAATCTTCAGCTCCACTTCCCAATGCGCTGATGGTTGCTCCACTATCTAATAGTCCCTTAATTTTAGTTCCCTCAATCTCAACTGCGGCATAGGGCCGATTATCTTCTGAAGATTCAGGTAAATTGGTTAGTATCGTTTCCGCGCACTTCGAATACATACGCTTGCGTTCAGTAAAATATTTCTTACAAAGCAATCGGAAAGATACTGGAGTCCTCTTATTGACGGATGTTTTGGTGGAAATTAGCTTTTCAGAATTACGAGGGTTTATGATTGGTTCGGAGGCCTCATCTGAGGTACTGAGCTCGGCGTCTGGGGTCGTTGCAAGATTGCTCGTGGTCCGTAATTCGGCTGCCGGAAATGGGACGGACCGTTTCTTCTCATTCCCGACGTACGGTTTCCCTCTTTCTGTGAACAATCCGGACAATGCACCGTTTTAACTTCCGATTTTCCACAAACATAACAAAATGTTCTAGATGGTAAATCACATTTAAACCACGTATGGCCGGATTCCTTACAATTAAAGCAAACAATTGGTGCTGGCGGTGCAACTTGAGGGTTATAATAAACCGTGCGGTTATAATTTATTTCATTAACGTTCCCCAGATAGTGATCAGTTTGATGCTCATTTTCATTGTATACTGGATAGTGCATATAGTCCATCGCAAAGTTCGACTGATCCGAACCAAATTGAGGCAACGTGCTATATTTAACTGAGACTGGACTTCCCTGTGATGTGGAGACGGCATGAATATTGTGGGGTTTAATATTGAGTGCAGCCTCAGGATTATACCCTATTCGTTTCCACGTATCCTCGGTGAATATACAAATGCTAACTAATTCATTGACTGATGTTATGGGCCGACCGGCTAAATGCGCAATTAAACCCAAACGCATATTTTTTTTATTTATTTTTATTTTTTTTTTTATATTGGCAATGATTCAGGGGTGTCCAACTAGCACGTCGTTGTAAGGAATGATTCGTTACAAATCGTGGGGACGACCTGTCCTTGAGATGAGTCTTATGCCGGGTTCTAATAGAATTACAAATAAATCCTTACTATACCTCGATTTAAATTTCATTCCTTCATTTGGCAATCATCCAAGTAAGTCTACCGGCCCTACAGATAAAACATGTATTTTCCAATGCCCGCAAGGATAAATTTAATAGCAACAAAGGAATTTCAAACTTTAATGTCTTTGAGATGATATACTCCCATTGACTGTCCATTCATATCATCCACCTCACATGATACGTTTCCAATCAGATTTGACACCACTCCTTTAATAAATTTCGGAGCCAATTTTGCAGCGAAATTATCTACAGCTTTGCTCTGCACAAAATTTCGAACGAATACAGTTTGTCCAACCTTTACTGTTGGAATTCGGGTTCGCAGGTTGTACAAAGCCTGGGACTTTCGATTTGCCTCTTTCAAGTGCTGGGCAACTTTTAGGTGTACTTGGTGTAACGTCTCGGGTTTTTCGTCCATATATATGCTGTTTAACAGCAACTGGTAATACCAGCGAGTTTCCTACTAGCTTCAAGTAGCTTGTATACGGATTCATGAAGAATGGCGTGTTGGCCAAAAACTGCAAAATGAGGTGAAACCCCTATTGATTCGTGAATTGAATTCCGCATAGCATTGGTAACTGCAGCAAGATTTATATCCCATACTTTTTGATCGGTATGGATATAGGTACGCAGAGCTGCAAGTAACGTGCGGTTTACTCTTTCAGATGCGTTAGCCTGAGGCGCGTGTTTAGCCGTGAATAGATGTCGAACGCCGTATTTGCCACACAACGTTTTCATCAGTACTGAATCAAATTGTTTCCCGTTGTCTGTCACTATCGTCTCGGGAACTCCAAACATTAAAAAGATCTGAGATTCAAGGAAGCTTACCACCTCAAACGCAGTAGCCTGGCGCACTGCCCGCGTCAAAACGAATTTGGATAGGTGATCAACAACAATGAGAATATGTGTATTGCCATCTCGCGTTCTGGGGTAAGGCCTCAAAAAGTCAACGTAAATTCGCTGCCAGGGCCTGGAAGTGGCAGGAAGAGTTCCAAGTGGAGGTCGAACGCAACAGTTCAGAGCTTTATTAGCTTTACACAGATCACAGGCGTTTATATAAAGTTTAACATCCAATGATAGAGTTGGCCAATAAAAATAACGTTTTAGGATGTCGATCGTCTTTCGAATCCCTAAATGCGCAGAAGTAGGCGGTGAATGTCAGAATGTATCAATGAATTCTGAAGTTCGTCAGGAACAATTAGTTTCCAACAAGGAATGTCATCCTCAACCTGATATGCTGTTTGTGGCTTAAGATTAATGAAAACCTTACCATCCAGGACCTTTAAATTGGTTTTGCGTGAATTGATTTCTAAAGCCAGTATGAGCTTATTATATTTTTCTGATTTGAACGCTGGAGAATCCAAATCAATATTTAATGGGCGATCGGAAAGGGAAAAAGCATCCATATGCACACGTGACAAGGCATCGGGAACACAGTTTTGTGAACCTTTACGATACTCTATGTCAAAGTTGAAACCCTGGAGCTTCAAGCTCCACCGAGCCAAACGTCCAGACAAGTCCTTAGTTGTCATCAACCATGTCAAGCTTGCATGATCTGTAATTACAGTGAACGGAAGCCCTTCGACATAGGCTCTAAATTTGTCGATAGCGATTAATGCAGCTAGGCATTCGAGCTCCGTTACACTGTAATTACGTTGAGCACCAGACAGTTTATGCGATATGTATGCCAGTGGTCTATCTTCCCCATCGGATGATTTCTGAAAAAGAACAGCGCCCACACCTGTTGAACTAGCATCACACTGGATGAAGAATCGCTTGTTGAAATCCGGTGTTGCTAAGACAGGAGTAGAGGCTAATGCAGATTTCAAATCATCAAACGCTTGTTGAGCTTTATCATTCCAGTGGAATTTTTGGCCTTTCTTCAAAAGATCCGTCAGAGGTGCAGATAAGGCTGAGTAGTTTTGAATGAAACGGCGATACCATCCCGTGACTCCCAAAAATCGTCTAACTTGACGTACGGTTTTTGGCGTTGGGAATTCTACAATGGCTCTCACCTTCTCGGGGTTGGGGCGAAGTCCTCCGTCACCAACGACATGACCAAGGTACTCGATTTCTCTCAGTAGGAATTTACATTTTTCCACATTAATTGTGAGGCCCGCTTTCGCAAGTCTTTCTGCCACTTCTGAAAGAATGGCAAAATGTTCATTTAATGTGGCTGTTGTTATCAAGAGATCATCGAGATAAACGAATACCCGATCATGAAGCTGATGAGGAATAACACGGTGCATCAACCTCGATAAGGTTTGAGGCGCATTGCAGAGCCCAAACGGCATCACTTTAAATTGGTATAATGGGCGTCCAGGAATGGTAAACGCCGTTTTTTCTCGTGAGCTTGGATCCAACGGAATTTGCCAAAAGGCATCTTTAAGGTCCAAGCTTGAAATATATTTCGTTTGGTCCAGTCTACTCAGTAAACCATCTATCAGAGGAAGCGGGTAGGCATCCTTCTTAGTAAGGGCGTTTAACCTCCTGGCATCCAAGCATAATCGGATTTTTCCGTTAGCTCTTTTTACTATAGCCATTGGGGAGCTCCAAGGGCTGTAACTTTCTTCGATTACGTCTAATTGGATCATCCGGTCAAGCTCTTTATAAATTAGTTTCTGTATAGCAGGTGATACAGCATAAAATCTTTGCTTAACCGGAGGAGCATCCCCAACGTCAATATGGTGACAAAGCAAAGGAGTTCGTCCTAAACCAATTTTTTCGAAGTTTGGTAAGCGTTCGATTATTCTCTGAAGTATTTGTCGCTGATTTTCAGTTAAATCATGCTGCATAGATCGATCAGAGGTAGGAATTTGAGAAAGCGGTTCGATAGCTAATTCCCCAATCACCCTAGGTGCAATACCAAATATCTCCCAGAAGTCGCATCCTAAATATAAGGGTTGTTGGAGAGATGGAACAACAAAAATTTTCATTGGTTTTAGGTTGTTATTAAAAGACACGTTAGCAGTAACATAGCCTAACACTGGTTGTGAAGAACCACAAGCGGTTTGAACAAAAGTAGCAATCGGATAGAGTGCAAGTTTGTGTTTTAAAATAAAATCTTCAGCTCCACTTCCCAATGCGCTGATGGTTGCTCCACTATCTAATAGTCCCTTAATTTTAGTTCCCTCAATCTCAACTGCGGCATAGGGCCGATTATCTTCTGAAGATTCAGGTAAATTGGTTAGTATCGTTTCCGCGCACTTCGAATACATACGCTTGCGTTCAGTAAAATATTTCTTACAACGCAATCGGAAAGATACTGGAGTCCTCTTATTGACGGATGTTTTGGTGGAAATTAGCTTTTCAGAATTACGAGGGTTTATGATTGGTTCGGAGGCCTCATCTGAGGTACTGAGCTCGGCGTCTGGGGTCGTTGCAAGATTGCTCGTGGTCCGTAATTCGGCTGCCGGAAATGGGACGGACCGTTTCTTCTCATTCCCGACGTACGGTTTCCCTCTTTCTGTGAACAATCCGGACAATGCACCGTTTTAACTTCCGATTTTCCACAAACATAACAAAATGTTCTAGATGGTAAATCACATTTAAACCACGTATGGCCGGATTCCTTACAATTAAAGCAAACAATTGGTGCTGGCGGTGCAACTTGAGGGTTATAATAAACCGTGCGGTTATAATTTATTTCATTAACGTTCCCCAGATAGTGATCAGTTTGATGCTCATTTTCATTGTATACTGGATAGTGCATATAGTCCATCGCAAAGTTCGACTGATCCGAACCAAATTGAGGCAACGTGCTATATTTAACTGAGACTGGACTTCCCTGTGATGTGGAGACGGCATGAATATTGTGGGGTTTAATATTGAGTGCAGCCTCAGGATTATACCCTATTCGTTTCCACGTATCCTCGGTGAATATACAAATGCTAACTAATTCATTGACTGATGTTATGGGCCGACCGGCTAAATGCGCAATTAAACCCAAACGCATATTTTTCTTCAAAATTTCTAATAGTTCGATTTCTGAAAAAGGATTCTTCATAGGCATAGCCATCGAAAGAATGTCATAGTAAAAATCAACAAAAGATTCCTTTGACTTTTGCTTTCGATCTTCTATTAATTTGCGAATATCCACATCCGTTCTACGGTCTTGGAATCGATGCAGAAATGAACTTCGAAGAATAGGCCAGGTACAAACAAAGTTTTGTTGAACTGTGAGCCAATAATGTTCTAGTGCCGGTCCACTCATTAAGAAGCTAACGTCATTAAGGAGTTGCTCCAGAGATACACCATGTGTCATTGCCAAGTGCTCAACCCGAGTGAAAAAATTTTCGACGGCCATACTGTTAGGCATTCCATCAAATTTTACATTCCACTTGTAAACTGGTGTAATAAGTGGTAATTTAACTAGTGGTTGTACTTGTCCGCCGGTAGAACTAATCATTGGTGGTTGTGCTGGAAAATGAGGGCCAAACGCGTTAGGATTCGGAGGATTATACTGCATATTTGGAGGAAAACCATGTCCTCTCCCTTGCATTTGTTGCGGTATACCTTGATAAAGTGGTAAATTTGCTTGTACGCGTGTTTGAGAGGCTAAATCATGATAAACGGGTTGCGGTGGAAGTTGATAATTATATGAACCAACACTACCTTGATCCGGTTTATAATTTGACGTCAAAGGTAGCTTTCCAAAAGTTATTTGTCTGGACTTTGGAGTTGAAGAAATTTCTTCTGGTGGATTTTCAGTTGGACGTTCCGGTTGTGGTGGATCATTTACCTTGGCATCAGCAAATGGCTCTATATAAATAGCACTGAGTTCTACTACCGATGCATTAGGTTCCTGGGGGTTCTGTTTATGGCTTTCGCACAGCTTTAGCAGATCATGACTAATTTTCAGATAAACCATACTTGCTGCTCGTACTTCTTCTATGGTGGATAATCGTTCGAGACGCGCTTTTACGTGCAGTAATTGAGTAGCTATGATCTCACATTCATCTTCAGCATCTGGATTAGTTTCCATAAATTTAAGGAGTCTTGCTTGTAGGTGTTGAAGTTTAAATGAACATAGCGAAATTTCACTAGTAGGAAACCTTGTGGCATATATGTAAGGCTTAGTTGGTACTAAATTTGAATTATTTTGTTCCTCATTGAGGCGAGTGTCTAATGCTAAGAACTGTGATTTTATGGGACCATCAATTTGGCGTATTTCACACTCTATGCGAAACTCGTCACTTTCCAGATTTTCCGATTTTAATGTAAATGACGGCATGATGGAAATTTTCACAATTGAACACTAGATTTAAAATTTTAGGGCAAATGGCAAACTTACAAGAAATATCAATTGACTTCAATAGGAAGAAAAACAAATTCAATAAATCAACCGTTTTAGACTTTTAGGGTAATTTCGACAAAAAAAAAACAAATTTAAAGTAAATTCAAATTAAATATGTGTTTTTTTTTTTTTCTATTCCCAAGCCTAACACAAAACAATTGAAATTAAACCAAATTAATGTTGGAATAATTTTCTTTGTTTAATTTTACTTTTTTTTTTGTTTTAATTTGTAATATTAAATTTCAGAATGAAATAAACCCGGACAGTATAAATTTAGAATAAACTTGTATAATAATATTAACTAACAATGACAATATAATAAACTGTAGTAATTTAAATATATGCGAATACGAGGAGGATGTGACCACAAAGTAGCAACTTTCAATATTTTCAGTAAAGTGTGTGATTGCCTGTGCCTGACGGTAAACTTGTGAACGTATGGCACCTTCTTATCTTTTTGATTAACAGTATAATCTCAAGTTAGTTACAAATAACTCAACACCATTAATGATGGAAAATATCTGTACTTGAGAATTTGAGAAGAAAAAAAAAAATCTAACATTGAAATCAACGAACTAACGTTTGGAAACAATGCGTAACTTCATTTTTAAATTAATGCCGTTGCATAATTTACACAGCACTAACACCTCCATTCACAATCAACATGTCTATACATGGAAGTACACGGATTGGTAGGGCCGGGAAATTAAGACATATAATTTAAAACTAGATGAAAACTAATTGAAAGTGAATAATTAACAGTTCCATATGGACCTAACATCTGTATCAACATAAAAGTATGGAGGCAGATGCGCATATAAAAAAAAATTACAATAATAAAATATTGAAATGAATAATAATATTTGGAGCACGGATCAAAAAGAATTAGAAAAATAGCCATACAAAGATTGTAAATGATACGGTAAAGAAAATGGAACAAGACTGAATGTATATATATAAAAAAAACTGAAAGAAAAAAATATAGCGGAAGAAATAAAAATGAAAGCCAGTATAACGTTTGGGCGCCACTGTAACGATTCTCTCGACGTGCGAGGTGGACACAATTCATTTCTGAAATTATGCCCAGAATCGTTAGCAGAATATTATTATTCTCGCAGAGGCTTAACTGACGGACTAATGTTAAGCCTGGCTATGGCTCAGTGGATGGAGTGGGTCTTGATGGAAGCATGCGAAAATCTTAAATATAACCGTATGATGACCTTTCGATAACATAATACACAGTGCCCAGGGTACAGGCAATCACAATTTACTCACCGTCGATACTTACTGTGGTCACATCCCTCTCAATGATCCTATCCCATCACTAATATCAACCCCATGGCAAATAAACCGATCAATTCAGGAGAACATAGTATTACAAAGATAACCATTTAAACGATCGAATTCGCTATAACATTTACTAATATTTTATTTCTATGTTAATCATTCTATTACAAAAATTTTTTTAATTAGGTTGTAATTTAGTAGGGGTGTTAGAATATATGAATATATGTATAACTAATAATATTTAAATTAAATAATAATAATAAATAATAATTTAAGAAAATGTATATATAAAAAAAAAAGGTAAAAAAAAACTTAGCTTAAATTATGGCCGGCCTTGTGGTTACTTCAGAAGGTTATTATGACGATGAATCATTCATCGTACGGCGCACGCAATTTTTTTTTTATGTTCGGTTTATGGCGTTTAATTATTATATATATTTATAAATATAATTATTTATTTATATAGGTTTATTTATTTATATAGATTTATTTATTCAGATATATGTTTTTATTTATTTATTAGTATACATTTATGTATATTTATTAATTTTAATTTATTTGATAACTTTATGTTTTATATTTTTTTTTGATTTTGGTACCGGTGATTATAAATCACGTTCAGTTTTTTTTTTTTTGGTTTCTTTCACCGTACCCACTTATCAATTTACTCTAAACTCACACCATAAAATGTTTACCATCACATGCTGCGTTACATTTGCAGACCTCTTTAACATATGATTTTATTTTGTTGAAATTAGGTGTATATATGTATATTTATTTATTTTTATGATATTTATTTATTTATATGTATTTTAATTATTAAATTTTTATTTAATAGAAACACTTATTATTAATTTTATTTATTATAGTTATGTCCTTTTTACAAAATAACACATTTTTTTTTTTTTTTTACAATAGTTCACAAGCAGACATTTTTTTTTTTTTTCTTATAATTAGTATTATAATTATCACTATACATAAATTTTTTTTTTTTTTATTTCTTTTAATTTAAATTAATTTATTTATTTATAATTATATTTTTTTTTTTTTTTAAATAATAACACTTATAATAATTTAATAATACGTTATAAAAAAACTAACTTAACAATCATTAAATTTTTATCATTTCTTTACTTTATTTAATATTAAGACAAAACAACTGATTATCCGTTTTTTAATTTGTACATAACTTCTGTACTCTAGAATAATCAAATCAAAAAAAAAAACTAAGCACCCCGAAATTGTTCAAATGATCTCTTATATAGTCTCTATTTCACCGCTAATTTTGATCATCCGATTTTTATTTATTTATTTATTTTTTTTAAACCGGCCCAGGGTGGAGATATGAATCGGTTCTTATTTTTATTTATTTTTATTTTTTTTTTTATATTGGCAATGATTCAGGGGTGTCCAACTAGCACGTCGTTGTAAGGAATGATTCGTTACAAACATATAAAAGATTCCCATAATGTCGTTGCCGACACTTTATCGCTCGCGAACCATTAATATTGATTCAGCCTTAGTCGACAGTTTTGACCACATTATTAAGGCACAGCAATCTGATGATGAACTTCAGACAATGCTGGACGGCTCATGCCGACGTTCAACTTCTAATATGAAGCTCGAACTTATTAAATGGTCTGGTTTCGAAATATATTGTGAAACCTCAACAGGGAATAATCGCCCATATATTGCAGAATCGTTACGTCGTAAGATATTCGATTCTTTGCATAATTTATCACATCCCGGTATTCGAGCATCTCGAAAATTGATTACGGCACGTTATTTTTGGCCAAATATTAACAAGAACGTAACCCAGTGGGCGAGTTCTTGCCAACGTGCCAAAGTGTAACGGCATACTATTTCTCCTCATGGAAAATTTAATATTCCACCTGGTCGTTTTGAACATGTTCACTTGGATATAGTTGGACCTTTGCCAATATCCAATGGTTGTTTGTATATTCTTACTGTTGTCGATCGTTTTACTCGATGGCCGGAAGTTAACTGCATGGAAAACATGACAGCTGACACAATCGCTAGAATTTTTGTTAATATTAATAATAATTAATAATAATGTTAATAATTACGAGTGTTTTTTTTTATTCATTCCGTATATTCCAGACGTTCGGAATATGACAAAAAATGTTTTTTTATTTATTCCATTCTTCTATTCCTTTTCTTTGCTATTTTTTTTATTCATTCCGGACATTACGAGCGCATTCTTTTCGTACTAGATGAAAAGGTGGAATGAAAAGAATAAACATAAAATAGCCATGTTGCTTTTGTGTTTAAGCAGCGAATAAACATATCGTCATATTGTTTTTGTGTTAAACCATATATTTAGTTGTCAAAAATAAAATTTAATAAAAATTAATTTAAAATGGAGAAATTTAATTACTGTTTTGGATAGTAAGTATTACTTAAAATTAATTATTTTAAAATTATATTTATGTTAAGTATTTTTATTATAATTATTTTAGTCGAAAGTTTTAAATGGAGTCCTGGGGATATTCGTTGCCTTATACATAATTATTCAAAAAGCATCATATTATTCGATCGACATTCCAAAAAAAAAGTTTGGAATGATATAGCCGGTAAATGTTTTTGTTAAAATATTTTAATTATTGAAAATTATAGAAAATGTTTTGTTGTATATTTCCAGAAGAAGTTTCTAAAACTAGAAACAAATTGATCACAGGTGATCAATGTATAGGAAAATGGAAAGGCTTAAAATCCATGTACAAAAAAATAAAAGACCACAACAATATAAGTGGTAATAACCACAAATGGTGGGAATATTTTGAGCTAATGGATGAAATACTAAACAATCGCCCAGAGATTAATCCACCCGCAACGTGTTCCAGCGATGAACCAAACATAAGAGTTAATAATTCTGTAGCAATCGCTGGAACAAGCGAGGATTTTGATTTTACAGATATAATTGAAATCACACCCACAATTTCAACGCCTTCTTCACTACAAAGAAAGCGGAAAGCTACAGAAGATGCCAAACAAAGAAGGCACAATGAAAAAATGAAGAGGACAGATAGATTTTTAAATTTATTTGAAGACTTGATAAAAAAAAATTTAGTTTTTTAGTTATATAACAATATATTTTTATTTTTTTATGAAATACGAGTACATATGTGATTGAATTGTGATGAATAAAACATGAATTTCTAATATATTAACGATTTATTAATCTTAAAAGATTGTTTCTTTTAATGTTGGCATCGGAGTCACCTTGTGTTGATGTAGGGTCCGTACTTCCATCATCATGTAATTGAACTAATTCCTCTTCATCAAGGTTATCCCCATTTTGTATGCATATATTGTGTAAAATGCAAGCGGCCATGATAATTAATGGAATATAATCGGGCCGTCGTATTGATAGTTTATTAAGCCGTCGGAATCTGCCTTTCAGAAGTCCAAAGGCCCTCTCGATTGTAATTCGGGCGGAAAAATGAGCCTTGTTGTAAATAATATGTTCTGGGGATAATCTTCCAGTATCTTTAAATGGAGTCATTAAATAGGACTTGAGACCATATCCCAAGTCTCCAACCATATGTTTATCTGGCGGAATTATTAAAGAACCTAGTTAAAAGAATTATTCATTAATATTCATTAATCATCTTATTCATAATATATTGATTATTTACCATTTGTAATTTTTGTATATAAGTTGGACCGACGAAAAAGGCAAGAGTCATGAATAGACCCTGCTTCACCCGCATAGCAATCTGTGAAGCAAGCTCGCTCGTCACATACTGCTTGAAGAAGCACAGAATGAAATTTTTTCCTATTCACGTAGGAATTTGGATAATTTTTTGGTGCTGGGATTGCAATATGCGATCCATCGATGCAACCAATAATACCTAAAATTAAATTGAATTATTATATATATTTCAGGGTTTATTTAGTCATTTTTTACCTGGAAATTTCGTTTTCGCCAAAAAATAGTTCGCAATTTGTTCTGCTCTCTCTATTGATTGCCAGGTAATAATTTTTTTTTCGATGTTTACTTCCAATGTTTGATGACAAATATCGAATAATGCCGTCCAACAACCAGAAATGGAAACACCAAATCTATCTGAC
The DNA here is from genome assembly GCA_951394425.1 of Tipula unca. Classification (NCBI taxonomy): domain Eukaryota; kingdom Metazoa; phylum Arthropoda; class Insecta; order Diptera; family Tipulidae; genus Tipula; species Tipula unca. The sequence goes on along the minus strand of OX596383.1, from coordinate 2,678,497 downwards.
ACAGATCTATTATAAAACATATTAACCAAATATTATTAAATTAACATTATTCCAAGATAAATATAATATTACTGAAATATTTACCTAAAACATTCGGTGTTAACCAAATACCATAAGGTCATCAGCAATTGCTTCTCCAGCGTCACGCTTGGTTGACCAGGCGTCGTATCAATATATTTGGTGTCGATTAACAATATATTTTGATATAATTTTTCAAAGGTGCTGGGTAGTATTCGGAAATGAGATTTAAATTGCAGATCATTCAATTTGCACACCGTGTTTTCAAAAAAATATACATTTTTGGGGTTAGATTTTTTGTCAGTTTCTTCATCGGAGTCACTTGAGTCGTTATCAAAAAAATTATCCCACCAGATCTTAGCAGATAACGCTAAACTAATTATCTTTCCTTTCTCCATTTTAAAATTTAAAAAAAAAAAATCACAAAAACTCACAAATTTAACTAATCACTTGTACACACAGAATTAAATATTTACCTAAACTAAAATGTTAGGAGCTGTCAAAAATCTATTCCATTCGTACCAAATTTTGTTTTTTTATTACGTTTCGTTTGGAATATTCCTTGGTCACGTGATCGGTATTCTATTCCTTTTATTCCTTCTTTGGAATGAATAAAAAAAAACACTCTATAATCGCGTTTTGGTGTACGTTTGGTGTTTTCTCAGATAACAACTGATCAAGGATAACAGTTTGAGTCCAAACTTTTTAACGAATTAACGATACTCCTCGGATCTCAACGGATTCGCACTTGTGCATATAATCAAAAAGCGAATGGCATGGTTGAGCGATTCCATAGACAACTTAAAGCTTCTCTTATGGCCAGAGGCAATGTTATCAATTGGTTTTCGGAGATCCCCATAATTTTATTAGGAATTCGAGCCACTGTGAAAGAAGATTTAGGTTGTTCACCCGCGGAAATATTTTATGGCCAAACAATTAAACTTCCCGGTGAATTTTTTATTGATAACCCTTCTGTACCTATGCCTTCTAGCGACACAGTTATCGACCAATTGCGTGATGCAACGAAAAATTTTATTCCGAAACCTACGCGTTTAACAAAACAGGATCACATATTTGTCCCGAAAGCTCTGGACAACTGTGAGTTTGTATTTATAAGATCGGATAAGGTTCGTATTGGACTTGCCCCCCTTACGAAGGACCATTCAAAGTAAATTAGGCGCCTTCGAAAATATTTTGTAGTTTCGATCAAGGGTAAAAATGTTACCATCTCGATCGACAGGTTGAAACCAGCTTTCGGAATTTTGAGTTCGGTTGATCAATTTTTAACATCCCGAACATCCAAAGCTGTTAGTTTTCGTTTTTAGGATTCTAGATTTTCAGAATCACTAGGAGGGGAGTACTGTAGCAACCGGTAAATATTAATTTTATTTTATTTTTAATTAATATTTATCCGCGCTCCAATTTATACAAAATATATTTTAGGTTTCGTTCCACTGCACAACAGTACGAGATTCAAGTTGTTTATTCTTTATCGTTTTGTATACGAGCAAAATCTTCTATATTATACAAGTCCAACTATACAAAATTTAAAGAGACAAACCGACTTTTTTATATTCGTGTTAGCTGTGTACGTACATGCAATATCAATATATAATAGGCCGATTTTCAACATCAATTTTGAAATTGCATATGATGTATGTATCGAGTAATAACAAACAAAAATCGCTCCATACAAATCATTTGAAAACTACATTTTTTTTTGCATTTTTTAGTCTTAGATTTGTAATAACTTATAAATTTAGCCCAAAGGCACTTTTTCATGTACATGAGTACAAGGAACAATATGTTTTCGTTCATTTTAAGATGAAGAATTATTCAATTTCCACAGTTTTCATTCATGAATTTCAACAACTCTCAGTCAAGATTTTCATTATTTTTTTAGGGGTAAATATGAGAAATTAATAATTTTCGCTATTCGTGTCCCTTATTATTCATATTAAACTTTAAATAAGCGAGCTAACAAAAATCGGTTGGTGTGAGTGACAGAGATAAATAAAAAATATACGAAAACAAATGGAATGAAAACACGCGGAAATTCTCAGGAAGAGTATAAAATACAATATAAAATATTTATAATTTACACACACATGCAAACCGGAGAAATTGAATTTCTGTAATTATAAATTTTAGACTACATTTTTAGTGGAAGAAATATGACGTGGGCGTTTTATTGTTAGGCGTTTTATTGTTGGAATGTTGGATTTATTGAATTAAATTAATTTTTTTTATGATCAACTAGTTTATTATAATTTATGTTTTACAAAAAAAATGTTCGCAATCATATATTTGTTGCACATAAATAATAATAAACTAGTAAATTCATTTTAATAAATTAATTTTATTCAATAAATATAATTATACCAGCAATAAAACGCATACGTGAAATTGTGCGTAATATCTCTTCGACTAAAAATGTGTATTTTATTTTGTATTTTATACTCTTCCTGAGAATCCCCACCTATTTTCATTCCATTTGTTTTCGTAAAAATTCTATTTATCTCTGTCACTCACACCAAGTGATTTTTGTTGCTCGCTCATTTCGAATGTGAAACAGATGCAGTTTAATATGAATAATAAGGGACACGAATAGCGAAAATTATTAATTTCTCATATTTACCCCTAAAAAAATAATGAAAATCTTGACTGAGAGTTGTTGAAATTCATGAATGAAAATTGTGGAAATTGAATAATTTTTCGTCTTAAAATGAACGAAAACATATTGTTCCTTGTACTCAGGTACATGAAGAAGTGTCTTTGGGCCTAATTTATAAGTTATTACAAATCTAAGACCAAAAAAATGCAAAAAAAAGTAGTTTTCATATGATTTGTCCCGTGAGGAGTTGTTGGGATCTCCCATCAGGCGCGTCCCCAGGTGGCGGATAGGGGAATGCCCTCACCGGCTTGCTGGCGGGTAGGTGGGAAATAAAATACCACCCGTGGACCTAAACCAACTAGGGGTGGTACCCCGATATAACTAACTGCAATGAGTAAAACGAAAGGAATTATTACCCCAGATGGTAAGCCAGACAATCTGGTGAATCCATCCTTCAAGGAGGCCGGTCCCACAGATTCTGGGGGGACCAACCATTGCGTAATAAGGATGATGAAAATCCATTCCAGAGAAAAGGTATACTAGGATCACCAATTATAAAAACAACACATCAGAAACTTGAAAATCTGTCTAATCCTTTCAACAAAAAGGATCGTAGTGACAGTGAAAGTGAATCATACTCAAAAGTGAAATCTGCCCAAGCTGATGGGATTGAATTAAATAAGACTGTGACTTCTCAGGAGAAAGTAAATGTAGCACAAAACTCTGCTACAAGCAATAAAAATAGTGCATTGGAGCTGATTATTGAAGAGCTTAAAAAAGAAATTGCTCAGTTGAAAGCTGATAACCTCAAGCTTTCGTATGAACTTCAGCAACGAAATGAATCAGGCAACGAAATGGAAGTTGAAACTTATCCTCAGTACGTTACTGATGAGGAGGAACTTACGCGTGAAACTGATTGGATCTTGAAGAAAACAAAAAAGAATCATAAGAAAAGAAAAGCGAGCGGCTCACCAGAAGTTAACAGCAGTACTTCAGAGAAGGAAACTAATAACGGGCAACCTCAACCTATAAGGAACAAAATACTAGTAGAAAAATCTGTCCAAAATGAAAAGCCTACAAGAAGGAAAGTTAAACCTCCTCCGGTAATTCTTAGTAACGTAGATGACTTCAACGTAGTGAAAAAAATGCTGAGCGAAAAAAACATTAAACATGAAATAAAGCTGCTGAATAGTAAGCAACTTAAGATCAACGTGGATGATGAAAACGATTACAGAAATCTAAGTGAACTGCTTAATAAGACTGACATTGAATGGCATTCTTATGAAAATAAACTCACCAGGCCAATTAGAGTAATGGCAAGAGGACTCCATCCGACTTGTAAGCCCGATGAGATTAAGGAAGAGCTTAGTAATAAAGGGTTCAACATAATTAATGTGGTTAATGTCACGAAGAAAGTGAAAGAAAATGGAAGCCAACTAGTTCCATTACCATTTTTTATGCTTTCTTTTGATAACATGGAGGATAGTAAGAAAATATTTGATATTAGACATATTCTTCATATGAAAGTTAAAATGGAAGCCAAAAGAAGGAACAGAGAAATTCCTCAATGTAAGTGATGCCAACGCTTCGGCCACACAGTGAAATTTTGCAAAAGAGAAGCTAATTGTGTCAGATGTGCAGGTAAGCACTTAACGGCTTACTGCACGATTCCGAAAACAAACAAACCCAAGTGCTCAAGCTGCCATGAAGAGCACCCAGCCAGCTACCGTGGTTGTTTGGTAGCCAAGGAATTAAAAAAAAAGAGAAATATAAATACGAAGTAAAATCAGAGGGGAAAGCCCGAGTTACTTGCTACCTCAAAAACAGTTAAAGGTTTCACCTATTCTGATGCAGTGAAAACCGTATCTAGTGGCCCTGGTACTGTGGATAGTGTGAAAGAAAATGATAATACGAATATGATAAGCTTCATAGAAAGAATGATGTCCATGATGGATAAAATTACGTCAAGACTAGACAGCTTAGAAAGCAGGTATGCTGTTAAGCATACAAACAACATGCCTTGTACGTCGAATAATGGTAGATAAAAAAATTAGAATTGTTACCTGGAATGCCAATGGTATTCTCAGCAAAAAGCTTGAGCTTGAACTGTTTCTTCATGTCCATAATATAGATATATGTCTCGTATCTGAATCGCACTTAAACAATCAACATAAAATAAGTCTTCGAGGTTATAAAGTATACAACGCAGCGTACCCAAGTAATTACGGTATGGGAGGCAGTGCTGTAATTGTGAAGAATGACATAGATCATTACGAGTTTGGAAAAGTGGAGAACCCAGACATGCAACTTGCAATAGTCACAATCAATTCAGCCAAACAAAAGTTTAATGTGTGTGCATTATATTGTCCGCCCGGACCAAAAATTACAAAAGAAATATACAAAGATGTAATAGCCCAGTTCGGAGATAGGTTTATTCTTGGAGGTGACTACAACGCTAAACACACCGACTGGGGCTCCAGATTAACGCTCACAAGAGGTAGATAACTACGAGAAGCAATTAGAGATCTAGGATGCCGTTATCATTCAACAGGAAAGCCTACGTATTGGCCAACTGATACAAACAAAATTCCTGATTTGCTGGATTTTTTTATAACAAAGAGGATAGCTGAAAATTTCATTAGCATTGATGAAAATTATGACCTCAACTCTGACCACTCTGCAGTTATGCTAACGTTAAGTGAAAAAATTGTCAAAAAAGCAAGTAAGCCGACTCTTTGCAATTCATCCACAAATTGGTTGGGCTTTGAGAGAGACTTAGTTGGAAAAATAGACTTATCAGTCCCACTAAATAATATTGAACAGCTAGAGCATGCGGCCGAAGTCTTTATGCTAAATATTCAGAACGCAGCATGGAGCAACTCAAAAGTGGTAGAGCATAGAAACGTTAGTAATAAGTACCCAGCTCATGTCATTGAGATGTTAAGACTGAAACGCAGGGCTAGAAGAAAATGGCAGTAGTCACGTCACCCTGATGATAAGAGAATCCTAAATAATAAAACACAGATTTTGACCAGAGAAATAAAAAGGCTAAAAGAGAATTCTTTTGTTAGCTACATGGAAAACTTGTCTACAACTAAAGAATCAAACTACTCGTTATGGAAAGCTATAAGTAATGTGAAAAGACCGGTTTCTCACATGGCACCTATCAGAAAAGCTGATGGCTCATGGGCGAGGAGTGATTTAGAAAAAGCTGAAGAATTCGGGAGTCATCTTGCTGAAATCTTTACGCCTAATAATATAGACTCTGATTTTGTGTTGGAGCAAGTAGAAAACAGTCGTGAAAGTAACATCCCTCAAATTCGAGTAAAGGAGCTTAAGAAAGAAATTAAAAATCTGAAACTGAACAAAGCTCCAGGCTTTGATCTAATAACAGCAGACATATTAAAGAATCTCCCATCCAAAGCTTTAACATGGTTAAGCTATATAATGAATGCGGCCCTAAAGTTACGGTGCGTCCCAGGCATATGGAAAGTTGCTGAAATTATCATGATAAATAAACCTGGAAAACCTGCGTATGAAGCTAAATCCCTTAATAGTTAAAATTGAAAAGCTTTTATAGGGTCGGCTTTTTTCTTATACTGATTGAGTTAAGGACCTTGTTGACCACCAATGTGCCAGCGTTGATGATTTTTTGACAGTTGGAATTTCCGCAATATAAATAAATGTGACGCCTTTGCCAACTTTTCAAAGTAAAGCAAAATCGAAACTAAAAAATCGTATGGCCAAGCTTTTATAAGGTCGTCTCTTATAGGGTGGGTTTTCTCTCATGTCGATTGAGTTTGAGACCTTGCTGGCCACCACTGTTCCAGCGTTGATATTATTTTGACCGTTGGAATTCCCGCAATATAAGTAAAAGCTTGGCCATACGATTTTTTTTTGATTTTTCTTTACTTTGAAAAGTTGGTAAAGGCGCCACATTTATTTATATTGCGGAGATTCCAACTATCAAAAAATTATTAACGCCAGCTTTATATTTAATGGTTACTAACAGGGTCTTGAACCTTATCGCAAAGAGAAATTAGCCGTCCTTAAAAAGATTTGCACATAACAATTTATATTCCACCAAATCAATTTTACATATTAAAAGAGTCTGGGATGAGTATTTTGGTACTAACTCTATATACATACATATTTTTTTTGTAGACGAAAAAGTGTGGGATAGCATAAATGTAAAAAATCCTGGGATGAAACAACTATACAAATTTTATATTTATTTTTAAAAAGTCTGGGACTGGGATTATTTACACTAGTGTTGCCAGAGGTAATTTTAAAAAATCATGGGATGAAATCCTGGGATAACTTCAAGGGAGTGAAAAAAGTCGGTTTTGGCAATAATCTGTGTGTGCCTATGTAAATAGTTGGACTTGTTAATATAGAAGATTTTGATACGAGTTAGGTACGCATACTTTGATTGTTTCAAAAAGCTTTCAAAAGCTTTTCAATTACAATACAGAAACGTATGTATGCGTGCGACTTTGTTTCACAATTTATTTTGTACACACACGAATTTAAATATTCGTCTCTTTTAGATATACGTATTCGATGGTTTAAAAATAAAAATATTTTTTTTATGATTAGTAGTAGCCTGACAAAAAACCAAAAAGGTCACGTTGATAAATTTAAGTGGTGTTTGATAAATCTATATCAAACTCGATTATTTGTGAATTAAATTTTTGTATTACATATTTTATTTTTATTAAATTTAAATTTTGTTATGAAATAAAAAGAATTAAATATAAAATAATAAATAATATATTGGAGTCAGAGAATACATAATTATACCAACAATTTAAGCACTTTACATCACCAATTTGCACTATCGAATGATTATTTTTCATACATAATCTGCATAAGCCAACGGGACAGTAAAATTTCCCAAGCGTTAGAGACAAAAAACAATATAGATAACTAAAGCCTGTATTCGATTGTGAAAAATTTACTGACACCAATTTTTTGCTGATTAAGGAAAGGAGAAAAAAACTTAAAAATTCCATTAATGTGACAGAGATCGTATTATTTTTAATTTTTGTTTTATAGCAAAACTTTTATGGTTACATTTTGACAGCTTCTGTAACATAACCAAAAAATTTCATAAATTTTTTTATGTTTAGAGTGCGAACATAATTTTTTTCATTTATTCATAAGCTATTTATAACATAATAAATAATTTATTATTTATCATTATTTATAACGACTGAAATATAAAAAAAAAATCTACAGCAAAATAACATTTGACCATAAAAATACCCAAATAAAATTTACATGTGTGTGTGATAAAAATTTTGTATCCGCATACACAACCATCATAAGATACAAGCCAAATTGAGTATTTCGGACGCAGATACAAGCTTAATTTCACCTCCTATTTCTTTTAGTGTTAGTGAAAATTATGAAAAAACAAGAGAATATATAACTAAAAGAAAGAGAAAATATATATTGTTTTATTTTTAATATACATACAGGGTGTTTCCAATTACTGATGTTAGAATAACAATGCATGTCAGAATTAAATTCTAAGAAATTGTCCAACTATCTAACGGATTAAATCTAAAATTATTTTCACGATAAAGTAAATTTAATTCTAAATAAATAATTAAAACAGTGAAAAGTAAAATCAATTAGGTCAAAGGTTATTGGAAAAAATTGGTATAATGCTCTATTTTAGATTTAATTATAAGGGCTTAACGGTAACAAATTTGATTGTTTCTTGAAACAATTTCTTACAATTTATTTCTGTACGTGCTTGTTAATTATAATACCAGTAATTGGAAACACCCTGTGTAGATATTATAGAAACAAAATAAATAATATATTGCACGTGCACGTTAAAATATTTAATTCCCAACAACAAATTTTAATTTTATATATATAATTTTTTTCTATTTCTCTTCTCTAAATATTTTGTTGTTGTGCAGCAGAATTTTTGCATTTGGATTCTTCACTTGTTATTCAATATTGTATATTTGATCCTACTCTTTTTTCTTTAGTAATGTTAAATGAATTTGGCTTGTATCTTATGACGGTTTTGGCATACAATTTTTATGTCAATGTGTATAAATGTTGCCATAAAAAAACTCAAGTTGATACTTTTTTATAACAAATTATGGCAACACACTCGGTTAGGTTAGGTAAGGGTGGCCGTCCTAAAGGTCTAGCATAGACACAAAATTAGTCCGTAGCTGTACCACATTCGAGTTTCCTCCTCTTCACTCGCTAAATCGTCCTGAGCTTACCAAGAAGCGTTTAAAGTCCCGGATCTCGATCTTAGTAAGATCCGTGAGGTCGTTCAAAGGGGAAGTTCCCATAAATTTTGTTCTGCGGTACGCTAGGCTAGGACAGGTGCAGAGCAGATGGAGCACATGTTACTCCTCCTCCTCATCACCATTGCTGCGGCAGAAATCGTGGGCTGGGAGACACAGTCTGCTCGCATTAATCCCAATGAGACAATGTCCCGTCATAGCTCCCACGACCATACCAATATGGTGCCGTCGAAACGATATCAGTTGGCCTGATTTGGACCGGTTAAGTCCAGGCCAGATCTGCCTGGTTATTACACACGAACTGGCGTTAGACCATCTGACGTTCGTTTCTTTTACAGCTTCTTCCTGAAGCAGCAGTTTACAAGAAGCAAGCGGTATCTTTATATCCCGCCTGCTTTGGGTTATTAGGCGTGCTGTACCCTTATTGGCCATTTCATCTGCCTTTACATTCCCTGAGATATTGAAATGCCCTGGCAACCACGTCAAGCAGATGTTGAACTGATCAACCATCTCATTTAAAGATGCCAGACAGTTCTGGGCTACCTTCGACGTCAGGGAGTATGATTGTAGCGTTTTAATAGCAGCCAGGCTGTCCGTAAAAATGCGAATATTCCTCGTAGATATTACATTATACTTCAACCAGTCCATGACTTCCATTATCGCGATCATTTCAGCTTGAAAAACGCTGCAAAAGTCGGGAAGACGAAAAGAGCTTGAGTAGGTGTGCTCCTGGGAGCCCCACTTATACACAAGCAGGCCGTTCTTTGGACTTTCATCAATAGTTTAAGGTTGACCATAATTTTTAACGCTGGCCACCAGACAACAACCCCATACAGCAGTATAGGTTTGACCACTGAGACGTAGAGCCAGTGTACTATGTAGGGCTCCATACCCCATCTCTTTCCAATGGCATTTTTGCAGGAGTAGAGCGCTATAGTAGCTTTCTTTACACTCTCTACGATGTTTGGTTTACAGCTTAGCTTGCTGTCCAAAAGTAATCCGAGGTATTTCGCTCTATCCGTAAAGATCAAGCGAGTATCATTTAATGTTGGCGGGCCACACTGAGGAAGTTTGTGCCTCCTGGTAAAGACGGCCAGCACCGTTTTCTGTGGGGTTTGCGTTCAGTCCGCAGCCGCGTGCCCACTCAGAGAGGTAGCGAAGCGCGCACTGCATGCGCTCACTCAGCGCACTAGGATATTTACCGAAGACCGCAATAGCAACGTCATCCGCGTAAGCAACCACCTTGAAGCCTTGTCGTTCCAGGTTTAGTAACAGGTCATTTATGACCAAGTTTCAAAGAAGGGGGATATAACTCCACCTTGAGGTGTCCCTTTGCTGACGTATCTGCCGGCAGACGTCCCACCCAGATAAGCTGTCACGATCTTGCCTCTAAGCATATGATCTATCCAGACCTGAGTGACCCGTCTAACCCCAGACACGCAAGGGCCGGAGTGATTGCCCCCGGTCTGACGTTGCTAAAGGCCCCCTCTATATCCAAGAAGGTTACCATTGAATATTCCTTATATTCAAGTGATTTCTCAAGTGATCGGGCCTATAAGGGAGTGGAGTGCTGTTTCCACCGATCGTCCCTTATAGTATGCGTGTTGAGATCCCGACAGCTCGCCCGGCTTGATTGAGCCTCTAATGTAAGCCTCTATTTGTGTTTCCAGTGCTTTCAACAGAAAAGAAGATAAGCTTAGACGTCTAAAGTCTTTGGGATAGCAGTGAGAGCTTTTTCCCGCCTTAGGTATAAATATTACTTTTACTTCAGTCCACTTTCTAAGAATGTGACAGAGTTCTAGGCTGCCTTTGAAGATAACTTCCAGCCAGGGTAGGGTTACGTCAATAGTTCGCTGGATATCCACAGGGATAATGCCATCAGGTCCTGCCGACTTGTATGGCTTTAAACTATTTATTGCCCATAGGATATTCCGCCTATTTACTGTATGGCTACGGAGTCTACACCCCTATTTATCATGGGTCTCTCCGGAGCTAGTACCGAGCACTGAAAATGCAGAAAATGCGTTTCTAGTAATAGCTCCAGGGATTCCTCACTACACGTAGTCCATGAACCATCCGGTCGTTGTAGATAACTCGGGGTGGAACGACTGGAACATAATACTTTGCGTAGCCTAGCAGCCTCCGAGGTTCGTATATGTTGCCACAGTAGTGCCTCCAGGCCCCCGTTGTGGCTGCTCTTATCTCGTACTTGTAGGTTTGCAGGACTTCCTTATAACAGTCCCAATCTGCAGCAGCATTTGTGTTCCTCGCTTTCTTGAACAATCTGCTGCATTTTATAAGAGTACCTTGGAGTTTTCTCGACCACCAGAGTAGCCGAGACTTACCCAAAGGCTTACTGATAGGACATGCAGCTAACATTGCTTTGTTAAAAGCATCAGATAGCTTGGTTACTAGAACATCAAACTCCTGTGTAGATGCAGGTGGTTTTGCAACCGATACCGGTAATGAATTACCCAGAATGGTTCTAAAGCAATCCCAATCAGTTTTCTTCCTATTTCTGATGGATGGTTTTTAGTGGGTTTTGTATCCACTTCGTACTGGAGATAACAATGGTCAGAAAAGGAATGGTCTTCGGACACTTTCCAGTTCAATACCCTGTCCTTAATAAAATCTGAGACAAGTGTGATGTCCAACACTTCCTATCTATTTTTAGTAATAAAGGTTGGCTTACACACGATATTACATATATTTAGGTTAGTACTTACAATAAAATCAAGGAGTAACTCATCTTGCCTGTTGATATTTGTACTTCCCCAGATTGATTGATGCGCATTAGCATCACTGCCCATGATGGCTCCGACTTTTCGTCTTTGAGCCTCTGTTATTGCACTACCCAACTTACCTGGTAGTAAATTTATCTCCTCATATGGTAGAGATTTTGCGCACCCATCTCGATGATAGCCACCACACCATCAGCGTTGCCGTAATTTAGTAGTATAAAAATGTTCAGATTATTTCTAGCGAGAATGCAGGAACGTATCTCAGATTCAGATTCCATTTTGAGCAGAAGGGCCGCCGCGGTGGAGGTTGATTTGAAGGATCTTAAGTATTACATAGTACTTACCTCCACCACTGTTGAGTCAGACTCCTCCTCTAACGGCGATTCGTCCATTTGGAGCGCACAGTGTAGCCCCATTGATCTCGACATCTCTGAGTCCAGGGATAGTGTCTGGTTTCGAGGGGCCAGCCTCATTTATGGTTATGCTCCTTCTTGCGCTTTGGAGACCGGGCCTAAAGGCCGATGTCTCCACAGCGCTAGGTACCGGTTTTTTAAGAATTCCGATCTCGTTTTCCTTATTATCTTTGTTATTCATAATAGGTCCCAAGAGCAGCGAAGAAAGGAGGTCCACCTGTGCAGAGATCCGCAATGCACAGGTAAGGCTGTATGATCCGGAGGTCGCCAAGTATCTGGATACACCGTTAGAGACTGGGTTAGTTTTTAGACTGGGCCCCCAGCCTGGACGGTTAACAGCACGGTACGATTAACACCTTAACCCGGCCCAGTTGTTTAGCGCCGTGTTTTCGATATTGCATAGTACACCACATAAAACATGGTTGTACCAGTTTCCCGATGGTCATCACTGGGAGGTAATACGTACACTTGTGGAAGCTGCGAGATACGGAGCTGGCAACAAGTACCAACTTAATTCCCCCCAAGACAGCTTCGCACCAGACCACCACCGAAACAACTGCGAGAATTTAAACTTTTAATTATCCTACTACAATTATGTTTTCTTAATGAACGCTGTTTACAATTTTGTTCGAGTTTTTATATCCTACTTTATTGTTGACGATGCGTTTTTGAAGTGATTGAACTTCAATATATTAATTTAAATTGTTATGACTACATCATCACTTTCTTAAATGGTGTTTGCTTTATTTGAAGTTGTTGGTGTAATTGATGTTAAATACGTTGTTGGTGTAAGGGGTGTTTACTCCAGTGCTAGCTCGGTGATTCAAGAAACTCTTCCTCTAGCTCTTCTTGTTCCAAGTCAGGATAGTCGAGCTCCTGAACCTTTGAATACCGCGTATTAAAAGTGACATGCCGTTTTGCCACGGATCGATAACCTTCGGCTGATGGAGTATTCTGTGGTGATTGGGTCAGGTTATTTTCTGGGTTATACCCGAACCTCTTCCACATCTCTTTCAATGAACTACACCTACGAATAAATGCAGGCAATGTTTGGAAGCTTCTCTTATCCTGCAGAGCCATCTGTAACCCAGGTCAAATGTTAATGTTACTCTCTGTGACTGGTCGCTCGGCCTGTAATGCAATATTCTGCATAGCTTGGTAGAACTCCTGTGCACGTAATCATCTGTGATGCTTGAAGCGAAACGCGTGATTGGGTACTGGCTTACCCATTCCCATGTTATCCCCAGGTTACGGTCTACGCAACTCCAGAACCAATCAAGGACCTCATCTTCTAAACACGCCCCAACCAACTGGTAACACGGTATATTGGATCTGGTCGCATACCATTCTACCCAACATAGGAAACGTTGAATTGTAAATTTACCGTGGAATCCTTAGAAACGTACCTTCCAGGTTTTCACTTCTTGCCTTAACTCGGCATCTGACCAACAATGGCTCTTGTTCGACCTCGTGGAGTCGTATGGCATATCCAACAGCTCCTCGAGATAGTGTTCATCGCTAGGAGGTAGTGGATGACCAATTGAGTTATCCGGCACGAAATTCCTGCGAGTCCTACTCGGCCTTGAACTAACCTGGCTGGTGGTTCCTCTTGAAGTTGAGCTTGTCCCTGACCGGGCAATTTAATCTCTACCTCCTCTAATTGAGCTTGTGCTTCCTTCAACGGAAGTTTCCCTCGCTTCATGCCGGATGCCACCTGTTCTTGGAATGAAAACAACAGTTTTTGCGTCAAACGGGAAAAGGATAACGTCTGAAATGACTTGACAATTTTGGTGAACTTGTTGTTATTTTACCAACCTCGCAATGGTTCTAAATTATACTTAAGTGATCATCATTGCTATGGCAAATAACCAGAACGAGTTAATGATTTTACCCAATGATCATGGCCAGCATGCTCGCCCTCGTCGCCACAGTCGGTAATCTACTATATCATGGTGCCATTATTCATTGGGAACAATAAATCGCCTGTAACAGAACTGATATTTGATATCAGCTGTTACCGAAAATTTTTATTCACTTAGAGGCTTCGGAGCGGTCATCTCTGGCTGGCTAGTGCTCAGGGTTAAGGGGTGGGATTTTCCGAAGCATAAGTGAATCTTGCTAGACCGCTAACAGACAAACATTCATAAAAAAAAACTGACCTGCATTAGACTGAAGGTCTGAATCAGACAAGGATCAACTTACCATATTAACTATAACCGTCGAACCCTCCACCTCATCCTATGACTAAGCTATTAGCTTCTCATTCTAAAAAAAATGCAAAATTTACGAACAAAATGAAAGTGTGAACCAAAAGAGAAAAGTGGAAATGAACGAAAATAAATTGAAAATTATACAGGTTGAGCATAGAATTAATTACTGAATTTAATATTATTTTTTATAATATTTAAGAGATTTAAAAAACAAAAATCAGTTGAAATAATGAGCTAACAAGAAAAATTAACTTAATACTAACGTACCTAATATCTAAAGACGTCATCAAAATACATGAATAAAAAAATTATTATTTTTTTTTTTATTATTTTTTTTATTTTTTTTCATTCATGTACTGTTTAAATGTAGTGAATTAATTCTAACGAAAAAATATATAATTGCCCATAAGATCGTCACAAAAAAATTATTCTCTTAAATATAATTATATAATAAAATCAAAATAAATCTTATCTTAATATTTTTATAGCAGCTGATAATAGTGTCTTGTTTTTATGTTTTGTTTAACACTAGATTTCATCATTTTTTTTTTCTTTGTTTCAGTTATATTTTGTTTTTATTTTTTTACTGAGTTCAAACAACACTTGAAACATAACACTACATTATTGGCATAACACTATCGCTTATATTTACATGTGGTCACCTCACTAATAATTATGTTTTTTAAATATTATCACATACAATATATGAGTATGTATGTATGCATATATGTATTTGAATAAAATTAGTTTAGGTTTCTATTATATTATGTATACTTTATAGAGCGACCACATTTACACCTATAGTTTTTATTTATTGAGCGGTTATTTTAATTTATAACACTTATTTCGTTAATGAGACAAAGTCCGCCATTTTTCACATGTTAATTAGTTATATCAATAATATTAAATTAAACTTAACACTAGGATTTTATTAACTAATTTAACGATAATTTTCATTATTTCATTGTATGTTAGATTTTATTTAATTATAATTTTTAGTTTTTTAAATCACAAAATGGATCATAAATTAAAACATGTATACTCAAAAATTTTTATTCTAATTTTATTTTTGGTTCAAAATTGCATCTTTCTTGTTTTTTGCACATACACAATATAAGAAATTATCACGGTGCATATATTATATTTATTATTATTAGTTTTTTTAAGCTCACTCGAGCAAACTAACTTTTATTACCTATCATCCAGACTCACTGACTGACTATCATACAATTGATCTCCCAAGATCACCACAAAATAATCTACTTTTTACTCATCGCTTGCATTCCAATTTATATCATCCGAATACTAAAACAAAACAAAAGAACATCCCACCCAAAGATTTAGGACCGGAATCATCCCGTTCGTTTTCCCCTATTTTCTTGAATCGAACCAGTGTGTGTGTGTGTAAAAATAACATTAAAAATTTTCGACCAGGGGTATTAAACCATTCAGACTTGGAGCGACCAGGCGGTCGTTACACGCCGTTTATCGTTAGGAATTTCCACAACATACGTTCATACGCCTATCTGGTTTATGTTTCCCACATACACTCGTCCACTAGTGGACCCTAACTTTAACAACCCGATAGGCAATGACCTGGACGAATTCAGATTACTCTTAACAGACTTCCGATACCCATCCCCAAGGATGCAAATTTGATAAAAAACGATGTGAAAACTCACGCGAAATCTAACTAAATGTTGGGTAATATTTGGAAATTCATTTTTTTGGAATTAGCGCAACTTGTGTCAAAAAATTGAACACCAACTTGACTTATAACGGAGAAAATTTAATGACAACTCAGTGTTGTTCTTGCCAGGCTGTGATGTGCTCCGGACGCATTGCCTTACTATACAATGCCAGGTCATTAATACCCCTTTCGCGGGTGATGCTACTGGCATTTGCTCGGTCACGACCCATCACTAACACCCTCACCTGTATCCGAACACT
The DNA here is from genome assembly GCA_951394425.1 of Tipula unca. NCBI lineage: Eukaryota > Metazoa > Arthropoda > Insecta > Diptera > Tipulidae > Tipula > Tipula unca. The sequence continues at coordinate 2,662,270 of OX596383.1, read as the reverse complement.
GAGTTTTGAGGCTGCACCGGATGAAAACGGTACCCCTACAGAACAAATTATGAAAAAACACGAGCCAATACAAGAAAACTCGTGCCTTTTCGTGGAGAGGATAAATACCAGCTTAAGGTGGAAAAGGTATTTAAATAAAGAAGTTGTAACGAAACGCTCATTAACAGCGCGTTGGACGCTGCTGTAATGAAACGCTTGTTAACAGAATCTCCATATGACTTTATGGTGGCTGCAGCACGTTTGCCAACTAGATATCAGCGGATTGGCGAGGTTCTTTGCCACCAGTCACAAGGAGCTTGAAAGTGCTGTTGATTGTTGAAATATCGCGGCCAAAGCAAGGATCAAAAATTAATTATACGAAGTACGGTATGATTTGAATAGTACGGAACATAATTAAACAGGACGGCACTGAATAAATTAATAAATAACAGATGTTTAATCACAGCTCACTAATGCATACGCATATACATACCTGGGTACGTGTGTGTGTGTGGTTTTCGATGGTATAACCACGGCATCCCACCCTACCGTTGCATACCCCATGCGACATTCTGGGTATGTCCCAAACTTGGGCTCGTGCTGAGTATCACTGCATCACTAATTCACTTAGATCATCACTATACACATTTTTACTCAATTAATAAAATGAATTTATAAGAACACTGAATTTCATTGATTAATATTAAACAACTCGGAATCTAAACGAATCAACCAACTTCGGATCGACAACATTGAAATTAAACGGATACTAAAGATTTTTCTTGAATCATTCACAAACTGTTATCACAATATGTATCTATATTTTTTTTTTGTAACGGTAATAAATTTAAATTAACTATACATAAATCACTTAATTAAATAGTTTAATAAATATATAGAACACATGCAGAACCGGTTCGCTTCCCTTAATGATAATTTTTTTTTATATATAATATCTAATGAAATTATTGATAATTAAGAAACATAGTATGTAATAAAATAATATAGTTTAAGAAATCATAATTTAAGTATAGAAATAAATAATAGTATTTAAATAAATAATATAAGTAAACATAATTTAGTATATGTATTAAAACATAATTTAGTATATGTATATAAACATAATTTAGTATATGTATATAAACATAATTTAGTATATGTATATAAACATAATTTAGTATATGTATATAAACATATTTTCGTGTAAAAAGTTAATCACTTAGCTTAATGATTTTTATAGATGCAAAATGCTGCAGATTTGATCCATAAGCGTGACGTATAATCATAATAATGCATAAATGGTCCTCAAAAACCGTTGCAAGCAATAACAGTTGTAAATCCAAAACGATTTGTTTTTGTTTCCACGGCGTCTAAATTTAAGCTTAGCTTCCACGAAAATCGCGGAAAAGCCGTGTGGCGACTAGCTATGCTTATTTATTTTATTCGATCGTCCAACACACTTATATGGCAGCAGATTATGGATTTATCCTTTATTTAAAAATGAAAACACAAATAACATACTATACCACTATAGCCAAATGAATTATCAAATAAATTTACCTTTTTAAAGACAATCAAAGATTGTTATAAAGATGTGATGAAATTCCGTGATTTCGTATAAAATTTATGTTTTATTTTATGTTTTTAATTTATGTTTTTCGTCGCCACACTTTTTATCGACACTGTTTCAATGCGAATGATCATGTCCAAACGCTTAATCAAGAATGATGTGTCGTCAAAAAAAAACAAGTTAATAATTTGTATAATTGTTATTGCTTGCAGAGAAAGAGCGTAGGAGAAAAACCGGAATTAGCATATACAATCAATAAATCAGCATTGTGTACCAATAAACATTATACTTTACAGGTTGTGTAGAGTTCAAAGAAAATTCAAATTAGGTAAAGTTACCGTCACACAGCACAAAAATATTTATAAATGTTTAAAACTGTTTCAATGAAATTCATATAGAGCGATATTTCCTTATGATTTAAGTCTAATGGATAATCAGTAACAAGCCAATTGTTACAATCGTGGGGCAGTCCCACACCCATGAGAAGGTCTCAAAGGCCGGGCAATAAAAACACATTCTCAATTATTAGATGTTAAATTCCATTAAATTAATTTACAATTATAGTCGTGTTTTTTAATTCAAAAAAATTTCTTATTGGAATGAAGTTCTGGATAGAATTTTCTCATTTTTTCAGTAATATCCAAATGTATTTAATTTTTTATCAATAAATAAGATACATTTAATGTTAAACTACACATTTTAATTCACTATTATCGAAATAAAATCAAATTTAACTTTATTTTTCAATGTTCTGGATAAAACATTGGTTTTTTCAAGTTCGCGATAAATTCATAGTACACGAACTCGAAAAAAAGGGGAAATTTTAAAAGGAAATATTTTAAACAAATATTTTTCTTTGTTTTATGCTTGATACCTGTATTATTTCACAATAAACGTCAAAAAATATAGTTAGAAGTTGAAATTTATTCAAATAAATAGAAATTAAATTAAATATATTGGTTAAACTAAATAAAATTTCCCGGTATTATTCCCGATGTTCTTATAGATCTTGAAGTTCTGTTAATAAAAAAACGCAGCATATGAAACAATTCTGATATATAAACAAATACTAGTTATTATTAGAAATAAATTATTAAGATTAATTTTTTTATTGTTAATTCAAATTTGATAACAAGTTGAATGTTATCGAATGTCTTTGCAATGATAATGACCAATTATGGTGCCTGATTCGTTTTGAACTTCATAAATCACTGTGCCAATTCGACGAGAAATAATAGCTTTGATAAACTTGGGAGCAAGTTTACTCGATATATTTGCGGCCGCATTACTTTGAACGAAATTTCTTACGTAAACTGGACTCATGGTTTTGATGAGCTTATTTGAGATTTCGTATTATTGAATTGTGGGCAGAGGATAAACGATCAGATGGATTACATAGCATGATATTTCGGTCTCCAAGGGAATCCAGTTTTCGTAACAAAGTATAGTTGGTACCATGGGTGATCTTATGTTGACCAAAAACAAGGAAGTGTGGTGAGTATCGTGTTGATGTATGAACTACATTACGCAGTGCACCTGCGATTTCATTCAGATGAGAGTCCCAACTTTTATGATAAGTGATTTTCTAGATCCGCGAATGCTTCTCGGAATGATGTTTCCAGAGTGTTATTTGGATTCGCCTCAGACCTTATTTCCTCAAAACATTTTAATAGTTTGTCACAGGTGTTCAGTAATTTAATAGCCGTAGCTGAAGCAGATTTGGATGGGCGTATTCTACTTAACCGACCGGTAACATGAAGTAAAGTGGTCTTTAGCTCATTTAATTTAACTAGCCTTACCTTATCTGGCAGTTCCAGAAATTTTTCCAACTCAAATTGAATAAATTTTAACTTATTTGCACAAAAAGTAGTTTCTCTTTTTGGAAACTTGAGGGCTAAATTATGGGCTTGCGTGGGTGTCTCACTAGGATTTTCTAATTCACGATTAAAATGTTCCTGTAATTTTTGTATTTTAAGAGAGACACTTCCAGTGATATTACGAATCTGGCATTCAACACCTATTTCGTCGCAATCTAAATGCAAAGCATTCATTTTAAATTTATTGAATCACAATTATTATCCTTTAAAAAAATTTTTTTTTTTTTTTTTTTCAATTACTAACCGTTACCATAAATGAAATTAAATATCAATGTAGGAATTCGAAACAAATAATAATGTAAGATTATAATTTAGACTATATCAAAAATCGAAATAAATATTTAATTCAAACAATTGACAGATAAATATTAGCTTAGCAGTGACTCAGCACGAACCATACTAATGCAGTTGTGGCTGTGACAAAATAATAAAATTATTAAAAAAAAACTATGTTCCGTATGTTAGGGTTGGATTTCTATAAACAGTAACATTTACCTTGAGATTCTGAATTCTAAAGATGACAAAGCATCAACGTCAAAACGGATTTCAAATCAATAAATGTTTTTGAAAGAAACTGGATTATACACTTCGCAATATTGTACAGTAAAATCTAACTTAACAGTGAAATACTCTTCAAGCAGCAAAATGTATATCCACACTATTTAGCCAGAAACTATATAACATTTCCAAAGTGAATGCTTTAGATAGCTAAAAATCGAATGTTGACATAGCAACGAACGCTTTCAAAGAAAACGGAAATTAGCCTAACATTCACGTACTAGTGGGTTTATGAGATACTAAGTCTTACCAAACATTGATATTCAACGCCGAAGCGGATGTACAACGCGAAGACTGTGATCACATAATAAAAATAATATTGGTTTATTAAGACGAAATTTGAATTGATTACTCTACTCTAATTAATTAAGTATATCAAACCGTATAGAAGCGTAATCTAATAGAAATAATTAATTTGATTAAATTATTATTATAAACATAAATGAATTGAATACTTGAGTTTAGCTGACGATATTTGTTGCTGTAATTAATAAGATGTTACAAACAAAACAGTTTATACGGTTAAACCGTTAGCCAATGTTGTTTGGGCGCCACTGTAACGAAACGCTCATTAACAGCGCGTTGGACGCTGCTGTAATGAAACGCTTGTTAACAGAATCTCCATATGACTTTATGGTGGCTGCAGCACGTTTGCCAACTAGATATCAGCGGATTGGGGAGGTTCTTTGCCACCAGTCACAAGGAGCTTGAAAGTGCTGCTGATTGTTGAAATATCGCGGCCAAAGCAAGGATCAAAAATTAATTATACGAAGTACGGTATGATTTGAATAGTACGGAACATAATTAAACAGGACGGCACTGAATAAATTAATAAATAACAGATGTTTAATCACAGCTCACTAATGCATACGCATATACATACCTGGGTACGTGTGTGTGTGTGGTTTTCGATGGTATAACCACGGCATCCCACCCTACCGTTGCATACCCCATGCGACATTCTGGGTATGTCCCTAACTTGGGCTCGTGCTGAGTATCACTGCATCACTAATTCACTTAGATCATCACTATACACATTTTTACTCAATTAATAAAATGAATTTATAAGAACACTGAATTTCATTGATTAATATTATACAACTCGGAATCTAAACGAATCAACCAACTTCGGATCGACAACATTGAAATTAAACGGATACTAAAGATTTTTCTTGAATCATTCACAAACTGTTATCACAATATGTATCTATATTTTTTTTTTGTAACGGTAATAAATTTAAATTAACTATACATAAATCACTTAATTAAATAGTTTAATAAATATATAGAACACATGCAGAACCGGTTCGCTTCCCTTAGTGATAATTTTTTTTATATATAATATCTAATGAAATTATTGATAATTAAGAAACATAGTATGTAATAAAATAATATAGTTTAAGAAATCATAATTTAAGTATAGAAATAAATAATAGTATTTAAATAAATAATATAAGTAAACATAATTTAGTATATGTATTAAAACATAATTTAGTATATGTATATAAACATAATTTAGTATATGTATATAAACATAATTTAGTATATGTATATAAACATAATTTAGTATATGTATATAAACATAATTTAGTATATGTATACAAACATATTTTCGTGTAAAAAGTTAATCACTTAGCTTAATGATTTTTATAGATGCAAAATGCTGCAGATTTGATCCATAAGCGTGACGTATAATCATAATAATGCATAAATGGTCCTCAAAAACCGTTGCAAGCAATAACAGTTGTAAATCCAAAACGATCTTGTAATTTGTTTTTGTTTCCGCGGCGTCTAAATTTAAGCTTAGCTTCCACGAAAATCGCGGAAAAGCCGTGTGGCGACTAGCTATGCTTATTTATTTTATTCGATCGTCCAACACACTTATATATGGCAGCAGATTATGGATTTATCCTTTATTTAAAAATGAAAACACAAATAACATACTATACCACTATAGCCAAATGAATTATCAAATAAATTTACCTTTTTAAAGACAATCAAAGATTGTTATAAAGATGTGATGAAATTCCGTGATTTCGTATAAAATTTATGTTTTATTTTATGTTTTTAATTTATGTTTTTCGTCGCCACACTTTTTATCGACACTGTTTCAATGCGAATGATCATGTCCAAACGCTTAATCAAGAATGATGTGTCGTCAAAAAAAAACAAGTTAATAATTTTTATAATTGTTATTGCTTGCAGAGAAAGAGCGTAGGAGAAAAACCGGAATTAGCATATACAATCAATAAATCAGCATTGTGTACCAATAAACATTATACTTTACAGGTTGTGTAGAGTTCAAAGAAAATTCAAATTAGGTAAAGTTACCGTCACACTGCACAAAAATATTTATAAATGTTTAAAACTGTTTCAATGAAATTCATATAGAGCGATATTTCCTTATGATTTAAGTCTAATGGATAATCAGTAACAAGCCAATTGTTACAAAGTTATGGTTTGAATGGTTCTGAACCATCACCAATCGGTTTGAGTAATATCGGCTAGATGCTACCCTATGACGGGTAGCTGATATTACTCCGGCCCCAGCTACATAGAAATTGTCATACCAGTTGGTCCACCACGGCATTAAGCTGAAGCTCAGATCGGGAGGGGTAATATTTGTTATGGGTTGTGGTGGCAACTTGTAGGATCTAGATGTTACCGCATGAGTGTATGACCAAAGCATACAAAAAGGACTTGATAGGGAATTCTGACCACCCCCATGGACGTGTTCCGAGCATTGTCCTTGTTCTTGCCAAATTCGACTACCCCACAATAATTTTGTCAACAAAAAAGAAGATTAACAAATAACAAAACTAATTGGGAATTATTCAGGGAATTGGTTGAAGACAACACCGATCTTCTTGTACCAATCAAGCATCCGGTTTAATTAGAAAATGAAATGAAACTATTAATCAATAATATACATCAAGCAGCATGGGATAGCACCCCTGTAATCCAAAACAAGGAGCGTAATAATTTCACCTATCCAGTCGAGATCAGGGAGTTAGTTGGTTAATGAAAAACAGAAAGCAAGGAAAACATGGCAGAGAAACCGAGCACCACAAAGCAAAAGAGTTTTTAATTACCTTTGCAATAAGCTTAAGCAAAGGATTCCAGAACTAAAAAATGAATCGGTCACCGATTATCTTCGTAGTCTTACAGACGATAAAGAAACTGAGTATTCTCTACGGCAATAAAAAATGATGAGGTGCCAAACAGAAAGCAACCATATGCTAGACAATCAGCGGATGAAAATATAATGCAAGGAGAATTGTAGGGAAATACCACCTGTAACTCTATGAGAGTTGAAAAATGAAATTAACCATAACATAAATACGAAAAAATCTCCTGGCTATGATTTAATTACAGGTGAAATAGTGAAGGAAGTTTCTGAGAAAGGGGTGAGAAAACTTCTTCCGAACAAACCATCTAATTATAAAAAGTCATATAGGCCAATTTCTCTGCTTCTAGTACTTTCGAATAATTTTGAGAAACTGTTATACTGAAGCCACTCCACCATAGAGCAAATTCACAGGATTACAAGTATTATTGAAAATGCACTTGAAAATAAGAAAATATGATCAACAATATTTCTGAATGTAGCACAGGACTTCCATAAAGTATGGCATCCTGGATTGGAATATAAACTGCCCCAAGATTTCCCAAAATAATACTTTCAGATATTGAAATCTTACATTGATAACAGATATTTTCGCGTTAGATGTGAAGAAGAATTTTCCGACCTAAAAAGGGTATCTGCAGGGGTTCCCCAAGGTAGCGTGCTGGGGCCAGTCTTGTATTTACTTTACACAAGCGACTTACCAAACACAAGCGGGACAACAATAGAAACATTCGCGGACGAACCAACTAAGTAACTGAACCAAAAAATGGTGCATTAAGAAAAATCAACGCACGTTAACTTTACCAATCAAGTAGTTAACTGGATACCAATAGAACTAAATTCCAAACAAGTTCCTTATGCTAACACTGGTTATAATGGAAAGAGCACATTAAAAAGGTAGTTATAATGGAAAGAGCACATTAAAAGAAATAAGAAAGAAGAAAAAGGAGGAACTACACATTAAATACAGAAATATGCACTGGCTAATTGGAAGATATTCAACAAGTTTTAAAACTTATATGGACTTATGGTATTAAGCTTTGGGGCTGTACTAAGAAAACCAATATTAAAATAATACAATCTTTTCAAAATAAAGTGTTACATGGAATAGTGAACGCTACTTGGTACATAAGAAACGATAACCTACATAGAGACCTCCGGATGGAAAACATCAGCGAAGAGATAACAATTCATGCAAAGAAACACATACAACGGCTTGGTCAACATCAAAATGTTGAGTTACGTGGTATGCTATGTCACATAAATGGCCTACGAAGGCTCCAAAGAAAGAAACCGCAGGAATTGGGAAGATCACAATAAGGCGGCCAAATTTTTAGAGACTAACTAATGGGTTATATCTCTTATATTTAAAATAAAAAAAATAAAAAGAAAATGGATGTGTTTGAGGCAACCGTTATAGCCCCTACAGATGTCAAACACCAAATAAGGCTCCAGGAACATGATAACCCCTATATTCGTCATATGTATTGATAACCCTTGTCGTTGAAAGAAGAATGCAAAGAACGAGGTCCCTTGACCTAGTGAACTTACAAAATTAAAATTAGTAAACAGGTTTAATCAATTATGGGACTAACCATTGGGTTACGCTTCAACAAACGAGACTTTTATACGAAAAGTAAATATTTGTTTGAAAGATAAACTGCTAGATGAGGGTAGTCCGTCCTTGAGTCTCAGTTGTAATAACTTTCTTTTTGAATGATCCTTTCACTTAATGTCAAAAGTATTGGGAAGTGCGCTTAAGTCAAGACTTTCATCTATTTGTATATAATTTACAGATATATTTTTCACTATAAAGAAATCAATCAGATCTGGTGTTTTATTTGGATCAGTTGGCCAGTAGGTCGGTTTACCATTTGATAAGGTTTCACAACCGTATTTTCTGATAGCATTGAGGAGTTCTTTCCCTTTGGTTGTTGTTAGTCTAGAACCCCAGTGAATATTTTTTGCATTAAAATCTCCTCCAATTACAAATCTTCTCCCTAGTTTACTGAAAGATTCAAGATAACCATTTTCTTTCTTAGAGAATATTTCGGTGGGCAGTAAATTCCAATTACACTAATAGAGTTATTTTTGGTCTTGATATTAACAGCTGTTGCTTGTATTTGTTCTGTTTTATATTTTAATTCCTCGAAGTGATTAATACTATTTCTTATTATAACAGCACTACCTCCCTTCGCAGTATTTCCCGGGAAATAGTGTGATATGTTTTATAATTTCTAAATTTGATAATTGATTGCCTAGTGAAGTGAGTTTCAGAGATGAGACAGACATCGATTTTCTCTGCGTCCAGAACCATTTGCAATTCCTGTTGGTGTTGCTGGAGTCCATTGGCATTCCAGCGTAAAATTCTTAAGTCGTGAGACATGGTTTTGTTTAGGGATGGCTCCCTTAGTACTGTATTCTAGTTTCTGTAATCGCTGATCAAAAGTATTAAGTTTGCTTAATATCAGCTTAAACGTTTGATTTATGTCGTCTGTTTGAAGAGTTTTTTGTTTGTTTTTGTTACTCATCATTACTTGAGCGTAAGTTTTTTTGCCCACTTCTGCTTGAGAGGCTATCAACGCTTTACACCTTAACTCTTAACTTTAAATGATTCAGGCCTGTTTATTCCAACAGTTTGCTTCTTTATTTGTATTTTTAGCATGTATGTTTTTATTTTTGATGTTTTGCAATTCAATAGCAACACTGCATCCTCTGTAGTTAGCTGGATGGTTATCTCCACAATGTACGCATCTAGGCTGTACATCTGTGGGTTTGACACAATCTCTAGTATGGTGTTTACCTGGACATTTGACACACCTGGGTTCTTTGTTACAGTATTTTTGAGTGTCCATATGCTTGACATTTTTTACATTGTGGTATAAGTCTAGATCTTCTTAGGGGTTCAATGTTGACTTTGCATCCCAAGATGTACTTGATTTGATGTATTTTTTCAAAATCATCGTCTGCGCTGAATGTCAGCATGTTCAGAGGCTCCTTACTTCTTCGTTTTTGCTTAATTGATGCTTCAATTGCATTTTCCTTTTCCTTTCAGGTCCTCAATTATTTTTTCTGGTTTACATGTAGAGTGCAGATTTTTAACCATTACCCTAATTGGTCTGATTTGTTTGTTTTTAAACGTATGCCAGGAATGTCCCCCTTCGCTTAATATTTTTGTCATTTCTCTGTAGGTTTCACCATCTGCTAAGTTTATTTTGATGTTGTTTCCACTCATCAATTTTGTATTAAACTTCTCTGTTTTAGTTATTGTTTTAATCATAGTTTTTAACTCCATCTATAACTATTGGGGGTGGTGGACGTAATTTTTTTGGATTGTTTTGGATTATTTTAGGAATTGTCCCTTTTAGTTGAGGAGTAGGTGTATCATTCCTTCTCCTTTTTTTTCTCTGGCTTTTGACTCTAATCCACTCAGTTTCGTGAGCTAATTCTTCTTCATCCGTATGATATTCTTGTTTCATTACTTTTTGGGTAGGAGGAGAATCAACGTTTTTCATTGCTTTAAGGGCTTTAACTTCGTTTTCAAGAATCCTTATATGTTTCTTCATACAAGCAATTATATCATTTAATTGCTTATTTAAATTATTACAGTAAACCAATGCAGCATTGGCCTTACGCAATTCCTGATACAGCATTTCTTCTTTTTTAGAACAATTATTGTCCTCTGGAAAAGCATTTCTCGGTAACTCCACAAGTTTTGTAGGTATTATTTTGTTAATCTTCGTGGTAAACGTGCTACAGGCTCTCGTAGGAGACCTCGGTAGAACCTGACTTTTTTTGGAAAGGATCGATATTATCCATTTCTGCTTCAGTCATTCGAGTATTACGATTCCTCAACTTATCTTGGGATTTTTTCTGATTAGAGCGTCTATGGAATGAAAAGGGTTCCTCGTCACTCATTTGACCGACCGGATTTGATGTTCCCCGGTCATGCACCAGATTGTCCTCGTCAGAATCCATAGAGGCCAATCTCCATAGAGCGTGGATTTACCAATGTTGATATTGGTGTACGACCTTAATTTAAATTGCCAAAAAACTCATCGACCCAATAATTTTGGCCGGGAGTGTATATAAAATAAATTTAAAAAAAGCTAACACTGCTCTTTTAATTTTTTTCACTATGTTCAATATGTACTTATATAAAATAATTAAAAAGAAACTACTATCACTGCACTTTTTGATTATTTTTATTTTATCGCTTACTTCACCGATTCCACGTCCAAACCCCACAACGATTTGAAAGAGAATGAAAGCTATCCTAGCTTAGTAAATAATCACACAAATTTGGAATACTTTAGACTGTCTTTAGAAAGAAAAACTAACTTAATTATTCCGCTAAGGAGTGAGGAGCAATTAGACAAAGAAGTTCACAAGTTCATAAGTGACATACAGCAGTCAGCTTGGGAAAACACTCCTGAAGTTAAAAAGAAAATTAAGGGAAACAACTACCCTAGAGAAATTAGAGAGCTTTTGGCAGAAACAAGAAGGCCAAGGAGAATATGGCAACAAACTAGAGCCCCTCAAGATAATACTAAGCTAATCAATCTGACTCAGCTACTTAAAAGGGAAATAAAAAATTTGAAAAACGAATCTATCACTAACTACCTCAGAAAATTATCTAATGATACTAGTACTAATTATTCTCTCTGGAGAGCAACCAGAAGAATTAAAAGGCCAATAATGCAGATTCCTCCAATCAGAACAGAAGATAACAAATGGGCCAGAAATAACGAAGATAAAGTACGAAATTTGATACCTGAATACCTGGAAAAAATATTTGAACCACATGATGACCAATCATTGAAGCCGAAATGATAACTGGAGAGGTTGTACAGGAAAGTAAAGAAATCCTACGAGCAACACCAAAAGAAGTCATGTATGAGATAAAAACAAATATGAATCCGAGAAAAGCGCCGGGTTATGACCTTATCACAGCAGAAATTTTAAAAGAACTACCAAGGAAAGCATTATTAAAGCTCACCAATATTATAAATGCCGCCTTTCGATTGAAATATGTACCCAGCCTCTGGAAAATTGCAGAAGTAATTATGATTCCTAAACCTGGGAAACCACCACACAAAACTGGATCATACACAACAGTTATGTCTAAACTCTTTGATAAGTTATTAGTAAAAAAGATAAATCCGATAATTGAGAGGAAAAACCTGATTCCAAATCATCAGTTCGGTTTTCGCAACCAACACTCAACATTAGATCAAGTACACAGAATAACTAATATTATTGAAAGAGCATTAGAGGAGAAAAAAGTCTGCTCAACGATATTCTTAGACGTTGCACAGGCCTTTGATAAAGTTTGGCACGAAGGACTTAACTATAAGTTAAGAACTGTACTACCAATGCAATTCACTACAATATTAAAATCATACTTGAAATATAGATTCTTTAGAGTAAAATTAGACGATTCCTATTCTGAATTGAAAGAAATCAAGGCAGGAGTACCGCAGGGCAGTGTATTAGGTCCTGTCCTATACCTATTGTACACTAATGATCTCCATGTATTAGAAAACAACACTGTGGCGACATTTGCTGATGACACGGCAATCTTAGCTGTTGGAGATAGCAACGAAGAATCAACTCAGAGTTTACAGTTAGCTATTACTCAAATACATAACTGGACCAAAAGATGGCGAATTAAACTTAACGAAACTAAATCAGTTCACATCAATTTTACAAACAAACGACTCGAACATATTCCGGTTACAATTAATCAAGAAATAATACCGTATGAAAACACGGCTAAGTATCTTGGCATGACACTAGATGCAAAACTACGATGGAAAGCACACGTCAAAAAGAAAAGTGAAGAACTGGGGCTTAAATATAGAAAAATGTATTGGCTGATAGGAAGGAGCTCCACTCTATCAACATACAACAAACTTCTATTATATGAACAAATATTAAAACCGGTTTGGACTTATGGTATTCAACTTTGGGGTTGTACCAAACAGAACAACGTGGAAATCATCCAAAGATTTCAAAACAAAGTATTAAGGAACATCGTTGATGCACCATGGTATGTTAGAAACAGAGAGCTCCATAGGGGCCTTAAAGTGGACACTGTTTCAAAGGAAATCCAAAAAAATGCAGTAAGACATAGGCAAAGGCTCGAACAACATGTTAACACTGAGGCAACTAAGCTGTTAAACAACACAGATATTGTGCGCAGGCTCAAGCGAACTAAACCTTTTGAGCTGGTGTAATTGCTAGTGTAAACAGCGTAATGCTGATCTAAAATCAACAATAACGATGTGGTTTAATTCAATTTATCAGACACTATGGAACACCAGTGGGAAGAAGCCATAGATTAATACAATATAGTAAATTAAGTTAGAATAAAATTGCTCATTAGTCCAGGTGACTAGATTGTTATAATTGTTTATTTAAAATATTTAAATAAAATTGAAAAAAAAAAAAAAAAGTTGAAATAAAATAAAAAAAATATGTTACTTACCTCTTATTTATTTGGACAAATGAACCCTCACGTTGCAGCGCGAATATTCAGGCAAATCTAGAAAAAGGTTAGTATGAGGACAATTTTCAAACAAAAACAATTTTATACATTACACATTTATATAGTTTTAACATTTTATTTATATTATTAGTTTTACATAATTATGTATTAGATATATATTTATATAAATAAATACATTTAGACGACTATTTGTAGAATAAATATTTAATTTGATTTATTTGTTAAGTTTTACAAATGATGGATTTAAATTATTTTATTTAAAAATGTATTATAGTTTCTTTTATTACAGTATATACTCGTTTATAAATATAATATAAATATATTTAGAGCGCCCAAATAGTTTCAAAATATTCATAGCCGAAAACGCATTTTAATTTAAAATTTGAAATGGCCACATTAATAGAGTAGCATGAAATAGGCTTTTGTTCAATCCTAATGCATATATTGAATTGAAACAGTTTTTTTTTTTGGAGCGCCTATTTTATTCTGTTTGTTTTGTTTACATAACATGAACTAGGGCCAAATTCACGGCTTATGTAAAAAAAAAGTCGACTTAATTGGCCATTACATTTGATTAATTGACAGATCATAGTTTACGCTTTTAACTGTCACTTGGATCACAATAAATTTAATTTGAAAGACAAAACGATTCTTTGGTCAAAACTAAAGGTGACTTTAGTTCTACCACCTCGCACTAGGAGGCCAGCCTCAAGTTATAAGCCTTATAACCCTTTCGACTAAGTACTCTGTGTTGAAGAAACTAATATTACAGTTCAACTAATAATTAAATTTGAAAGCTGATAAAATTTTCATTCAAACAAACTATTACTATTGTCATTTCAAAAAGACGTCTTACTGATTTTGGGTTGTCAACATATAACGTATTTCATCTGTAGGTCCCTATGAATGAACAACCCCAAAGAGCAATTTATTATGTGAGTATTCCTTCCTTTAACGCATTTTTCTTAATTTAATATTTAATTCTTCTGTTTTCTTTCCAACAAGCCCAAGCATTTAGTTTCGTTGAGCTTAATTTGCCATCTTTCTTTCCTAAATGCATCCGTAAATGCTGCAGTTGGTAGATTTCTGTTTTATAGAAAATATAGAATTGGTCCCAGAACTCTACCTTATGGTTTTTCTGCTAATATTTTCTTTAATTCAGAGTATTCTTCTTCATATTTTACTCGAAAGTGTCGATCAGCAATGTAAGATTTTAAAATGTGGTAATACTGCCTCAGTAAATTTTGGTGTATTTTATATTCTATTCCTTGACCTCATACATTGTCAAATGCTTGAACTACATCTAAAGATACTAGAACATGTTCCGGAGTGAAGTGATTTTCTCTTAAGTCGAATTGGTTTATTTGGTTTGGTATCATAATTACTTTGCTACTTTCCCTTGGTGTGAGACCATGCGTCTCATCACCTCTGCTTGGACTGTGTCCATGTAACGAAGGAAACCCCGCCATGGGAGAGACTGCCGTGTACTGGTGGACAGTTGATCTGTTATCAGCGGAACATAAGGCCGAGAAGAAAAAACTGCTATGGGTCATTAAAAAAAATAACGCTTGCTGTTGGAGGAAACTAGTCGAGGACGTCGACAACGGTCCGTGGGGGCTAGACTACAAATAAGTTACAAAAAAAACTTGGATCCCACAACCCGACGCAGACGATGAATTCCTTGCACATGAAAAGAATCGTCACCAGTTTATTCCCCAGCCAACTGGAAAGTGCCAAATTTAAATTACGGCAACCGGATCTAATACTCAGCGAGCTGGTTAAGTTGGTTTTCCAGCACGACCCCACTCTGCTGCTGAACATGTATACCACGGCCTGATGGCGGGAGTGTTTTGCATCCGCTGGAAAAGGGCGCGGCTAGTGCTGATTAGCAAATGTAAAAGTGATCCCGAACTTCTATCGTCCTATCGGCTTTTGTGCATTCTAGGTAAAGTCCTGGAACGTCTTATCAAGGCAAGACTCATTGCCGTACTACTAGCTGCGGGAGACCACTCACCGAGGCAATATGGGTTTAAATCTGCACGTTCAATGGTGGATGTAATCCGAGAATTGATTGAGGCGGTCCACAAAGTAGAAGACCATTACCATTTGTCACGGGGTATTTGTTTTTTGGTAACACTCGACGTAAAAGTCAGAAATTCAGAAATTGTCGAGGGTCTGACACCCTAAAAGTATTTTACACCTCCTCATAAAAAAAAAAACCTTCCCTTTGAAAACCCTTTGATGTGGGACATGTATCACTGCGTTGATTATCCGAAGTAGTTTTCGTAAACCTTTTTCAGATAGCTCTTTAATTATTTGTCCTGTAATTAAGTCATTATTTTCATCCGCTGTTTGCCGAGATAGGGCTTGAAAAGTATCTTCAAGGTGTTCTACGAGCAAGGGAACTTTCCGTTTGGCTCTTCTAGCCCAGGTTCCTCTGTCATTTTTTTCAAAGTACTTTGATTTTAGGTCGTTTTTATCCTTTGGTCACACTTTCCAACGAGAGTAATCGGTATCTTTTTGGCCAGTATGGCTACTTAGGTAATTGTTAATTGATTTGATTTTAAAATATTTGAGTAAAATTTAAATTGAAATTAAATGACTCTATAATCCTTATTTATAATCGACGTCATTATCGCTTGTACCTTGGCATTTTCGGTTATCCCAATAATGTTGATTTGCGAAGATACCATTTCCTTAGGTTTGTTTAGGTTTGACAAGTTTTTTTTTGTTGATTCAAATGAATCAAAATTAAATGAAAGCTCGAGTTTTCATTTAATTTTGATTGCGAATATTCTACCATTTTTGAAGTTTTATGCTTTCCTTTTTTGTTCGGTCTTATTTTCAAATTTAATATCCTTTCTGGTTATGTCACCAGTTTCTCATCATAATCTGCGGCCTTGTAAAGCCTTTTTTAGCAAATCATTTTCCTTTTTAAGCATCATAAATCAGCAGTAAACTTTTCAATTTTACTTAGTATAATGCGGAGCTCGAAATTTTCCTTTTCAAACATTATTAGTTAAAGATGTTGGTAACCTTGGAACCTTGGAATTTCTCAGAATCCATTGTGCCTCCATAGAGAATGGATTCCCAGCTTTTCAGCAGGTATACCACCTGGGGTATTCCTAGTTCGTTATACACTGATTCTCTGCTAGATTCGAACCTGTTACTGGTAATGTTACAACTACTACTCTTACTACCGTTACGAAGTAGTAATGAGTCATACAATAGAATTAATTTGTCTGAAAGAAAAATGTATTAGCTTTCAAATGAACATAATATTTTAAAATTTTATTTTTTACTTTAACTAGTACAACAGTATCTTCAACACAGGGTACTATGGCGGAAGGCTTTTATTTAAACGGTTATAACCTTTGTTCAAATCAAAGAATCCCACAGTACCACCGAATAATGTGACATTCTTTATATTATATCAGTAAAGTCCGTTACTTCACAAAACATCAAACCGGACTGAGAAATGTCAAAAAATACAAAAATGGCACCATTTTTTGATCGCTCACTGAATTATGGTTGCCCTATATTATATAAATTTCGTTGTTGAAATACATATATTAATTAATAATTTGTCGACAAAGATTCTATTTTTATAATTTGTTTATCTTTTCTTTATTTATTATTTTGAACAATATAGTAAATTGTGATGGAAATTTTTTTTATATAAATATATAATATAAATTATTATATTTAATCATATTTATTTAAAGAAATATGTTTTATATCAAGCGTACTATGTTTCTTTTCATTTTTATTTTATTTTAATTAAACTAATTTAGAATTTAAAAATCACTTTATAACATTTAAATATACATTTTAATTATATTATGGGGTATGCTTGCCTTATATTGCTTCGAAGTAATTTAAGGAGAATTTGATTGTATGTATTACTAAATTTCCGCCATGTTTCAAGAAATAACAACCATTTTATTGGTTGGAGTCCCAATAATACAATATTGAACTAATTCAAAATGGAGTAAGGCCGGTATTACATTATCATATTTTGACGTCATAGAATTGTTATTGTGCCTCAAATTTTTCGACGTACAAATGTGATAATGTAATAAAGGCCAAACAAAAATATTGTTTTTATTATTTATTTTTAAAATCATGCATTTCACTCAACCATTAACATATACCGGTAATTATCTAGTATTGAATTAAAAAGAATTTCTCAACGCATAGTTTGAGTATGGTATATATATTTAATAACTATTTCAGATTTAATTATATATAAATCGAGATGGTGACCCCAAGGGTGCCCCCAATAATAATTGGTTAATGTTACCGTTTAGCACCCAAAATCGGACCTTAAATAAAAATTATTTTTAATTGGTCCATACAAAAAGTAACTACTTTTATTTAATCATTCATTTAAAACCATTCACCTATTATTCATCATTTGGATACCTAAAATTATTTCAAAATGTATCCCGCATAAATTTTACTCACAATTATTTATTTACATTTTATTTGATATTTGTTTTAATTGTAAAACATTAGTACTTAAGCCATATATAAGTGGGATGCAATCGTTAATTTTTAACCATCCATCCAGTACGTGTAAAACTACAAACTCATACTGAACCAGAGCTTAAACATCAGCCCACAGGAGATGAAAGTAAATATCGGCAAATCTATATAAATTTTGTTTTTGTTTTCATTGTCAACTACTAAATCAGATATGTACGAAAAAAAATATAAAATTTAAACGTATTACAAAAATTCTTAGGCTAATAATAAAAATCAGGTACGGCCAGGTTGGCCCGAAAAGTTTAACATTGCACTAAATTTATTTGTGTAGCATAAATTCTTACAATAAAATAAGCGGGGGTAACCAGTTTACATTTTGTTGACTTGTAAAGTCAACAGTTAATTTTTTACGGATATGGGTGGTCAACCCAGCGATCCAACCATAGAGTCGCCTCCTACGACAAGCAATGGATACTGTGGTGGTATTCTGGGAAAACATGTTCGTGCAATTAAGGTTTACGAGACATGTGAGTGCCCCCCGACCACAGGGGAAACAAATTTTCAATATCGAAAACTGATATTGTTCATTGCTAAAGAAATTTTCCGAACATACTTAAGATCCGAGGTATACGATTTACGGGTGAGATAATGTAGTTCAAAAAGCAACTCCCATTCTGCAAACCACATCGTCTTGGTCCTGAAAGGTTTGCATTAGCAAAGGATGCTTTTCAGCACATGAACACTTACACATAATATTCGAGCGTTTATCAGATTACAGTATAATAATTCGCTGGTCTAAATGTGAGTTCAGCGTTCCAAAATTAAACTTCCTCAGCCACGAAATTACAGGAAATGGTATCCAACCATCAAGCGATAGAATTATTGCAATAAAGGAATTTCCACATGCCACTACAGTCCATCATATTCAACGTGTTATCGGTATGGTCAATTACTACCATCGATTCTAACCTAATTTGGCAGATCAGTCATCGCCAAATCTATAGTCACATGAATCTTCTAGTTGAGCAAGGTAAAAAAACAATATTCTCTTGGCTTTCCAAGTTTCAAACAGCCCTTAAAAGAATAAAAAAACTATCTTGCTAACTGCACATTACTTGCACATCCAATTGATAATACAACATACTGTATTATGAATGACGCTTAGAATATAACGTGTGGGGGTGCATTTGACCAACTAAGCGGAGATGATTGGGAACCATTAGCATTTCTCTCAAAGAAATTTTCAATCGCAGAACAAAAATATTCCACTTTTGCAGAACTTCTTGGAATTTTCATAGCAACTAAAAAGTTTCAATATTCTCTGGAAGGTCGTGTATTTCGTGTTTACAGGGATCACAAACCATCAGGAACTGCAATCAATTCCAATACGAAAAGAACCCTGAGACCAACTCGCCAACTGGATATCATCGCTCAACTTTTTACTATGGCCATTCGTCATGTGAGAGGCTCAGATAACGTTGTGGCCGACACACTGTAGCGGGTTAAATGAAACGAGCACGCGCTGCACTTTATTAAATGTAATAATTTTTTTTTTTGGGTTATAAAACCCTGTAATGTGCCTCGGGTCCCTCTTTCGCCATACATTTAAAGATTTAAATGTTATTAAAATTGCATATGCAAATAACCATGATTTCTCCATTCTCCAATACCCAATTGCTGACCGAGAGAAAACGAAAACAAGAAAGAACGAGCGATAAGCGGAATGGAAAAAAATTATTGAGTGATAAGCGGAGACTTGAATTGTTTTTTTTTTTTGGATTTTGGAGTTCGATGAAGACACATCTCGAGATGGTACAGGCAGAAAACTCATAACAAAATATATGGATATACTTTTTTTTTTGGGTGAATATTAATATTTAATTTTTTTTTTGAATAAATATAATGTATTTTGTGTAGATACGAGTATATGTAGATATATATTTAGATATATGGTATATAATAATATGTAAAAGTAGATAGATATATGGTATATAATAATATGAAAAAAAAAAAAAAAAAAGAGAAAATATAATTAAACCGTAAGATACTGTGTGAAAGATCCCGGGTATAAAAACTCCTTTACTAAATAGATGTTTCCTCGGTTATTTACTTAATATCAGCTAATTAGTGTGTGGCAATAACTTTGCAGTAAAATTGTAGTAAAAACCTTTTTTTTTACATAAAAATATCTATATATATATTTTTTTTTATTATATGTCTGTAACCTACGTATATTTAAAGTTGTTTTGTCAATTCGATTTACAAAACAAGAATATATATATATATATATATATCTTCCAGTTTTTGTTCAAGAAACCCACCCTTTGCCCTAGACTCGCTCTGTGAGATAGCCAAAACTTAATAAAACGCGTGACGGGTTTTCTTCAAATTGGAAGATGGAACCCAACTTAATAATAATAATACTATAACCCGAAAATATGAGCAGAATTTGAACTGGAAGAAGGGACGTGGATGGATTAAAATATTTTCTTCTGTGATAATTTATTTTGGTGCTTTTTGCTAATTAATAATTATTTTTTTTGATATTTTTTTTCATAGTTAATACGCATAACCATCATAACATAAACACTGCCAGACCTGCATGATTTTGAAAACGGAGAAGACCACCGTCGACAGAAATTTATAAAAAACACAGTTTAGCAATTAATTTGTTTTGTATAAATAAGATTTATAATGTAATACAAAAGAATAATTAGAATGAAATTTGTTGTAGGTTTGAGTTTTTTTTTTTGTTATGAAGAATAATTATTAGTTAAGACCAAAAGTTACGCGTTACAAGACTTTCACGAAACGATGATATTTCAGGCATATCTTTGGTTTTATCTATTGGTTACGAATGAGAACAATGTATTGATGTACCTCATCCGGGTGTGGGAGCTTTAAGAAAAAAAAGTTAACCAGTTTTAGTTGGTATTATAGTAAAACCTAATATACTGACGATGTGGAAAACCCTAGGCATTTTCTTGGGAACTGCTTCAACAAACCCTAAACCGTCTACATAGGATATGCCTAGAATCCAGCAGGACTAATGATATATACTATAACCGAAACTGCCCCGAACTCCTTCAACCAGTTGATTATTTATTGAAGAACAACAATCTTGTACTACATGCACCAGTAGCTCGGGTGAAACGTGCACCATTAGACTATGTGGGTAACCTATTGGGAAATTTGTTTGGCATGTTAGACCACGTAATGCCCAATAGGAGTATCATCGTCAACTACAAGTACTAGCGGTTGGGATATTGCAACTGCAACAATTCTTAAGACAACAAACACAGGTACTGGATATGACTGCGAACATAATGGTAAGGAAGATGAATCTGATGGAGCAGCATTACCAAACATTCCATAAAGAAATTGAAGGGATCCTGATCCATAAAGAATTCACAGGTGCCCTCCTCCAACTAACATCAGCCATGTTTTCGTTTAAGGACATGCAAAGCTTGCTCATACCGAGATCAATTAAAGGAGATTTTATGCTGTCTCCCCAGCCATACAGGCTATGCTTTATGCCGAATTAGGTCGAATGATCAGTCTCGGTGTAATTGAGGAAAGTGGGAACTCATGGTGTTTGCCAATTGCTTTTGTGAAAAGACCAAACGGGAAGGTCAGATTATGTCTGGATGCCCGAAAGGTTAACGAGGTGACCGTGAAGGATACTTACCGCTAATTGACGGAATTCTGAGTCGACTGGAAAATACCAATTTCATCTCCAGTTTGGACTTGAAAGATGCCTTGACAACGATGCTAAACTTAAAACCGCATTTACGGGCCCGGGTAGGCCACTTTACCAATTTACCGTTAAGCATTGCTAATCTGACCATCAACGTGGATAAAAGTCGATTTTTTTTGAAAGAGTTGAAATACTTGGGTCACATAATTGGCAACGGTTGCACCAAGGTTGACCCAAAGAAGGCCTTAAGCTCTCGAGGTTTTCCCTGCACCAAAAACGTTGAAGCAACTACGGCGTTTTCTTCTCATGGGTGGGGGGTACAGGCGATTTATCGCAAATCTTTCAGCAATAGCCGCACTCTTAACCGATTTACTTAAATCAAAACACAACATCGAATGGAATGACTCTGCTCATAGAAGTCCTTCGAAGCATTAAAAACTGCTCTAACCACCACTCCGGTTCTAGTCCATCCTAATAACGAATTATTATTTACCATTCAAGTAGATGCATCTTCAACTGGAGTAGGTGGAGTGTTGTATGAAAAGTAAAATAATGAAGAACATCCCATTGCATATTACTCGCACAAGTTGAATTCGGTTCAACGCAAATGCAGCACCACTAAACTTGAGTGTTATGTGTAAAAAAAATTCTGCCGTATATTGAAGGGTTTGAATTCACGATCATTGGTCGGCCCTCCGCTGGCTAATGAATCAATCTGATTTATCGGGTCGATTAGCCAGAAGGAGTCTCAAATTGCAAAGATTTAAATTCAATATCGAACACCGAAAAGGGACACTTAACATTGTCCCAGACGCGCTTTCTCGCATACACTGTGAAGAAATCAATTCGTGCGTGCCTCCAAAATATTCGACTGTAAACTATTAATATGTCTACAAAGGCAGTTTTACTGGCCCGGTATGGCGAAAGATGTTCGACGATTTATTAATAACTGTCATGTGTGCAAAATGGTTAAAGCGGTAAACTTCTCGACTAGACCTAGAAATGAAGCACAAATCGAGGTTGAAAGACCTTTCAACATCTATATTTAGACTTTTTGAGGCCTTACCCTCGATCACGGAACGGGCATGCCTTCGTCTTAATTATACTCGACAATAATTCCAAATTTGTATTGCTCAAACCACTAAAGAAAGTATCCTCTATAGCTTTGTGTGATTGTTCCAAACGCTTCTAACTAAATACGGAACGTGTTAGTGGTACTATTTTGTCAGCAATTCGGGCTCACATAGGCGATAACCATACGGAATGGGATTGACATTTATCACAGGTTGCATCAACTTTAAGAAACGTTACTCATGTTGCTACACAGTATTCACTACCAACTTCGGCGGCTATTGGAATATGCGGAAGATAACAAGGCGTATATTTCCTCGAAGTTAACAAGATTAAACACTGTTCGGGACACCGTGTTAAATTACTTTAGAGCAACACATGCGAAAAATGAACGAACATATAATTCGAGAAGCCAACCTCACGAATTTTCAATAGGACAAAAAGTTTTGTTCTCAGCGACGCTTCTAAACGATTCTCTGCCAAATTGAATTGAGCCGTGGTAAATGCACGAGTGGGAAGTGTTGGAAATCAAGTAAACGATCCATCTGGTAAACTACTCGGAATTTACCACGTGAAAGATTTACGAGTTTGAATTTATAATTCCCATTAGTACGTTCCAAGGTACTAGGCCTAGTACTTACTTATAATATTACTGATTTATAATTTTTTTATTGCCCGGCTTAAGAGATAGCTCAGGGTTAGTGGGTCATCCTCATGATGTAACGATGTTACTGCCACCTATGGGTACCATAGAGGCACTGAGTTGTTGAGTCTTCTTACTCGATTGTTCTTCCGTCTGATAGAGCAGATAGAAGAAAAAAAAATATAGAAAACAAAAACAAGTCGCAACAAGAAAATGCAAAATGATCCTTGAGATTTTTGATGGAGGAACATTTAAAGGAAAAAAAAAAAAAAAATTAACAAGTTTGGTGGCAGCTATTCGCTAAGCATTTGGACAACGAAAAAAGTTTACTTATAACCACGCTCATTATACAATAGAAAGCGACCAGTTTATTTAATCATTTAAAAAAATGGATACTGAGGGTGATAAGAACATCAGCTTTAGCGCTAGTTTCGGATGGTTCGATAGTTTAAAAAAAAAAAATGCAGTTGCATAGTGTAAAAATTACCGGCGAATCTGCAAGAGCTGATCTGAAAGCAGATAAAGATTCTCAAACAAATTTAAAGAACTAGTAACTGAAGCAGGATATACTCCTCAACAAATTTTTAACGTTGATGAGACAGGGCTACTTAAGAAACGTATGCCGACAAGAAGTTTTATTTCCAAAAAAGAAAATGCTGCTTTTGGACAGAAAATGGCTAAGGATAGGTTAACGCTCCTTCTTGGGGGCAACACATCTTGCGATTTTAAGCTTAACCCGTTATTAATACCAAGAGCTATGAAAAATATATCCAATGAAACTCTCCGATAATTTGGCGATCTAATAAAAAGGCTTGGTAACGGCTGGTATTTTTTCCGAATGGTTTAACAAATAATTTTGCCCTGCAGTTAAATCATATTGTGAAAAACATAATGTGGCACATAAAGCGTTGCTACTCATCAAGTATGCCCCTGCCAGTAATATTTTTACCACGGAATACTACTTCTTGCTGTGAAACAACTACTGACCGCTCCAAAGTATACCATATACATATACATATGCATATATAAGTTAAAATAATTTAATTTAACCACCCATAAATAATTTAAAGTATTAATTAAGGCGCAAACATTTTAGGTTAAAACTTTAATAATTTTAAGTAAAACTATTAAAAACTTATTAACAAACAAAATTTACCCCCCACGAACTAGTATAAGCTTTAATACCTAGCGCAGTACAGAAAGAACCAGAACCAGTTTATAACTACGACGACTATGTAGACGAGTTAAAAGCACGACAGTTACATCTTCCATCTGATGATGTCAACAAGAAACAATCAAAACAATAATACTTTGTATCTACTTACTAAGCATATACTTACTCGATATCGATATTCTCTAAATCATATCTATAACATAAGAAAATATTAAATAACATTGTAAGCAATTAGTATGTATTGCGTTTCTTTTGTCATAATCACTAAATCAGCTAAAATCATATTTATAAGAAGTAGAGTAAACATTCAATCTAAAAAGAAATATTAAATATCATATAAACACTTGTTTATCATTTTATATATCATAATTGCTGAACTAGCTGAAATCACATTTATTAAATAAAATATTGTATATCGATACGAGTAACTCAAAAATAAATTTAAGATTAGATTCAATAGTTATTTCAACAAACTAACATCAAATTGTACTTACCAAACTTATAATAATTAACTTAATAAAAATTTAAAAAACTTAATATATTTTGTGTTTTCAAAAGAATATAAAACCAAAATATATAACTGGCGCAGTTGATAGCGGATAATTTTTATTATCTGAACCTATAAAATAAATATATAAATCAAGATAATTAATGAAATTAATAAAAATAAACCTGATGGTTTATCAGTGTTAATAAAATTAAATAAGTGAAATATTTCGAAAGTCGAAAGTAATGTCAAGTATTGACACGGGTTATCCAAATTAGGAGCTCTGACGGTATATCAGAGTTTAGTGCCAGTGTTTGCTAGATAATAAAAATTTAAAAACCTAAAAAAAAAAAAAAAAAAAAATAAAAATTAAAAATTAAAAATATTAATAATAAAAATAATAATAATTAAATTCATGTGAAATTTTTTTTTTATGTAAAAATATAATAATAGTGAGGAGGAATTGAACATTGATAATAAAAAGTGAGTGCATCCAGAAGTATAAGTGACGGTTTATCAACTATACTCTCCATGACGCATATCATAATTTTAATCTTCGGGTAGGTACATATTGAATCTCAATTAATGTTCAAAACCAAATCACTAATCAATTTAGACAAACTAACAGAACAGTTAGAAAATTTAATACTAAAAGGTTTTGGAAGTGAAATAGAAATTAATCAAATTAAAGAATTTATTTGTGAAAAATCGAAAATGTCAGATAACGAAGACAATTGTGATTTCGATATGAATAACAGAAATGCGGGACGACAATACGACCCACTTCGACATTTACGTATACCAGACGCAATAAAAGACCTACCTAAATTCGAAGGTAACAAAAATGAATTATATGAATTCATACAGAATGTGGAAGAAATTATTCACATTCTATTTCTGTGTGATGAAGTTAATGGAAAACCATGCAGTACTATACTGTTACGGGCTATAAGAAACAAAATAAGAGGTGACGCCAACAATATATTAACAATGTACGGAACTGAATTAGACTGGAACCAAATCAAAGAAAATTTAATAACACATTATGCTGATAAAAGGGACGAGACTAATCTTATACGTGACTTACATAGAATTACGCAAGGATCAGACGCTGTAGAAAAATATTTTTCCAGAGTCATAGATATGCAGAATACTATGATGAACCATACTAGATTAAACACACATGCACCTATAGCTGAGAAACGAACAATAATTACAACAAAAAAAACAATGTTTGAACAAATGTGCCTTAACGTATTCCTCTCAGGATTACGTGAACCAATGGGATCGATGATACGGGCTATGCAACCGCCTGATCTTCCCAATGCATTTAACTTTTCCATAAAGGAGCAAAATATTTCTTATATGAAAAAAGGAAAGGCATTCCAGATTTTCATAGAATTCCAATAATACCTCCACGGTTACCATTTAAACCTAATCCACAATTCCAACCTAGAATGCAAGTATCTAATTGGAATAAGTTCCAGGGCAATCCGCCACACCAATATTATAATCATAGACCATTTACCAATCAAAACGTTGGTAATTGGCGCTACAATAATAACAATAATAATAATTTTCAGAATAAAACCCCTTTCCAACAAAACAATTTTAAACTTACTATTCCTCCACGGAAAATTGACCCAATGGATATATGTATCTTCAAACGAAAACAAATACACTCAACCAACATATTTTAATAAAAACTCACAGAACTACACGTTCAGACAAAAGTCCACCTAGAGTACATGCTCAAGAAATCTATCAAACAGATACAGACCAAATAGAAAAACACCAAGAATACTCCGATACTCAAAATAACCAGAATACGTATACACCCGATGACCAAAAATTTATACAAGAGCTTAATGTAACAACTATTATCCAACGTTAGATCATGAAATTCAGGATGAGGATTTTCACCAGAATGCCTCAATACCGGAATCGGATACTTAGATATTAATAACCATCAAACTTATACTTTACCCTATATAACTATTAAATTAAAACCTGACCAATCTATCAAATTATTAATCGATACTGGTTCAAACAAATCTTTCTTAAATCCATCATTAGTACACCCAAGTAGAGCAAAAGAAATAACACCGATCTCTATAAAAACCCTTTTTAACACTCATACAGTAAATAAATCAGTAACAATTCAAGGTCTAATGGAATTCAACACTCGAACACCCATGGAATTCATATTGTTTAAATTCCATGAGTATTTCGATGGTCTCATAGGATTGGACTTAATGCAACAACTAGGTATTAAAATAGATTTAGTACAATCAGAAATAATCACAGATAAAGTAAAAATTCCATTGCAATATAAACCAAATTATATGTCAAAAAAATATACTATTGCACCGCGTAGTAAACTAGTAGCGGAAACTCCCGTTGACATTAAAAACGGTGAAATATATTTAAAACCTACAATTTTAAACGGAAATTTAATCATACCGGAAGGTATATATTTTAGTAAAAATTACTATGCTTTAGTGGAAGTAGTAAATTATGGCAATAAAGAACAAACATTTGTCATAGAAGCACCACTCAAAGCAAAGGAATTTATTAAAAATTTCAATACTGAAATACACAATTATAATATATACAATTTACCTGACGAATGTTCTCAAAATATAGTCAACTTGATCAGGACTGAACATTCAATGGAAAAATTATGCCGGAATTATCAGGATATATTCCAGTTAGAAAATCAACAATTAACATTTACGAATGCTGTTAAACACGATATCAATTTAGAAGATGAAAAACCTATCTTCACTAAGAGTTATCGTGTTCCCCACGTTCATAAAAAAGAAGTGGAAGAACAGATCATGAAAATGTTAGATCAAGGCATAATCCGTCCTAGCTTTTCTCCATGGAGCTCACCAATATGGATAGTTCCAAAGAAAAGTGATGCAAGTGGCAAGGTCAAATGGCGATTAGTCATTGACTATAGGAAACTAAACGAGAAAACCATATCAGATAGGTACCCTCTACCTAATATTACTGATATTCTCGATAAGTTAGGGAAGTGTATGTATTTCACTACACTAGACCTCGCCTCTGGATTTCACCAAATAGAAGTGAATCCGAGAGATATTCCGAAAACGGCTTTTTCAGTTGACTTTGGTCATTATGAGTATGTTCGCATGCCATTTGGACTGAAAAATGCGCCGTCCACTTTTCAACGCGTTATGGACAACGTGTTGGGTGAACTACAAGGCAAAACATGTCTTTGTTACATGGACGACATTATTATATTCTCTACGTCGCTCCAAGAACACATAGATAGCCTAAAATATAAAGTATTCCAAAAATTGAAACAGGCAAATTTAAAAATCCAATTGGATAAGTCTGAATTCCTTCATAAAGAAATCACTTTTTTAGGACATCTTGTCACTTCACAGGGAGTAAAACCTAACCCCGACAAGATCATTGCTATCCAAAATTTCCCATTACCAAGAACGGAGAAGCAAATAAAGAGCTTTCTTGGTTTAATCGGATATTATCGGAAATTCATTCCAAACTTCTCAAACGAAACAAAACCTCTAACGGAATGTCTGAGAAAAGATAAGAAAATAATTCTCGACAAACAGTACGTTGACTGTTTCGGAAAATGCAAACAACTCTTGTGCAAGGAACCTATACTACAATATCCGGATTTCGAGAAACCGTTTATTGTAACAACAGATGCTAGTAATGTAGCAATAGGAGCTATTCTATCACAAGGTGTTATAGGTACAGATTTACCCATCTTTTATGCATCAAGAACTCTCTCAAAAACTGAACAGAATTATTCAACGATTGAGAAAGAGTTGCTTGCAATAGTATGGGCTACTAAGTACTTTAGACCATACTTGTTTGGACACAAATTTACCATCATTACTGATCATAAACCACTAACGTGGCTCTTTTCACTAAAGGAACCGAACTCAAAACTAGTTAGATGGCGGCTTAAATTGGAGGAATTTGATTACACCATCCACTACAAAAAAGGCGTTAAGAATACTAATGCTGACGCTCTATCACGCATTAATCCAGAAATACCAGTAATAACTCTCAATAACTCTGATTCATCCTCAAGTAACGATACGCTACTCTCTACACTAGAAATACCCATACCTGTAACCAAAAGTCCTGTGAATCATTTTGATCAACAATTGATATATCACATATCCAATACCATCAAAACTCCAGTAATAAAACGAGATATGCTATTTGGTAAAAAGAAACGAATTACTATTCACGTTCCTGAATCGGTAGGAATACTAAAACAAACCATGGACATAATGCGAGAATTTTCTTCTAGTAAAAAATTAACATGTATATACACTAAAGATGAACATTATCATGGTATCACTAGAGCTATAATAATACCAATCAAAATGGGACCCGCTTTCGTAGTAAACGGACAAAAAAGATTACTCCATTTAATTCGTCTAAATATATATGAAGAAAACATAAAAACAATATCTAACCAAATAAAAACAATAGAACAAATAATTATTTCCAAACCAGATATCAAAACTATGTTATATAATAAATTACTAATACTAAACCAACAATTAGGAACATTAGAAAATACTTTCTCTCATTTGAAACCCACTAGACAAAAACGCGGATTAATTAATAGTTTAGGATCTTTGATAAAAGACATCACAGGTAACTTAGATAATAACGATCTTAACGAAATTAGCCAAGCATTACATGATATTCATATCAATCAAGGAAAATTAAATAATCAAATTAATGATCAAATTCATCTTAATGAAGGATTGATTAATAGAATTTCTGAAATCCAAAAATATACTAGAGATAGTCTACGACGACTAGAATTTGAAATTAATAAAACTTTAAATAAAACAGAAACCTTAGAATCCATAATACTAATAGATCAACAATTGTATAAGCTAATCCATATCACTAATCAATTAAACAACCATTTAAAAGAGATTAGAGAAATTCTACAATCATCTCGAAATAAAATAATATCCCACTTTTTACTAACACCTACAGAACTAACTCATATCCATAACATTTTGAAACATGAAAAAATCAATATAATCAACCTAGATAGAATTTATTCAATAATATCTTTACAGGGATACTACAATAACGCTGACATAGTTTTTAGTATAAACATTCCCACATTTAACAATCAGTCATTTAAATTTTACCAAATCACACCTATACCAACTAATAATAAACTAATAACTCCTATTCCATCCTTTGAAATACTCCTAAATGAACATTATTTTCAATATGTATCAAACCCTTGCATCGAAATGGAAAATCAGTATATATGCGAGGCAAAACAACTCATTCCAACAAATTCATCATGCATACCCATGTAACATCATATTACAAAAAATAGCCGCCTGCAATTTTACTCAAATTGATAGATTAATGGACAACATCGCGATCATCACTGAAGGAAAAATATATGTGCAAACAACAACAAAATTAGCATTCACATCTACTTGTAATCAGCAATCGAAATACCTCCCAAATCAATCTTTAATTGAGTTCAATAATTGCACTCTCAACATTCAAAATAAAATCTATTCTTCAAACATCGAAACCTTTGAATAAAATCAAATACAATTACCATACAATGATATCATGGAAGTAGCAACATATCAAAAAATCACTTTAGAGGATCTACATAATGTTACTCTTCAAAACTTTAGAAAGGTCGAATTACTTCAAGAAAGTCACATTTTACACACTTCATCCGGTCATATATCTATTGTTATAATAATCATTGGAATAATAATCTTTATATCTTTCACGATAATTAAAAGGAATCAACAGGTCAAAATTAAACCCACTTCAATAGAGGAAGCAGCAGCCCCTATCCCACTAAAGCGGTTATGGTCTGGTCTTCGGCGGGAGGAGTTACATCATCCATCTGATGATGTCAACAAGAAACAATTAAAACAATAATACTTTGTATCTACTTACTAAGCATATACTTACTCGATATCGATATTCTCTAAATCATATCTATAACATAAGAAAATATTAAATAACATTGTAAGCAATTAGTATGTATTGCGTTTCTTTTGTCATAATCACTAAATCAGCTAAAATCATATTTATAAGAAGTAGAGTAAACATTCAATCTAAAAAGAAATATTAAATATCATATAAACACTTGTTTATCATTTTATATATCATAATTGCTGAACTAGCTGAAATCACATTTATTAAATAAAATATTGTATATCGATACGAGTAACTCAAAAATAAATTTAAGATTAGATTCAATAGTTATTTCAACAAACTAACATCAAATTGTACTTACCAAACTTATAATAATTAACTTAATAAAAATTTAAAAAACTTAATATATTTTGTGTTTTCAAAAGAATATAGAACCAAAATATATAACTCGACTAAGACTCGCACACACAAAAGGTCGGGAAAACATAATAAACAAGAAAAATAAAACCAAAACACAATACAACCGAACAACAAAACCAATGCATCTAAAACCAAAAGATTTAGTATGGCTTAAAAACGAAGCAAGCACTTTGGTTAGGACCATACAGAGTGACTGAGACGAACACTCCGGTAAACACGACAATTGAAATAAACAAAAAAAAAAATAAAGGTGCACAACAACAGACTAATCAAACACCAAAATTAAATATACGACAAAATTTACACCAGAACAAATAAAATTTACGACCTAATCATAAAAAAACCGTAACAACTAACCCAAAAATAATATAAAAAGCCAAGTAATTTAAGAAAATTAAATAGTAACTTTTTATAACCGAAGAAGAAAGTATTTCCGAAATCAATATCAACAATAAACCAATAAACCAACAAATATGTTTATCTATACAAACAGATAAAAATATCGTAAACAAACAGCAATGGCAGAGAAACACCACCAACGCACCCGCAAGAGTAAGAATATCATTAGAAGAATATGTATAGGAAAAGGGTAATAGCGAAAGACCAAACACAACCAAGTGAACCCGCAAAATTAAGAAAGATAGGCGGAACGGAAAGACAACTAAAAAGACAGATGAAGGAACTAAAAAGAATCAGGAGAATATGTTGCAAACAGAAAGATATTGAGGCAATTGGAAAGGAAATACAAGAAGTCAAAAGCAAATTAAAAGGCCTACAAAAACAAAGCAGAATTAAGAAATGGCAAGAACGCACAGATACAAAAATAATAATAAATAGATATATGTATATTCAGAAAAACCAAAGCTACAAATAAAATAAAAATATATATTAAATAATAAAAAAACATGTCTTTTACACACACAACCATCCATATCTACAAAAAAAAAAAAAAAGGTTACACCCAGACCTGTCTCGAAACAACAGACCCAGACATTAAACATGCGTATTATGATTCTGTACACCTTACTAACAGCAACCCAAGCAAACGACGGGTTTGTACATAAACAACTGAAAAACACCGGAATATTTTTCGAAAAATTAAACGTCATATTCTTCTCATACTAACTAAACTTAATCACCACCATCGACATAACCGAAGCAAGATAACTAACAGAAACTCTATTAAACTGCAACATACACTTCAAAACACTGCGATGAAATTTTGACGACAAACCCAGACAACCTATTGAAGCAATTTAGAAGAGAACTCAAATGGCAGTAGTAGTAGGGGCACCTGGGGGCAACCTTGGTAGAGGTCGTTGATCTGAGCTGATCTACTTTCGTGACCTACATTTTTAGTAAACATCTATGACCTACATTTTAAGTTGTTTACCCTGTTTCGACATCACATATTTTGTTATATGGAATTCCTATATGTGTAATTGCCCTATATTTAAAGCATGGGAAGGGAAATAAAAAAACTTGATTTCACTTATGAAACGGAAAAGGTAAAGAAGTACTTGTTGTTGTTTTAATGTGATGTATGAGATTGTATTTATAATTTTTTTAAATAACTGCAAATAGTTGTGATCACGCTGCGTTAAAATAATATTCAATTACAAGTCGATGTCAAACATTTTGTTGTAGGGAATTCCTATATACGTCACCGACATATATTTAAAACAAGTGAAGAGAAATAAAAAACTTTTGATTTATTTTAAGAAACGAAAAAAAAACGTAATCAAGTTGGGGATTCCTATTTACAGTATCGTTATCTACAGGTGAAGAGAAACAAATGATTTCTTCTTTTGAAATTAAATTTAGTTTATAATAAAGCTATTACGATATTAAAAAACCAACAAATAAGAAAATATTATGTGGTTGTTAGGTACGATTAATACTGTCATATATTTTTAAAAAAATATATAAAAGAGTGTGTATTGGTTTCGTGGGGGCAATTATTCTCCATTTGTCGCTCAATCTTTATATATACGAATAGTTAATGTTTATTATATTGATGGTAGCCGGCCCTTCGGGGTGTCGTAATGGTTAAATAATTATTTCAATTTCCTGTTGCTTAATATAGATAAATAACATATGGTTTGTTTTAGTTTCCCTATTAAAAATATTGTTTGTCAACTATTATAAAG
The DNA here is from genome assembly GCA_951394425.1 of Tipula unca. Classification (NCBI taxonomy): domain Eukaryota; kingdom Metazoa; phylum Arthropoda; class Insecta; order Diptera; family Tipulidae; genus Tipula; species Tipula unca. Next base: position 2,628,563 of record OX596383.1, on the reverse strand, counting down.
AGGATAGTTGAAGATAAAGAGTACTCTAGTGCTAGTTTTGTTTTACTAAAGTAACTGTGTTCCAGTAGTGTAAAGTGGATGGTTTCAACCCAGCCAAAAAAAGCTCGAGCGTAAACGACTATGCGCTTTTTTGGTTTGTGTATATGATAAACTTTAGTTTGGGTTTGTGTATATGATAAACTTTAGTTTTGGTTTATGTATATGATAAATTTTATCTAAAACGACTTCTTTTTAAATAGGTGGCAGCAGCTCTAATTGAGTTTTGGTTTGTGTATATGCTAAACTTTAGCTAAAACGACTTCTTTTTAAATAGGTGGCAGCAGCTCTAATTGAGTTTTGGTTTGTGTATATGCTAAACTTTAGCTTTAATTGAGTTTTGGTTTGTGTATATGATAAATATAAAAAATTACGTCATTGAGCTTTCTTTTTTTTTTGGCTCGAAATTATTTTGGTTGGTTCAGCACGACTAGAGATGTTACGAAATTTAAGGAACTGTTATTTTATCACTGTTCTTTGAAAATAACAGGAACAGCCTGTTACTAAATAACGAAAATAACAGTTCCTGTTATTTCACATATTTGCTTATCGAAAATACCTATTTTCCAATTCTCGTTTGTACTCGCAAGAAGAATAACAATTATAAAAGGAGCTGTTGAAAACAGATCATCACTGTTACTCTTTTTACCTATTCTCTCACAATGTATCTATAATATGGTATCAGGTATTTGTTATTTCTATTAAATGTATGATTGGGGGGGGGGACATTATCTCATTAACATTATGTATTATGAGTTGGTGATGTAGTAGTAGTAGATATTATATAAAACAGAAGAGCGTCAAAACGATAATAGGAAATAAGGAAGTACAGTATGTACATTCTATAGAAGTTGTTCTTAATATTTCTACATATTGTTATTTCTTGCGTTAGATTTAATTTTTTTTTACAATTTGCAATGGGTTTCACTATATAATTGCATGAAAAATTTTGTAGTTTTTATTTTTCACTATTTGGGATGAAACAAAAAAAATATAAAAAAAATAACTTTCAACTTTGTTTTCCTCTGCTATTCATAAAGAAATGCTTGTTCTATAATACTATTCGCATATCTCAAAACAGGTAACTAAAAAAGAACAACTGTTATTTTAGGAACTAGTATTTACCACTGTTATTTTAAAATAACAGGAACAGGTAGGAACAGTGATTGCAAAATAACAGATTTTTGCATCTCTAAGCACGACCATCTTGCGTAGATACTGTATTGATGATAAACTTTTATAATATAAGGAAATTTAGGCGGAAAAGAATGTGACGTATTGAAAAAATTAATTGATGTCTCGATAATTCCATCTCCATGCGTAGATACTGTATTGAAATTTATTAAGTTTTACGATTCATAAGTTAAACTGTAAAACGTTAAAAAAATAAAAAGTTTTACGATTCATAAGTTTTGGTTTGTATATATGATAAACTTTTATAATATACGGAAATTTAGGCGGAAAAGACTGTGACGTAGGAGCTTGTTTTTTTTTTGGCTCGAGATTATTTTGGCTGGCTCAGCAAATACATTTTTTATTCTTCATCAAAACTCATTTGTTTATAATTAACTTTTTATTGTTCATAAAATCAAAGAAGCATTGACCGTTCATATTATATAATCGGGTAAAGTGTCAAAGATTAAAATAAACAACAGGTTTTCATCTTAAAAACTAAACATTTATACAATGTTGACATAATTATTGTGAAGGTCGTCTTTTATAAACATATGATTTTAGTTGTAACGTCTATAAAAGAGATGAAAAAAGAATTTCGTCATACATTTAAACATGATTCGATGAACATACACATAGAATGACGAGCAGAAACATAGATTTTGTGAATGATATTTCAAGGCTTGTAAATTACATAACACTAGCACATCAATGTCGAGTGCGTAGTATTGTTCCTGATCACATTATCGAAGAAATTGATGAACAACTTCATGTGTAGATATGTATATCGTTATAAAATTATTATATATCACAAACGATGCATTATTTTACCCGTTTATAAATAATTTTTTATTGGTTTTTAAAGCATAAAAATAATCTAAACAAAAGAAATAAAAGATTAAAACACATTTTTTATTCTTCATCATAAAATTTATCATGTACAAATTCCACATATGATTTATAAAAGAATTTGTTTATAATTAATTTTTTTATTGCTCATAAATTCAAAGAAGCATTGGAATGTATATCATTCATAAAAAACTAATTTATTTAACATATATGCAAATTCTACATATGATATTAGTCGTGATTTTTTACTGAACGAGCTACGAGCTTAAAATAAATTTTTTTTTTATTGTTATACGGTTTCTTGTGGAATTAAAAAGTGTGTTATAATATTATACATTTAATAAAAGGTGTTGAAAATTCCTAAAGTGTGAATTTTATTTTAAAAATTTAAAGAGTTAAACTAATTAAATTTAATAGTGTGAAATCAAAATTAGCAATTAAATTTGATAAAACTCAAAGTAATTTAAAATAAAGAATTTTAAAATTTAAAAGTAAGTTATCAATATTGAATTATTTTAGTTTTTCATTTTTGATAATATCATAAATGAACCAAATAAAAAATACAAATAAATTGTATTAAGGAAAACATTTCTATACTTTCAGTTATTATCATAATGATGAGCTGCAATGAATGTGGTAAGATGTATTCTACCAATGAAATTCTCCGTCGACATCAGAAAGAACTACATTCTACTGAAATAAGTCTATGCGAAATTTGTGGTAATACATTTAACAATAAACGTAAGCTTACATACCATCAAAGTAGACATCATCAAAGAAGCATTGCCCATTCATTGATCCCTCAATCAAGTACAGCAAATGATGAAGAGATACCGGCAAAAAGAATGAAGACGGATGAAGATAATACAAATGGGGAAGAACGAGTCGAGTGTGATATTTGTAAAGTACAGAGTATATTAGTATTAATGAATTTATGAATTCGGTGAAGGATAAGATAATTAAGCTGATAAATCTTCAAATCAGTGTATCTGGAGCTGTCAAGATATATTTTGAATTATATGCAATGTACATAAAACATGATATAAAAGATAATTTAAATGTTAGTACATTAAAATTATTCAATACAAAAAACTTTATAACAACGGAAACCAGTAATTTAAATTCGATTTATACTGAGATTTCTAGTGCATTAAATAATCAGAGTGAAGAATTTCAAGGGAAGGAATCTAGTTGGGCAATTGAAAAGGTGTTATTTGTTGAAGTTAATATCAACAAATACAGCCCATTGAGAGGATCTTCCTATCTTAACCTACCAGATTGTATTAAAGCAAAACGTGGTATAATTAACGTAGAAAATTCAGATCAGGCTTGTTTTGCTTGGTCAATCATGGCTGCTAAATTCCCTAATGTGTTGAAGCCATATAGAGTTACCTCATATCCTCACTATAATTCTGAACTAGTTTTTACAAATATTGATTTCCCAATGAAGTTAAAAGATATTGATATTTTTGAAAAATTAAATAACATTAGTGTAAATGTATACGGATTAGAAAAAGAGCAAGTCGTAGGTCCTTTATATTATACTAGTTGTAAGAAACAAACCCACATTAATCTATTATATTTAGAAAATGGTACAAATACTCATTATTGTTGGATCAAAAATTTCTCAGCGTTAGTCGGTAGTCAATTAACAAAAAGAACAAATAGAAAATGAATTTGTGATGGATGTTTATTATTTTTCCGTACTCAAACAAGTTTAGAAAAACATTTAGAATATGGATGTTTTAAATTAAAATGTAATCTTCCTACTGAAAAAAATTCTATTATAAAATTCAAAAACTTTCAAAATAAAGAACGTGTACCTTTCATAATTTACTGTGATTTCGAAGCGGTACTAAAACCTATCAATACTTGCTTACCAAATCCAAATCAATCATTTACAGAGAATATAACAAGACATGAACCATGTAGTTTTGCTTACTATATAAAATGTTCATATGATGATACTCTTGCAAAGTTTGAAATGTATAGAGGTGAGGATTGTGGAAAAATACTTATATCAAAATTAAAACTTGATCTACAATTAATTTATGATAAATTACATATAAATAAAGAAATGATTGAGCTAACCAATGATGAAAAGTTAGAATATCAAAACTCTTTAAATTGTCACATATGTGAGAAAAGTATTAATAATAATTGTAGCAACTATAAAGTAAGAGATCATTGTCATCTTACTGGAAAGTTTCGAGGTGCTGCTCATCTAAGTTGCAATTTAAATTATAAAGTTATTGATTACGTACCAATAGTGTGTCATAATTTGAGTGGTTATGATGCACATTTTATTATTAAAGAGTTAGGCTTTGATAATGAAAGTATTAATCTAATTGCCCAAAATAAGGAAAGATATATGTATATCTTTCACTAAACATTTCAAATTAGAAGAAAATAAAAAAATTAAATTACGATTTATTGATTCTTTTAAATTTATGGCTTCAAATATTGATAATTTAGCTAAACATTTAGAAAAAAATCAATTTCGTGAAATCCACAAACTTTTTCCGAATACAGATCAATTTAATCTTATTACAAAAAAAGGTGTATGACTTTCTTGATAGTCATGAAAAATTTAATTATCCCTGCTTACCACCACAATCAGACTTTTATAATAAGCTAAATGAAACAAATATTACAGATGAACAGTACGGTCACGCTGTTAAAGTATGGACAGAATTTGATTGTAAAAATTTAGGTGATTATTCCGATTTATATTTAAAATCTGCTGTTCTGCTTTTAGCTGACATTTTTGAAAATTTTAGAAATGTATGTATAAATACATATAACTTAGATCCTGCTCACTACTACACTTCTCCTGGTTTGAGTTGGGATGCTATGTTAAAATATACGAACATCGAAATGGAATTACTTACAGACATTGACATGATAAATTTTATAAAAAAGGGGGTTCGTGGTGGTCTAGCACAATGTTCGAAAAGATATTCCAAAGCAAATAATAAATATCTTAAAAAATATAAAGATAATGAAAATTCTACATACATAGTTTATCTAGATGCTAACAATCTTTACGGTTACGCAATGAGTCAAAATCTTCCATATGCGAATTTTAGTTGGCTCGAACAAAGTGAATTTCATAAATTTGATGTAAATTCTATAAGTAATACTGATGATATAGGGTTTATTTTAGAATGTGATTTAGATTATCCAGAGAAGCTACATGAGGCACATAATGATTTTCCATTTTGCGTGGAAAATATTAAACCTGGGTGGTCATTCTGTGGTGCTATCTCATATTAGGCGATTACAAAGTGGGGAAATTATAAATTGTCGTAGCTTGCGTGGATGAATTGTGAATGAATAACGTCACGTCGCTTATTGATTTGAATGAAAAAGACCACAATATCCTTCCGTCCTACTTTTACTAGTGGCAAAAACAAACAAGAAAAATAGTTCAATCCCATTTTGGTAAAAAAAGCAATGGAGAGGTTGTGTGACTGTGAACTATTGGATATATATGGATACACGCCATTGTGGCTTTGTACTATTGGATTTATATGGAAACGTAATTTTTTTCTCTGAAAATTATAACAAAAGTAATCTATTTATATAGTTTTATATATATATATATATATATATATATATATATATATATACATATATATATATATATATATATATATATATATATATATATATATATATATATATATATATATATATATATATATATATATATATATATATATATATATTGGTGAAGAATTTTATTTTACCTCAATTTCATAATTTTAATAGTAATTTATAATTAACCGAATAATTATTATTTCAATCCCCTATTGTTGATAATTTATTTATTTTTTTAAATAAATCAATTGTTTATAACAATTTTTTAGGACAATTTTTATACAACAAATACAGCGTTTTACTTACTTTTACTTAAGGCTCTACTTTACCTAGAACAAAAATCAAAATGGATGTCGATATTTAAATCGAAAATTACAAAATATTCCATGAAAATATTGTTTTTTTGCCACTTACGACATCTAATTAAAATTGGATTAACTAAAAAATATGCGATATTTAGTTGATACCTAAACCATTACCAAAATGGGATGGAACTAAACATCAATATGAATTTTAAAGTGAATTGAAGAGGGAGAATTTATAATATGGATGAATATGTATATATAATGCCATGTTGGTAAACAAATACAATCATAAATGAAATTATTTTCACAGGAAGAGATTGTGTTTGTCCCAAATATTTTCTTTATACAGCGTTTTTCTTTAAATTTAATTATGTGAAATGGTGAAATATGTAAAAAGAAACGAGCAAATATATTCGAAAAAGGCCAGTTTTACACATATTTTTGGGTTTTTGTCTGCAAAAATATTTCCAAAAATAATGAAAATCTTGTTAAAAACGAGCAAATATGCTCGAAAAAGGCCAGTTTTACACATATTTTTGGGTTTTTTTCTGCAAAATATTTCCAAAAATAATGAAAATCTTGTTAAAAACGAGCAAATATGCTCGAAAAAGGCCAGTTTTACACATATTTTTGGGTTTTTTCTGCGAATATAATTTCCTCGTTTTTAATAAGATGTTCAACATTTTGATTATGGAAAAATGGCACTTTTTCTAAATGTTAGCTCGTTTTTAACAAGATTTTCCTTTTCAGTCTTGTTACAATCGAGCTAATGTTCAGGAAAAGTGCCATTTTTCCATAATTTCGGATTTTTTTTTTGACAAAATATAATCAAAATGTTGAACATCTTATTAAAAACGAGGGAATATTCAGGAAGATTGCAGTTCTTCCACATAATTTCGGGTATTTTACTGCCAAAAACAATAATGTCACTAATTTCACAATTATGGACGTTATTTTTGTAGATCATGGAATCCAGCAACCCGCAAACGGTAATGGTAAAAAAATGACTACTGGCACGGGCAGCGAAATTTGAATGAGGAGCAGAAACAACAGTCTAACCCTTATCACATTATTTAATAATTTTTAATTTTAATATTTTGTTTTATTTTTTAATGTGATTATAATATGTAAATAAAATAAACTGTTTATCGTAATTTGTTAGTTTTGTGTCATAATTCCGTGAAAAATTACGTATATATAACTCCGTATAAAAACAATGTTACGTATAACCACAAATTAAAATATACAGATTAGTCAAGCTTCACAAAAAAATGAAACAATTCAGAAACGCCATTGATTGCAGCTGCATATTTTTTTGTACTATTTTGGTTACCCCATAGAATAGAAACAAACCACAATCATTTAGCTCAAATATATGTAGAGTCATCTAGCTTAAATATTAAATAAATATGTATGTATACAAAAGACAAAGAACAATAAATTGATGCAAAATATTAAACAGGTTAACTATATATACACATATATAGAGTTTATACAATATTTTTCTTGATTTTTCTATTCGAATTGAACTTGTTTTGTGTACCAAATTTTATATATGTATGTAATCAATACCACCAATATTACAATGCTTCGTTGATGATTTTGATATAAATTGAAAAATTAGAATTTCAAAACACATGATCGTCCCGTCGCAAAAATTAAAGAAATATTCTATGTATGTACTATGTACCAGTGCGCGTTTATTTTTTGTAATTTGGTAATTTTTTGGTAGCTAATCCTGCTAGAAATATTTGTTGTTTTATTCTGGCGGTTGTTAAGGTAATTCAGGGGCCCTACTATCACTTTCGACAACGATTTTCGACGACGGTCGTTTTCCTATAGTAGGCAAAGGAAGAAAAAGGTAAACAATAGTAAATTTATAATATTGTTTTCCTTTTTCTTCCTTTGTCTACTATAGGAAAACGACCGTCGTCGAAAATCGTTGTCGAAAGTGATAGTAGGGCCCCTGGTATCGTAAATACATACTAAATATTTCTACAGAATAAATTCAAAAATATAAAAATAGATTTCTGACTAAAATATGATCCCAAACTTACAACGAAACTTACAAACCAGAATGAATAGATGTTCCAGAATGAGTAACCGTCAATTTAAGGATATCCATTCTTTTTGTTACATTATGTATTGTACCACTAGTATTGTTTTGAATTCTCAAATAAATTAGTTTCAATGCTCACAAATAAATTTTGAAACACACATTTACTTTTTATGCATTTTCTTCTGGGTCTTGGTTCTGACTAGAAGTATATAAATGTTTATAAATCGCAATATGTATGTTTAATATGGGTGCTCTCATCAAGTAGTTTCAATTCAAACCTCTCAAGTTACGGCAACAGTCACAACGAAGTTTAAGTAAAAATAATAATTTAATTATGTACATATACTGAATATTGCTATTCTTAATATTTTGCCCCAAATTATTCTACTCTCGAATGTTTGGATTGCGGATTTTTTATTGCTGAAGTATAATATATCGGGTGTTGGATTTCGCACAGACGAGCGAGAAGCGAGTTAATGTCTTTTTTTTATGTTTAAATTTGGACACTGGTTCGCTTATTCGAAATCATTTCTTTTATTGGGATCTCATTTGTCTGCGTCACTCGCTACTATTTCTCGTTGTGAGATCGCAATAGAAATGGCAATGTCATATAAACGAGATAGTCTGCAAATTTATTTGTTAAAATTATAATTTGAAATAGTGATTTGCCTGTCTACCAATATAAGCTCCTCGATTAAAATGACGATTTAGTGAGTAACAGCGTCTGCCGGCCTTTCGCTGCGGAGGTCATCTTCCAGCGACTCTACATTGTTTGAGTAGACGGACTCACTTCGGTATTATTTTATAAGATAGACTAGTTTCTCCGTAAACATTTTTCATTATTCTTTCGATATCCTTAGAATCATTATTTTCCTTTACAAGGGAACTTAATCACAGCGCGATGTTCAATATTTTCCATATTTTTAAATTTTTAAAACGAGTAAGTATTAAATCACTCACAGAAATTAAACGAAACAATTGATTTTCATGAAATTTGTCTTTTTTCGGTAGAATAAATAGTTTAATAAAAAAAAACACTAAATAAAAAATGTTTAATACCGTTATTTCATATAGATTTATTGAACTTATTGAACTCCCCTCGTATGTAGTTTTCAATTTTGAATGTTTCAAATTTGTATTGTTTATCGTCATTTTAGATATTTAAATTTCAATTTTTTTCCTATAATTGTGAATTGTTAAATTTCGGATTTTTCGACTCGTTTCATCTACATCGATCATCGACTCAAATAAATATATCCACCAAAAAAATATTACATACGCCATAGCGAGTAACGAACCAGCGATACTTACCAGACCATGCTTTGCAGTTGCAAATCTAGCCATTCGACTAACGAGGATTGTGACGAGAGAATGTTTAACGTTCGGCATAATCGTCACATATAATTATACTAATTATTACGATACTTAAAATATAAAACAAAATGCATTTATAAAAAATGCAAAAGAGCAACTACCTGATTGAAATATTATAATATGCACGCAGTATGCACACACATAAATCAAATTTCCTACACTTACGGTTTTGGATTGTGTTTTTGCATAAAAATTGTACAAGTTGAAAAGAGATGTGCGAATACAAAAGGTCGGCAAAATAATATACATATTTACGATAGGTGGATCAAAGTTATGAACTAGTTTCATACATTTACGGAAGGCGCAGTAAGTTAGTAATGATTTATACCTTAGCAAAGACATGGGGTAACATGCAAATTTTTCTTTTACTCACACATATTGGCGCTTTTATCAGTGATTTTCGACAATTTCATTTTTTTGTTCATCTTAAGTAATCTGTATATGTTAATTTGTTGGTTATAACACAAATTAACATATACAGATTACTTAAGACGAACAATAAAATGAAATTGTCGAAAATCACTGATAAAAGCGCCAATATGTGTGAGTAAAAGAAAAAGTTTGCATGTTACCCCATGTCTTTGCTAAGGTATAAATCATTACTAACTTACTGCTCCTTCCGTAAATGTATGAAAGTAGTTCATAACTTTGATCCACCTATCGTAAATATGTATATTATTTTGCCGATCTTTTGTATGCGCACATCTCTTTTCAACTTATACAATTTTTATGATTAAACACGATCTAAAACCGTAAGTGTAGGAAATTTGATTTATGTGTGGGCATACTGCGTGCATATTATAATATTTCAATCAGGTAGTTGCTCTTTTGCATTTTTTATAAATGCATTTTGTTTTATATTTTAAGTATCGTAATAATTAGTATAATTATATGTGACGATTATGGCGAACGTTAAACATTATCTCGTCACAATCCTCGTTAGTGGAATGGCTAGATTCGCAACTACAAAGGATAGTCTGGTAAGTAGCGCTGGTTCGATACTCGCTATTGCGTATGTAATTTTTTTTGGTGGATATATTTATTTGAGTCGATGACCGATGTAGATGCAACGAGTGGAAAAATCCGAAATTTAACAATTCACAATTATAGGAAAAAAATCGAAATTTAAAAATCTAAAATGACGATAAACAATACAAATTTGAAACATTCAAAATTGAAAACTACATACGAGGGGAGTTCAATAAGTTCAATAAATCTATATGAAATAACGGTATTAAACATTTTTTATTTAGTGTTTTTATTCAACTATTTATTCTACCGAAAAAACCATATTTCATTCAAATCAATTGTTTCACTTAGTTTCTGTGAGTGATTTAAAACACACTTGTTTTGAACTTTTAAAAATATGGAAAATATTGAACATCGCGCTGTGATTAAGTGTAAAGGAAAATAATGATTCTAAGAATATCGAAAGAATAATGAAAAATGTTTACGGAGAAACTAGTCCGTCTTATAAAATAATATCGAAGTGAGTCCGTCTACTCAAACAATGTAGAGTCGCTGGAAGATGACCTCCGCAGCGAAAGGCCGGCAGACGCTGTTACTCACGAAATCGTCATTTTAATCGAGTAGCTTATATTGGTAGACAGGCAAATCACTATTTCAAAATTAAGTGTAATTTTAAATATATCTATTGGCAGTGTTAGCACAATTTTACACAATCAACTTAAGCTATCAAAAAATAGTGGCAATGAGGTTCCCCAAATGTTGCCTATGGACCAAAAATATATCGAGTTTAGTTATTTGTAATTTTAAGGTAATTTTTGAAATGAGGGAAGACGATCCGGTTAAATTTATAAACCAAATAGTCACCGGTGATGAAACGTGGATCAACCACCGAAGAAGTTTAATGTTCAACCATCTGCGGATAAGATAATGGCAGTAATTTTGGGATGCTGATGGAATTTTGATGATTGACTACTTACCTCATAAGACCACAACAACAGAGGCTCATTATGCGGATCTTTTGAAAAAATTGAAAAATGCTAACAGGGGAAGACGTCGAGGTCAAATCAAGCAAAAAATATTGCTTTTGCAGGACAATGCACCAGTTCATAAGTCAAATGTTCTACAAAAAGCCTTACGAGATTGCAAGTTCAATGAAACACGTCATCCACCTTATAGTCTAGATCTGACCCCAAGTGATTATTTCCTATTTACAAATTTAAAGAAAAAATTAGGTGGGTTAAGATTTTAAAATGACAGTGAGGTAATGTCGGCTGTAGAAGATTATTTTAAAGAACAAGAGAAATCATTTTATTTTGATTTAAGCGTAATAAGTTCATTTGCGTGGGTGAAGATTATAATGCAAAAAAAAATGTTTTTGAATAAAATTTTCCGTTTATAATTTAGATTTACCGAACTTATTGAACCCCACTCGTGGATTTAATTATTTAATTAGATTTACATTCAATTGGTTGCAACAATCCAGTGGTTATTTATAAAATGTAATAATAAAACGAAAACTATATAAAGGTAGATTTTTGTGAAATAAAAAATTAAAAGAATATTATTAAACTAAAGACCTGAAAATGCAACAAATCTTGTGATCAACTAAATAGAATTAAGTAATTAAACCCAGACGTAAATGTATTGAGTTTTCAACAAATTGTAAAATCTACTGGTAGATTATTAAAGATTATATAAGCTAACATTAAAAATGAGTTTTATAAATTTTATTGTAAATCTTTGAAACCGAATTAGCTTATCATTTCTTAAATTATTACTGACAGTGACATTCGAATGATTCAAGTTAACGATAGACATAGATTTTATTACTTTGCACAAAAATAAATGTCTATAAAGAAAAAATCTCTGAACAAGAAAGGACTGAAATAAAGGTGGATTAAGAACAATTCTAATACATTTTTTTAAATAATAAAAATAAAATAAAAATTTGATAAATTCTAGCACAGTGGGGCGGTATCTTCCAACAAACTAAACTTTATGATAATTTAGAATTTATTTTAATTTCATCAAAGAGAAAATAATTTTTATTTAGAACTTCCATAGAGTAGGCAGTTCATAAAATATACAGTTGTCTGATTATTGAAGTTAGATAATTATACAAAGTTTAACAATATGGCAATTCTTTAACATTGTATTATCATTTCATATAATTGTACATTTATTTAACGGTTTGAACAAGTTAATTTTTAAAACAACTTCAATATATTTAGGTTTTATTTAACTTTAACAACCGTATTTTTCATATCGGAAATTGATTTCCGTTTAATGTAAATAATTTAAGTTTACTTTTAAATTTAATTTGTTTGTCAAATCATGAGTAATCAAATAATTGATGATTCTATTTTTGAGTTTAACTGCAACCGGTGAAGTGTTTTCAATGTTTAATTTTAAAAGGTGTTACTATACTTAAAAGTGGATTTAAATTTTTTTTAATAATTCACTTTTTTGAAGTTACATTTCAATTTGATAGATGTGAAATTTGAATGGGAAACGTTAGAAGGCACAATAAGAATAGATGTCATACAATAAAGCTTGATATGTACAATATGAATATCAGATACGAAACTAAAGTCAAGCCACGTTGTAGTATTTTTTGACTGCAGCAGACCATTAGGCTTCATCATAAATATATACATAATCATCAAAATATGAAGGTAAACACAAATAGATTGATATTTATACCCTAAATATTAGTAAACAATTTTTATTTGATGCCAGATTATTGATTTCATCGATAAATACAGATCTGTTCAAAGGATGAGACCTATGAATAGATAGGATCGAAAACAAAATCGAATTATAATCAAAATCTACTTGTAAAATGTCAGCACTAATTGCATAAATAAATGCAATAGAGCTGTTCTATAAGTTATCATTTAAATAAATAAATGCCCCATTAGCTCTATATAAATCGAACTACATTTACCAAATCTTTTAAGACCTGTACTGGGATTTTCCACAGATAGATGAGAGCGATAAGACATCTTATTTTAACATCATTTTAACAAATAAATTTGCAGACTATCTCGTTTATACGACATTGCCATTTCTATTGCGATCTCAGCCAATTAGAATTATTTTATGGTCTATCACATTTATTCTATCTCACAACGAGAAATAGTAGCGAGTGAAGCAGACAAATGAGATCGCAATAAAAGAAATGATTTCGAATATGCGAACCAGGGTCCAAATTTAAAAATAAAAAAAAGACATGAACTCGCTTCTGGCTCGTCGAAATCCAACCCCCGATATATTATAATTCAGCAATAAAAAATCTGCAATCCATACCTTCGATAGTAGAATAATTTGGGGCGAAATACTAAGAGTAGCAATATTCAGTATATGTACATAATTAAATTACTATTTTTACTTGGCACGGAGATGCTCTATCCCCGATACTCTTTAATCTCATGTTGGAGTACATCTTTCGTAAAACTGAAACACCTCAGCGCAACATCTTATATCGCCAGTCCAATCAGGTGCTTGCATATGCAGATGACACATGCGTGATTGGACTGAATAGCAACGGAGTGAAAGAAATACTTGATCCGTTTGGAGAGTTTCCAGCTTCAGTTGGACTTCAGATCAATGAGTCTAAAACGAAATACCTGATCTCTGGTTTTAGGGACAATGGCACACCAGATTTTAGTAGTGGCCACCACACGTTTGAGGGAGTAAGGAGGTTCAAATATTTGGGTTCTCATATCACTCACGATAACAGTGTGGGATATTAAAGTGCGGCTGACAGCTGGCAGCCATGCTTTGTATCCTCTAAGGCCACTGCTAAAATCTAAACACTTAACAAGTGCTGTGAAGCTGAAGCTTTACAAAGCGTTGATCAGGCCCGTTGTTATGTTTGGATGTGAAAGTTGGGCGCTGACGGATGAGTATGAGAGATAGTTCCTTACATTTGAGAGAAGAGTCATGCGTGTGATTTACGGCCCAAAACGCGAAATAGATGGTATATACCGAGCTCTGTACAATATCGAGATCAGAGATCTCATGAAGATCCCCGATATCGTACATGAAGTAAGATCTCAGCGAGTACGCTGGCTCGGCCACGTTCTGCGTGCTGATCCGGAACGAATTGTACAGCGATCTCTGAAAGGGAAGCCACCATATGGTAGGCGCAGAGGTCGTTGTAGGCGACGATGGCTCCACGGTGTAGAGAATGACTTGGCTTCTTCAGGTTGTCTAGGACAGCATGAAGATCAAACCTAGGATCGAAACCGTTGGAGCCAGATTGTTGACTCAGTAAGGGGCCAGTAACGGCCTTTAAATACTGCTTATTATTATTATTTTTAATTAAACTTCGTTGTGACTGTTGACGTAACTTGAGAGGTTTGAATTTAAACTACTTGATGAGAGCACCAACATTATACATACATATTGCGATTTATGAACACTTATATACTTCTAGTCAGAACCGAGACCCAGAAGAAAATGCATAAAAAGTAAATGCGTGTTTCAAAATTTATTTGTGAGCATTGAAAATAATTTATTTAAGAATCCAAAACAATACTAGTGGTACAATACATAATGTTGTAACAAAAATAATGGATATCCTTAAATTGAGGGTTACTCAGTCTGGAACATCTATTCATTCTGGTTTGTAAGTTTATGAACTGGGATCATATTTTAGTCAGAAATCTATTTTTATATTTTTGAATTTATTCTGTAAAAATATTTGGTATGTATTTACGAGACCTGAATTACCTTAACAACCGCCAGAATAAAACAAATATTTCTAGCAGGATTAGCTACCAAAAAATTAAAAAAAAAATTCTTTTATTTTTGCGACGATCATGTGATTTGAAATTCTAATTTTTCAATTTATATCAAAATTATCAACGAAGCATTGTAATATTGGTGGTATTGATTATACAACATACACAAAATTTGGTACACCAAACAAGTTCAATTCGAATAGAAAAATCAAGAAAAATATTGTATAAACTCTATCTATCTATGTATGTATGTAAAATGTAACTTGTTTAATATTTTGCATCAATTTATTGTTCTTTGTCTTTTGTATATACATGCATATTTATTTAATATTTATGCTAGATGACTCTGATTTATATATATTTGCGCTAAATGGTTGTGGTTTGTTTCTATTCTATGGGGTAACCAAAATAGTACAAAAAAATATGCAGCTGCAATAAATGGCGTTTCTGAATTGTTTCATTTTTTTGTGAATCTTGACTAATCTGTATATTTTAATTTGTGTTAGTAATGATTTATACCTTAGCAAAGACATAGGGTAACATGCAAATTTTTCTTTTACTCACACATATTGGCGCTTTTATCAGTGATTTTCGACAATTTCATTTTTTTGTTCATCTTAAGTAATCTGTATATGTTAATTTGTTGGTTATAACCTATCCGTACGAAAATACTTTCATTCTGATGGTTTTTGTTTACCAAATATTTTTAAATATTTTTGTTGTTTTTTCCATATATATACGTACTTATACAATATACATATATACAATATATATATATATATATATATATATATATATATATATATATATATATATATATATTTATATATATATATATATATATATATATATATATGTATATATATATATATATATATATATATATATATATATATATATATATATATATATATATATAATATATATATATATATATATATATATATATATATATATATATATATATATATATATATATATATATAATATATATATATATATATATATATATATATATATATATATATATATATATATATATATATATATATATATATTTATAAACATAAAATACACAACAAAAACATTTAAATACGAGTACCAATTTGATTCACAAAACCAATCAGCCATAATTTGGTTTTATGTATATCGAGAAATAAAATTTAAAAAAATAAATTTTTCACAGAAAAGAAAGAATTTATTTATATTTTTTTAATAAAACTTAATTTTATTTTAAAATTTTTGAATATTTAATTAAAAAATTAAAAAATAAAATTAAGTTTTATTAAAAAAATTATTTTCATAGTGATTTCACTACCATGAATAGCACTCGATAAAAAATATTCATATCTCTTGATTTGAGGTTATAAATAAACGACAAAATACCACAAAATTCATCCAACTTCCTGATAAAATTCATTTCGCAGGGTGTAAAAAGACATATTTTATATCATAAATAAAAATAATATATCAGAAATATATATATATATTTTTTTGTTTTATTTTTACAATATCACTACATATACACGCAACGTATCGTTTATTATAATGTATAAAGTGTCTTTTTTAAAAATCAGCAGATTTTAAAAGAAAAATGAACCTTTTTATATAGACCCTGCGTCACGTGTTGCTCCACACAAAAAAAAATATTTCGCTTAAATACATTTCATATAATCAATATAATAATATTTCACCACGGCACGTGTTGCTACATATGCAAAAAAAAAAATCGATTAAATAAACCTAATATTTCAGCATATTTCGTCTGTTCTGATGACTTAGCAATCTTAAGCTTTAAATACCTGCGTTTTTCATTTAGTTTATTTATTGTGTTTTAATATTCAAGTGATATAAATTGTTTAAAATCTTAGCTGAAATTAAAAATGAAATATTTGTATTGTATAATACTGTCTATTTTGGTGTTTCACCTAAACAGAACATCGGCTAATACCTGGACAAGAAACAGCTTTCTTGATCGGAAAGATCAGAACCTGTTTCTTGTCGAGGAGTACAGGGAGAGACCGATAACAATTATAATGTCACCCCGTGTTACCCAGAACGTGCAGGTGCTTATACAGAGGGAACAAAGAAGAGAAAAAACCAAAAATAGAGAAGACCGACGTACTCAGACTGAAAAAGGCTGGGGAGTTCCAGATCGAGGCTGGGGCCGGCCACAGCGTCAGGAATTTTTCGGAAGCGGAGACGATTTATTTTTTAATTTTTAATTTATTGTATAAATTTTTTTTTTTTTTAATAATATAAATAAAAAAGACCTTTTTAAAATTTTAATTTTTACAGTAACAATTTCCTTAAATTTTTTAAAATTTTTAATCTTTGTATAAATTTTTAATAATATAAATAAAAAGACATTTTTAAAATTGTAACTTATTTATTTTTTTAATTAAAAATGATATCACCGTGCACCGTCCCCGTTAAAGAAACCTTACCACTTTGGTTGGTCGAGTTGTAAACATACGTGTTGCCCATATTCCCGATACTGCCAAACGATGTTTTACCTCTACCTCCTCGACGAGAATTATGCACCGTACCATAGCCTATTACACCTCCCTGCTCTACATTTTTTGACACCGCATACACATTTCCATAATCAGCCCGACGATTCGAAATTGTCTTTTTTGCTGGGGGATTTAATGCTTCGGGTGTCCTGGGACCGCTTTCTTTGTCTTCGGGAGAGTTGTGTCCAATAGAATTTGTGGTTATAGTTTCTTCCTCTGATTTCTCCTCCTCCTCTTCCTCTGATTCCACAAAACTTTCCTCTATGTTGCGGCCGTATACGGTGATGTATCCATATAAGTGCACCGCATTTTCGACCAAAATATATGTTCTAAACATCTTTTTATAATGTATATCGGCCGGATTCCGCTCGACAATATATAGATCGTCGTGCTGAAAAAGACAGAAAAATATATGTTATAAAAATGAATAAATTAAATTCTGGTTTGTTATTTGAATACTTACCGGTGAAAACTCGAGCTTAACCATAGTGTACCGTTGACTGTCCCCAATAGTTTAACACATGCTTTTGTGGTTCAAGACTAACTTCGGTAGCCAAAAATTTTTTTGTGAACAATTTCATCTCCTGCCTCCCTCTCGTAAAATTGGTTCACCACTGTGCATGTTCATCGAATCATGTTTAAATGTATGACGAAATTCTTTTTTCATATGTTTATAAAAGACGACCTTCACAATAATTATGTAAACATTGTATAAATGTTTAGTTTTTAAGATGAAAACCTGTTATTTATTTTTAATCTTTGACACTTTACGCGATTATATAATATGAACGGTCAATGCTTCTTTGATTTTATGAATAATAAAAAGTTAATTATAAACAAATGAGTTTTGATGAAGAATAAAGAATGTATTTGCTGAGCCAGCCAAAATAATCTCGAGCCAAAAAAAAAAAGAAGCTCAATGACGTATTTTTTTAATATTTATCATATGCAAACCAAAACTCAATTCAAGCTAAAGTTTAGCATATACACAAACCAAAACTCAATTAGAGCTGCTGCCACCTATTTAAAAAGAAGTCGTTTTAGCTAAAGTTTAGCCTATACACAAACCAAAACTCAATTAGAGCTGCTGCCACCTATTTAAAAAGAAGTCGTTTTAGCTAAAGTTTATCATATACACAAACCAAAAAAGCGCATAGTCGTTTACGAGCTTTTTTTGGCTGGGTTGAAACCATCCACTTTACACTACTTGTTCCTAAAGTGATTATTGTGTTTTAATTTGTATTTAATAAATAATCAAAATGTATAACCTTAAAAAAATTCTCATTGAGAAATATCGTGCTGAAAATGAAGCTGCTATCCCTCTTACTGTACATCAAGAGCAAAGGGGTATGGAATTGCCTTTTGAAATTATCTCGGAAATGGAGAAAAAATCAAAAAAATTCCAAATTGCGCGTCGTGAAGTGAAGTTCAAAATCTCAGACTTACCTGAAACTGAAACTAATCCTCTGTTTTGGATAAAAAATTCTATTAACGGAATTATAAAACAATTGTTTTCAGACAGAACAAAATCATTCCAACTATCACATATGCGTTATCAGAAATTAGAAAGTGGGGAATCGCCCATTGTTCATCGGGGATGGCGCATTTTCTAATTTTAGAAATCACATATCCGCTTTGCGCAATGTTCCTGAAGACAAAAAAAAACTAGAAAACTAGAATCGTCGTCCGTGTTAATCATATATTGTCGTTCATGTTAATTATATTATTTGCTGAAACTATGTAAAAAAAAAAAAAGATATGTAATAGTTTCATTTATTTTAGTGTACAAAATGCCTTTTTAAAAATCAGCAGATTTTAAAAGAAAACTGAACCTTTTTATATAGACTCGGCGGCACGTGTTGCTCCACATGCAAAAAAAAAAAATTTTTCGCTTAAATACATTTAATATTTCATATTTCGTTTGTTTTGATGACTTAGCAATCTTTATCTTTAAATACCTGCGTTCTTCACTTAGTTTATTTATTGTGTTTTTATATCCAGTTGATTTAAGCTGTTTTTTTTAAAAAACTTAGTTGAAATTAAAATAAAGAATAGTAAATAAAATAATAGCAAATAATGAATAAATATTGTTGGTGGATAATATTAGCTATTATGGTGTTCCACCTAAATAGAACATCAGCCGGTACAACATGGGCAAGAAACAGATTTTTTGATCGAAAAGATCAGAATTTGTTTCTTGTCGAAGAGCATGTGCATAACAATCATTATGGCACCCCGGGTTGTACAAAATGTACAGGTATTTATGCAAAAGGGAAAAAGAAGAGAAAACCCAAAGATGAGAGAAGACCGATGTACCCAAGTTGAAAAAGGCTGGGCAAACAACAGCATAAAGATAAAGAGTATTTCGGAAGCGGAGACTATTAAACTATAGAAATAAATAAAAAGCATTTTCAATTAAATTATTGAATACATTTATTTATGATATTTTTTTTGTTGATAATATAATTAAAAAGTCATTTTTAAAATTTTAATTATAATTTATTTTTTTAATTTTTAATTTTTGTATCATGGACCGTTAAAGAAACGGTACCACTTTCATTGGTCGAATTGTGGACATGTTTCCCATACTGTTGATACTGCCAAATGATGGTTTACCTAGACCTCCTCGACGAGAATTATGTACCGTGCCGTGTCCTATTATGCCTCCTTGTTCAACATTTTTTACCATAGCTTACAGATACAAAAACAAGACACTAAATTAAAAGAAATGTATGGGAAACAAAAAAGAGGTCTAGTAGACATAGGAGGAAAAATCTCAAAATTTTTAATAGGTACTATGGACTCTATGAGTACTATGCAATTTACAAAAATTTAGAAAACTTGAACAAGAACCAGAATAATATCATTAAATTAGAAAACCAACATATAGCCGTACTTCAATCAAACTGCGACGCACTCTACACTCCAACAGTTAAATTACAAAACTCAATTACTCAAATTACAGTCAACATCCCCACACAAGAACTAGCAACCTGCGAAACTATAATCGACGATAACTACGAATAAATAAAAGTATGCCAACTAATGCAACAGTTCAACACCATAGAAAACACCAACATCATATCAAACCTACTGTCATACCCAAACATGAATATAAAGAAATGCGAGACATTACCAACAGAACCAATAGAAAAAATTATCAAACTAGGAAATTCAAACACATGGCTATACTCCACAACAAAGAAAATAACAATGTCAGAAAACAAAACAATGATCGAGCTAGTAAGAGGCGACCCTGAATCACTAGTCGCAATAGATGGCCCAATATGGAAGCAAATCAAGGAACTAAGAGGAAAGTCATCACAACCAAAAAAACCAGAGACTGACATAGATGAAATGAGAGAAATAGGACAGGAAATTTATAACATGATCAAGGAAGTAAAAACCTATTCTAGCCTTTCATCTCTATAGAAGGAGCTTATCTTTATATAAGGAGCAAAAATATAAAATACGAATTGCCAAAAATTCAAATGGCTGTTGACAGTTTTAAAAAAAAAATTATATTCAATTTAAAATATCCGAAGAATCTATTAGGAAAAGTGTGACTAGTGGAACTGCAGTGAGTGCAAAGGTCTCTACTTATAAACGAGATCATTTAATCGAGGTAGTGGAAAAAGCTCATATTATTTGGATTGACGATAATGGTAAAAAGCGAATACCAATAGATACTAATGCTATAAAATACAAAGCATTACACATTTTTAACCACTTAAAGGAAAAGGAACCGACAACATCTACTATGGAATTCAGTGCGAGTAAAGGGTGGTTCGAAAATTTTAAAAAACGACACAACTTACATAACCTACAGCTTAAGGGTGAAATTGCTTCCGGTGATGAAAAATCAGCAAAGGAATATCCACAAAAATTGGATAAAATTATAAAAGACAACGATTACTTGCCCGATCAAATGTTTAATGCCGATAAAACCGGCCTATTCTGGAAGAGAATGCCTAAAAGAACGTATTTGTCGAAATCTGAGAAGTCTGCGAGTGGATTTAAAGCAGCTAAGGATCGGGTGACATTACTTTTTTGTAGTAACTCATCAGGAGATTTTATGTTAAAACCGTTATTTATTAACAGAGCCCAAAGGCATAATGAAGGTGCATAAACATTTAAGATGTACCAGTGCATTGGCGAGCTAATAATAAAGCTTGGATGACGTGTGCTTTATTCGAAGACTGGTTTCATAATTTCTTTGTACCTGAAGTCAAAACCTATTTAGCCAAAAAAAATCTTGAATTTAAAGTTCTTTTATTACTTGATAATTCGCCAAGCCATCCAGTAAATTTGCAACACACATTGAGTGTTTATTATACACAGTACACATTGAGTTTTTGCCTCCAAATACTACCTCGATGATTCAACCTCAAGATCAAGGCATAATCTCTACCTTTAAAGCCTATTATATAAGAAGATCATTTTCTGATGTTTTAAATCAATTGGATGAAAATTCTCAACTTACTTTACCTGAAGTGTGGAAAAAATTTACGATACTTAAATGTGTAAAACATGTTGTAGCAGCCTTCGCTGAAATAAAAAAAAGCACTTTGAATGGCTGTTGGAAAACAATATGGCCGGAAGTAGTATCTGAAAATAATGTTGTTCCAGCCACAGAAAATGTTTTTGAAAATATCATCGACCTAGCGCATTCCATCGGAGGGGAGGGATTTGATGATCTTAATATTGATGATATTGATGAGTTGTTCGAGGATAACGAAATTACGAATGCTTATCTGTTAGATATGGTGAATCGGGCACCTAATGTTATTAGCGAAATCAGTTCCGATAGTGATAATGCACCAGAACCATTTACTGTAAATATAGTAGGTGCGGGACTAGGTAGGCAATTACAAACGCACTTTTTAAACAGAGATCCTGCTAATGAACGAGCTACGAAATTTCAAAGATCAGTGAAAGCTGCTCTTTGTCAATATGAAGAAGTGTTCAAAGATCTAAGCCAAGGCAAACAAATGTTGATGACTGATTTCATAAAGTCAACAAAAAAAAACTCTGCTATCACTACTGAAGTCGAAAATGGACCCAGCGCATCAAATCGTGAATTGGTAACCAAACCAAACCAAGAAATTTCAATTGATGAAATTTCCATCAGCGACTCTGATAGTGATCTTATTGTGGCGAAGAAAAAACAAAGGCCGATCATAGATTTTGAAACCTCTGATGAGTAGCTTGACTGTTTTTTTTATTATTTTCTTTACTTGTCAATTATATGTCAAATATTTTGTTTTAACAAATGAATGCTAAAAATATATTTCTTTAAAATTAAACATATGATTCGTAATTTATGAATTTCAGCACTCAATATTAATTGGAACCAATCCCTTAGTTTTGCATGAGATATTTGCCTTGAATTACGCGGTGTGCAGGAACATATGTACGATTTTTCTTTATATTCTTTGGCTCGGTTTACGCGCTCTAAACTGTAGTTGAACGTATCTTCTAAGTTTGTATCAACGCTTTGTCTCGTTTTACGAGGGATGGGTGTATATATGTATTTTATATATATTATATATTTTATTATGTATTTTATATATGTATGTATATATCCTATACATATTTATACTTATTATTTATATAATTTTTGTTATACCGTTATAATTTTTTATGTTTGTTGGCTTAAATTTGAATTAAATAAAATAAATTTATTAAATTTTACTTTGTTGACTTTTATTTGAATAAGGCTTATTATATTATTTTAAATATATATTTAGTAAGTTTAAATAAATTGGTTTAGCTGATTCAACAAAAGAGACCCGTCAAACGAAATAAACATTTTCGTTCAAATAAATGTAATTTTCATTTACTACTACAAAAAATAATTGTTATGAGGAAAATAGGATTCTTTTTACTAAATATATTTCACTTTTATAAGAAATCTATAATTTGTTTCCCGTAACTAAACACATATGCAAAACAGATAAATTACTGTTTATTATTAAAAAACATTATTTTTTATAGGAAGTAAATTTTATTTGTATTTAATAAAGTTTTCTCATTCACATGATTTATTTGTTTAAGAAAAGTGCCATGTTTCTATTAACGAAAAGTTCTCGTTACCCAAAATTATATTAAGGGTAACTACGATTTTTGTTAATAATACCTAGAGTTTTTTTTTCAGTGTTTTTCAGAGGACCAGAAACAAAAATTAAACATCAGCATCATAAACAATAAAACCACCCATGACCGACATGGACCGTAAATAACCGCGTACGGGACACATTATAAAAAAAAATTAACTTTTTCTTCAGCGAACCAAATATGTACTAACATTCGAAGAAGAACAGGCTAAAGATTTAAAAAATAAAAAACTTAAAAAAAAAAAAACTAACACATAATTGAGAAATAGTTAAGATAAACGTAGCATAAGCATAAATAAATTCAGTGTATCAAAACAAAAAATTAAACATTCTATAGATAAAAAAAAAAATAAAAAAAATTTAAGTCATAACCAGGGTTTGCAGACCGGGTTTACTCGGGCTCAAAAACTCGGGTTTTTTTTCAAATGTGATGAACCCGAAAACCCGTTTTTATTTACTGAAAACCCGTTTTTTTTTACTAAAACCCGGTTTTACGTTTAAAAATAAATTTTATTTAAATTAAATTAAATTGCAAAGACGATACTTACAAAACGGCACCAATGTTAAGGGTTTGCAGGTGGAAAACCCTGGATATTCGTTAATTTTCTGAGGACGCAAACCCGAATTTCTATTCCTGCGTCCCAGATTTTTTTTGTTAAACGAATAACTTTTCAGTAGGTATTTAATTTAATTTTATACATTTTTTCCTTACACTCATGATTCGAAACAAAAGAAACAAAGTAAATGCAAAATAAAATAAAATTAAAAAACACGAAAAAACACGATGCGCAAAACAAAAGGAAAAATGAACGGTTCCTGTTCCTTAAACAAATAAAAAAATTGAAATTAGTAGCCAAAGCTTTTTAGTATCAAAATATACTTGCTATTGAGCTGAGTAAATTATTAATTTTTCTTAATATTATTTTAAACCTTATTACAATTGTGCTTGAGAACTGGTTAACGTGAATTTTGGTAATGTAAGTAGATAATTAAAAAAACTGATATAAATTGTAATATACTAATTAATTGTTTGTAATTATTTAATTTCAAATACATATCCCACAATACGCGTATGGAAACATTTTACCAGAACCGGAAGAGAAGAAAAAGCAACCTGTAAAATATGTCTGAAACCTATTCAATGTAAAGGTGGTTCAACGTCAGCTTTAAAAAGGCACATAAAACCCATACATAAAATTGAGAGTGACGATGAATCAGCAGAACACCATCGAGGAAAATAACGGATACTAATCAATCAATACTATCATTTACCAAACGTAAAACGTTGGACGAAATTATTTCACGATTAGCGGCTGACGATGGACTTACTATTCGGCAAATTACTAGGTCTAAGTTTATTCGAAAAAGTGATGACTCACCTAAAATCTGAGAATAATCATTAATTTTGCAAAGGCTTAAGAATTGGAAATGAAACAGGAATTGAAAGGTGAGAACGCAAAATATTCAGTAACTTTTGATGAATGGACTAGCTCCAAAAGTCGGTGATACTTAAATGTAAATTTGCACAATTCAAATTAAAAATGTTTTAATTTAGGCCTTGTACGAATTTACGGGAGTTGTGATTCGCTGAAAATCAAGCAGTTATTAACCACAAAACTTTAAAATTTTGCTATATTTTGGTCAGACATCATAGCGACAGCATGTGACGGTGCAAGCGTGAATCTTAAATTTGGCAGAGAATCTGAATCAGAAATCATCATTTATATTAATCATAGGATACATTTGGCTGTTTTAGACGCAATCATTAAGAGAAAAACATCTAAAATACATACTAATGTTGCTAGTTCAAATAACGGAAGTGGCACCGACGATGAATTGATTCTGCTGAGGAAAGTACCGACGACGAAAATATAGAAATAGATTATAATCATGACAAACTTCACAATTGTATTGAAGCAACGAGTACAGTTAAATTTTTTATAAATTCACCCGTTCGTTACACATGTTTACAAAATTATGTAAAGGAAAAATTCAACAAGGAGCTGATATTAATGTTAGATTGCATGACTCGTTGGAGTTCCATTTTAAATATGGTAGAACGGTTTATAATTTTATTCTATTGTGTAAAACTAGCTCTGAAAGACTTGGAACTATTGAAAGATTTTCGAGATCTATCACCAATTAAATTAGCGGTTGAAGCATTAGAACGAGACGATGCCACTCTGATTACAGCAGAAACAGTTATTGTTTTTATGTTTAATAAAATTGAAATTTTGAATTCGAATAATGGACGAAAACTACTAGATGCGCTCAAACTAAGAATAATAGATCGTAGAAATGTCAATTTAACGTCATTGACACATTATTTAAGAGACCCGTCTAGTTGGAACAAACACACAGATAACCTTCCGTATAGTACAAAATCTCAAGTCTTGGAGTAAGAAGGAAAATTATTTAGAAGGGTGTTTAATGTTACAAGTACTACAGAAACCGCCGAGGCTTAATCTAAAATTATTTAAGATACGTGATTCATTTGGACAAAAAAGTCAGCAAAGATACTACGAAAATTCAAAGGTAAATTTGAATGTTTTGAGTGATGTGTTAGGTTAGGTTTCAAATTTATTATGAATTTACTTCAATTTTTTGTTTTAACAACCTTTTTTGATTAATTACAAATAGTATTCTCCCAACTTCTAAATTAGCTAGTATATCAAAATTTAACTAGGAGTTATATTTATGTATGATTTTAGATCGACTGAGACAATTCTCAATTTATCAGAATTTAATAGTACTAGTGAAGACGAAACAGTTGCCAAGAAAGCCAAACGGCCAGCAAGAGCTTTTCGTAAGCAGTGGATTGACGATTTTCAATGGCTAGAGTGCCGCAACGATTGTGCATTTTGATAAGTATGCGATACTCGGCTTACCAACATTAAATTTCATATGGTAAGGCATAACGCGTATGTCGCAAATAAAAGACGTTTTACTTTGAGCAAACTGACTCCTATTAAAGAAGTTTTTGCAAACACAGCTAAATCGGTCTTAGAAACGCAAATAAAACAAGCCGAGCTAATAATGGTAAAGTTCTGTTTGATGCATCCGTTTACCTTACAGTTTGATGGATTTTTTACAAAATCTACCGGATTCAAAAATCGCCCAAAATATAAAATGTGGCAGGACAAAATCACATATTTTGGTAAAAAATATTCTTGGAGAACAACGACGGCTAAATTAAGTTTAATAATTATGCATGTTATATTAATGCCTCCCACCTGTAATTTATTGATTTCGAATTGGAAGAAATCATTCTATGTTTTTAAAAATGTGGAGTTTTCCCCGTTTTTTAATTCTGAGGTGGTGAAGAAAATAATTTTCTTCGGGGAGTCCAAGTTTGTCTATCGAGCGGAACGGATCACGGATCCGTGACGCGGGACAGTTTTTTTGTCGAAAAGTTAAAGTTTGTCTCCCAAGCAGAACGGACGGCGGAACCATCACGCGAGACAGTTTTTATTTTGTCAAATAGTTCGAGGTTGTCCAAAAAGCGCCGAGGATCACGGATAATGGCAAAAAATTCAAAGCACAAATTCTGCATGAATTGTTAGCTAAACACGGGGTAAAACACATGTTCACACCAGTATATTCTACCCAATCCAATGCCTCCGAGAGAGTTAACCGCTTTATCCTTGCCGCAGTACCTGCATATGTAGAGGAAGATCACCAAGCCTGGGATCAGTATCTACCACAGATTGCTGGAGTATTGCGTAATACTGTGCATAGGGGTACTACTTTCTTACCTAGTGTTTGGTCAGCATATGATCCAACACGGGTCCCAGTATGCACTACAGCGAGTCTTGGGCGAAGCAGCACTAAGCACCCATGAGGTAAAAGGGAAGACAGACCGACTAGGATTAGCAAAGAAACTCGTGTTGTTTCACCTACAACAGGCTTCTCGAAACAATGCTCAGAGATATAATCTGTGGTCAGCAAATCGGAAGCTGGAAGTAGGACAAAAGGTATATGTCCGTAATTTCACCCAGAGCAATGCGGCCCAAGGGTACTCGGCCAAGCTGGCAAGAGATTCCTGCTGCCAGTCATTCACCGCCGAGTGGGAGGCGTCGCATTTGAGCTGTCTGATGAAGATGGCAAAACCCTGGGTGTCTTCCACGCTAAGGATATCCGGCTCTACGATGAGGGCACCAGAAGATAGAACATCTCAAGAGAACTATGTTTTTCCTTTCAGAAAATGACTGAGGTATATGTGATGGCAAGCAATGGAGTTGTACAAAAGCCATCCAGAAGTGTGATTTCGCTAAACGAATACTGGAGTAGGCGGCCGATCACGGTAATAAGCAGTCACGAACGGGAGGTGGTGGTGATAGAAAAAGGAGGGAAGAGTCGTCGTTTGCAGCAAGATATCAAGGAGCTCGTGCGCATACTGGGTCTCTGTGTGAGGCCTGGAGACAAGGCCAAACTCCAGGTCAAACTGGAGGAAGCTCGGAGGCGGCGAGCCCAGCTGCAGCGGGAGAAGAATCAAAAGAAGAAGGGTCGATCTCAGGAGAGCACGGGGGATGAATAAGTTTTACGTTTCCAATTTTGAGTTTCACTTTGTCAGTACAATGTCTAAAATATTGTAAGCAGGCAATGTAATGGTTAGGTGAAGGCTGGGTCATCTCTACCTCATCGGATATGAGGTTAGACACCTCAGTAGTTAACCATTAAATTCAATCAGAAAACTAGAATAAGTCACAAACAAATAAATGTACAATGTAGAAATAAAATTTAAAAAAAAATTTTAGTAGTAGAAATAAAGGTTGTTTTAAGTAAGGCATACTAATTCGTTTTAGGCTAACGTAGAATGTGGAAAATACTAGCCATTTTTCTCTTGGGGTTGGTAGTGAACGCTGATTTGGGCGAGTACCTGCAGTTTAAGCAATTTGATAGCGAGCCAGGGATCTACTTTGAAGAACTAGGACGCGCATCTTTATCCACCAGTGATTGGAAGTTCCTAATCTACTATAACCTGACAAGTTTTTGGCAGGAATGGGAACTGCTGCAACAAACCCTGTACCGTCTGCAGAAGGTATGTTTGGAGTCCAACAGGACTAATGAAACATCTTATGTTCGAAACTGCCCTGAAATACTTCAGCCAGTCGAGCACTTGATGCTGAACCTGAGAAACAGCAACCTAATATTATAAGTTCCTGCCGCTCGAGTGAAACGGGCACCTTTAGATTTTGTGGGTGGCCTGTTGGGGGATCTGTTCGGCGTTGTTGTGAAACAACTGCTGACCACTCCAAAGAATACCATAGTAAAATAAAGAAAACGCCTGAATGTCGGTTAGATAAAATTATAATTTAAATTCTAAGGCGGAAACAAATTGAAATAAAAAAAAAACGAGCACACATTTTATGGTAAACAGTAATAACCTAAATATTAATTGAATATAAAATTGCAAAACGCAATTTGGCAATTAATATTAAAACATTAATATGTGTCAATTTATAAAAACAAAAATAAGTCAATAACAAAA
Source organism: Tipula unca (assembly GCA_951394425.1). Lineage (NCBI taxonomy): Eukaryota > Metazoa > Arthropoda > Insecta > Diptera > Tipulidae > Tipula > Tipula unca. Next base: position 2,599,324 of record OX596383.1, on the reverse strand, counting down.
ATTTGACATAGAATATTTAGTATATATAATTCCAAATTTTAGTCGATAAGAGAGTTCCAGTTCCCGTTTATAATTAAAATAGTCAGTTAATATAATTATTCCATAAAATCAGTCAGTTCAATTAAATTCTTTATTCATTAGTAGTTATTTGGTTTGTTAACTTTAATACAATCAATTCAATAAACAGTTAAAATAAAACTTTAAAAGTAGTGTTCTTATTTCCAACAAGAATAACCACCATATTTCTAGTAAGTATAAACCAAAAAACAAATTATTGATACTGTCATAGCCCCCACCCATCAATAATAAAACCCAACCTACAAACACAAAGACACCGATCCAGTAAACATTGATGAGCGAACCTCGTATAGCAAAACGAGGAGGAAAGTAATAAGAGTGTTTTAGCGCTCCTACTCCCCTAGCGGCATTTGTCTACTGAGATCTTTTCTCCAACTTACAAAAATATCAAATTGATATTTCTCTCTGCACTTATCAAGCACCGGGTATTTAATTATAACATTATAGTTTGTGAAAAGCATTCACATAAAATATAACAGCGTGTTGGACCAACATCGCGATGCCCAGGAGTATAATCGGCAGCTCCAGGAACTGGCAGCAGGGATTTTGCAACAACAACAGCTTTTAAGAAAACAGACACAGATACTGGACATAACGGCTAGTATAATGGGAAAGGAGGTGAGGCAAATGGAGCAGCGGTACCGGATTTTGCATGAAGAGATTGTTGGAGTCTTAATGCATGAGTAATTCACTGATGCACTCCTCCAGCTAACATCAGTCATGTTCTTATTTAAGGATGTACAAAGCGAGCTGATAAGTATGCTATCAGACGTCCATCACGCACAAGCTAGCATACGATTGATAGCCCCATCCCAATTTGAGAACAATTAGTGACACTGCAACAACACCTACCAAGCACGACCCGAGCCCGGCATACAAGCAACATTGGGCACAAATATACCGGCTGCTAAACTCTGGCTTTGTGCAAGACCAAATTATATTTGAAGTCCGACTCCCATTATTGCAAAGAGAGGAATTCCAGGTACTGAGAATTATACCGGTCCCAACGCGCCAGGACGACAAATTTGTTTTTATAAAACCAGAGTTCCAATACACACTGGTGAACAATCAAAGATCATGGTACATTCCTTCCACTAGGGAGGCCCTAATGAATTGTAAAGCTTGGGATGAAGGCTCGGCCATCTGTACACCGAATGGCCCAACATACAACATGGGAGCCAAAGAGATGAGTTGCGAGATGGCTCTCCTGAGACATGCAAAGACCCCTCCCGGGCAATGTCGTGTCGAAGCAGTGTTTCCTACCATTTATCTCCATCAATTTCAACAAGGCACCCAATGGATACTTTTGTTGAATGAAAAGAGATGAAAAAACAACTTTCGATTTAGACTGCGAAAAAAGAATTCAGCCAGTAACTTTACAAGGCAGAGGAATTCTTACTAACACTCCAGAGTGCTCCTTAAGAGGGCGGTCAATGCTAATAACGAGCCGAGCAATGTATGTGGCAGCAGAACACACCGGGTTTATACCGACTTTTAATCTATCACAGGAAATCCGATCTCGAGAAGTAGCTGTTAGTTCGGATAGTCTAGATATGGAGTTATCTGGGTTGCAACAAACTATAGCTGACCTTAAGCAGGAGGAACCATGGTCGGGAGTAGATTAACATCACATAGGTAACTACTCTCTGACGGCGGGGTTGTTCATACTCGCCATCATACTCATAGTCCTGTGGTGCAGAAGAAGGGTGACATGGCAGAACATATACACCAGAAGGATGCAGCCACCAGTGCACGTCAGTTACCAACAGCACAAAGGAATATGTGTAAGCTCAGCATCTGATTAAGTCCACACCAGCTCCAGTATACGAATGTGCCTTAGTCCTTATCAATATGTAAATGTATCTAAGATTAAAATGGTTTAAAATATAAAAATAAAAATAGGTCGTGGGGTGTCCGCCACGTTGGGCTACCCTGTTACCAATTAATCATCTGTCCCCATAAGTAGTATAGGTGGGAATGGTGACCAATCCATGACGTTGATTTAAGCTAATTTTATTTTAAAAACTTAGTTGAAATTAAAATAAAGAATAGTAAATAAAATAATAGCAAATAAATAATGTATAAATATTGTTGGTGGATAATATTAGCTATTATGGTGTTCCACCTAAATAGAACATCAGCCGGTACAACATGGGCAAGAAACAGATTTCTTGATCGAAAAGATCAGAATTTGTTTCTTGTCGAAGAGCAGAGACCCATAACAATCATTATGGCACCCCGGGTTGTATAAAATGTACAGGTATTTATGCAAAAGGGAAAAAGAAGAGAAAACCCAAAGAAGAGAGAAGACCGACGTACGTCTTTTTTTGATAATATAAATATAAATAAAAATTCATTTTTAAAATTTTAATTATAATTAATTTTTTTAATTTTTAATTTTTACAAGTAATAATTTCCTTAATTAATTGAAAATGGTATCACCATGTACCATTAAAGAAACGGTACCACTTTCATTGGTCGAATTGTGGACATACATGTTTCCCATACTGTTGATACTCCCATATCCAACAGAGCACGAGATCTATTTTCATGCCAGCGATTGGGTGGTCCCAAACACAGGCTGTAACGGTTGCCTGTCAACAAGGTATTGGAAAATTTTTGTAACTTTTTAACAACATGTTCCTCAATGTATAAAGGCAGGTCTGCATAATGGAGGGTGAGAGTAAGCGCAAATCCTCTGCCAATCCAACTGTTGAATCCAATTTGGATTCTAGCGGCAGCGATTTGGATTTTGAAGATTCTGGAAGCAGTGATCGTATCTATGATACCGAAATTGGACCATCTGAATTCTCAGAAGTATTAGATTTGCAATATATTGCAAACGTTGAAGTATCCGATAATGAAATATGGATTGATATCGAGCCTGAAAAAAATGATATTGTATTTACGGGTGCTGAAGAAATATTAATAGATCTACCATCCAATGCAGAACCAATTCAGTATTTTTTGCAAATGTTTGACGATGATTTAGTGGCAAAAACAGTAACGTGGACTAACGCACGTGCTAAAATTATTTATGCTCATAAACGACTACGAGCAAAATCAAATTTTAACCGGTGGAAAGACACAACATCTCTCGAGATTAAGCAAGTGCTTGCTCTGTGCCTTCTTATGCCATTAAATAAAAAACCCACATTACAAAATTATTGGAGCAAAAGCGAGCTGTACGTCCAAAATATTTTTGGTCAAACAATGGGTCGAATACGATTTGAAAATGTGTTAAGACGTATGTGTTTTTATGATGAAACAAAGGTTGACCGTTCAACTCGACTATACAAGATTCAAAACGTTGTAAACCACATTTTGAATAACATAAAAAACATTTATAGACCACCAGAAAATTTGTCTTTGGATGAAGCTTTATTTTTGTGGCGGGGAAGACTTTCATTTCGACAGTATATTAGAAACAAAAGGCACAAGTATGGTATAAAATTTTACGAGCTATGTACGCCAAATGGGTTTTTGATAAATATGCTTATTTATACCGGAAAAGGGACGGTATCAAATGAACACGGTCATTCATATGGTGTAGTTAAAGAACTTATGAAGGAGTATTTAGGAAAGGGACATACACTCTATATGGACAACTATTATTGCAGTGTCGGCCTGGCAGAATTTTTAGTTGATTCTAAAACAAATATGTATGTGTGGAACTTTACGAGCAAACAGGATGCGAAACCCGTCATATGTTATAAAACGTAAATTAAAAAATAAATATTATTGTCACGTGTTAATGATATCTTCAAAACACAACGCCGACATCGTGAATCGAAAACAAAACGAAATACAGAAGTCACCAAGCCAAATATTATTGCGGACTATAATGCTTATATATCGACAGGGCTGACCAAATTATCTCATGCTACGCTTGTCCAAGACGCTCGATCCGCTGATACATGAAAGTTTTTTTCCACTTGCTGGATATTTGCATTTGGAACTCGTGTTGGATGTACAACAAAATAAATTTAGACCGAAATTTGCCTTTGATTGGAGTTCCGAGAAAAAATTATCGAGTCTTATTTAGGACAACCTTCAGCCCAGCAATCTAATTCTAGTTCAATTATGGGACATCCAATAGTGGGAAATAATCCAACAATGGGACATTTCCCAACCGTGGTAAAGAGTCACAAGAGATGTCGCCAATGTAGCAAAAGTGGTAAGAGGACTGCGACCAAATACGTTTGTTGTGTGTGTAAATCCGAGAAATGAAGACGAGGAGATTGGATTGTGTGCATATCCATGTTTTAGTATTTGGCACACTGAATAAATTTTCAAACTTTTTATTTTTTTATTTATTATGATTTATGAAATTTGTAATAGTCACTCGAATTACACTGTGTTTTTATGTTTAGAATAAAATATAAATGTAATATAACCATAAAATGTTTGATTTCAATTATAATTTATAATTCTATTGCAGTATTCCAAAGACATATATCACTTATATGTGTCGCATATACTATACAAACTAGAGACTCAGGCCGCGCAAACATGACAAAACACCATCCGTAGACTCATGTCACACAAATGTGTCGCATACATTGTACATACTTAAGACTCATGTCGCATATACGTAACGTATGGGCATTCAAAGACTCATGTCACATATATGTGACGGCTTGTTGTCCAATAAACTCATGTCACACAAGAGCGACTTGTTATTGCTTGTTTGGTAGCTTTTTCTGAATATCAAAAAAATGGTTGAGTGGCGAACGTGTTAAAAGCATAATCATTCATCTACTAACTATAAAAGCCCAATTGGTGACGGGTTTGCCAGTAAGCATAGTGTACGCATCGTCTTCCCTTCTGCTGGCAACGCGTTACCAATACAACTACTTACTAACCACTGAGTGGGCAGACGTAGCGTCTACCACTCACATAATCCTGTTTTCTTTTTTTTTACTTTCGTCTTTCTCCTCCATTACCCATCATGGTAATGGATCGGCACTAAGCCGCTCTTGAACGACAATGGTCGGATCACGTCATGGGTTCCACAAAGTACTTGTGGGTCCGAATTTTCCTCAAAAAACCTGTCTCTCTTTGTATGCTTTGGCCATACACCCGCGGTTAATCTAGGTCTTATACGTTTCCACCAAAACCCACAACTAACATATCCCTACCGACTTGAGCTACAGGTTAATGCCGCGGTGGATCAACGTCTAGGACAACTTCTATGTAGCTGAGGGCGCCCAAAAATCGGATTGGTGATGGTTCAGAACCATCCGAATCAAAGTTTTTTTTAAATACCTTTTTCCACTTTAACCTGGTATTTATCCGCTCCACAGGAAGGCACCAGTTCTCTCGTGTTAGCCCGTGATTCTCCATAATTTGTTTTGTAGGGGTACCGTTTTCAGCCAGTACCGCCTCAACTCAGTGGTCGGATTCAGGTGAGGATGTATGTGATGGGTCGTGACCGAGCCAATGCCAGTAGCATTACCCGCGGGGTATTAATGACCTGGCATTGTAGTAAGGCGTCCGCAGCACATCACAGCCTGATAACAACAACACTGAGTTGCCATTAGATTTCCTCAGTCGTAAGTCAATTTGGTGTTGTATTTCTTAACACAAATTGCCCTATAATTGATTAAAAATATGAATTCCCAAAATCATACAACATATAGTTAGGTTTCGCGTTTATTTTCACTTCAGTTTTTATATCAAATTTGCATCCTTCGGGATGGGTCTCGCAAGTCCACCAAAAGTAGTTTTAGTTGCGTCCTGGTCATGGCCTACCGGGTTGTTACACTTAGGTTCCTCTAGTGGACGAGTGTCTGATTCCAAGTGGGAACATAAACCCGATAGGTGCATGAACGTATGTTGTGGGAATTCCTAACGATAAACGGCGGTTTATCGTTGCCAATGATTAAGGCACAGCATGTCTTTGTCACTCTCACAGTTGAGAACCTCCATGATGGAGTAGATTACTGACTGTGGCTACGAGGACAAGCATGTAGGTCATGATCATTAGGTAAAATTATGAACATGTACTAGTTATCTACCATAGCAATGTAGATCGCTCGAGGATAGCTTAGAACCATTGCGAGGTTGGTAAAATAACAACAAGTTCACTAAAATTAACAAACCATTTCAAACCTTTCCTTTTCCCAGTTTGACCCAACAATTTTTTGTTTGCATTCGATGGCGTGAGATCATAGTCGTTCAACATCATAATCGTTTAACTAATTTTTTTTTTTGTTTAAATTTAGAATAAATATTGTAGTAAGTAAGATTAAGTACCCAGAATGGATTTTGGAGTAGATAAGCTCGATGATGAAGAGCTTAGAATAGAGTTCGAGGTCCAAGGGTTGACGGACAAAGCCAACCTAGAGGTAACCGGAGCTCTAAAGAAGGCGCTGGTGCGTAAATTTGAGAAAGAGAGGGAAGATTCGTTCCACATTCCAATCAAACCGCACCTGGCTGCTCAAAAGCAGCCACAGCGTGAAGTAGAAGCCTGCATCAAGAGAGAAATTGGAGTATGGCTGCCTGGGGCGGTGGCCAAGCTTGTGCATCTCCAGGGTCGAACCAACCGACTCAGTAAAACCCCGAAGATTATTGAGATGTCAACCGGTCTAAGGAATGCCATAGAGGTATGTGGACAGGTGGCATCCAGCATGAAGCGGGGGAAGCTTACGTTGGAGCAAGCACAAGCTCGGTTGGAGGAAGTCGTAATAGAGTTGCCCGGTCAGGGACAAGCCCAACCTCCAGAAGAACCGCCAGCTAGGATAGTTCACGGCCCAGCAGGGACCTCATACGGGATAACTCGCTGGGTAATCCATTACCTCCTGGCGATGAAGACCAACTTGAGGACCTGTTGGACCAATTTCATCTAGGGGAGGAGATGTGTAACCTCCTGGCTTTGGGTCGGTAAAGCGCTACATGGCACACTATGAAATGGGGATAGCAATCAGTGGTTAGGCCGGTTCCGTATTTATGTAGCGCCTACTGCCATGGTACAAAAAAAATCATCTAAACAAAAAAAGTGTGCACTTTAACCAATAGAGCAAAATAAACAGAGAAGTAACATAAATTCAAGGACAACTATACCTTCCCATAGAGTGACCACTCGATCATCCCATTATTTACCGTTTAGCATTGACCGTTCATTATTTTAAAGGCGGTCAAATATGTATAACCATCGACCAAGATGGACAGGCTTTCATTATAAAATTCAAAAAAAAAAAACATAAAAAAAATAAATAATTGCCAAAAAGCAAACTACTAATATGCCGAGCTTTCCACTCCTACATACTCAATCACACTACTAAATAACTAAGATTACTTAATAATAAATAAATTAAAAAAAATAAACAAAATTATATCACCAAAATATTTTGTGATGTCCTCCGGCGAAGTGGGTTGACCCTTGTTCAGTTCGAACAACCTCACCGTAAAGGTTTTTTTTTTTTTTTTTTTAAATGCTGCCAATGGCTTTATTCTTGAATCTTTCTACAAAAGAAACTAACAAGAAGTATTCAAATCTTAAGCTAAAATTATTACATATTTTAAGTCTTAACCAATGTTAATACTTGTTATTGTGCTCACTATTTAATTAATTTAGATTACATTTATATGTAAAACCTAAACATTTAATATATTTACATGTTCATCAGTCCAAGTGGATCTGCTCTTTTAAGTCGCCTAAATCGCGGCTGTTTTAATATATCCCTGGCCAATTCATTGGGATGTGTCTCTAGTTTTGAGTAATATTTCGAACTGAATTCTTTAATGGTTTCTTTGATAGTTTTAATTCCAAGATCATCGTGTATATTACTATTTCGAATGTACCACGGAGCATTGGTAATACTACGAAGTATTTTTGCTTGGGTTCGTTGCAGGAGTTCTCTGTTTGACGCGCTGGTGGATCCCCATAACTGAATACCATATGTCCATATGGGTTTGATTATCACTTTGTACAATAAAACTTTATTGGCTAATGACAGCTGAGATTTTCTTCCCATCAACCAATACATTTTGGAAAATTTTATTTTTATTTGTTTTCGCTTTGCTTCGATATGATGTTTCCACGTTAGCCTTCTATCCAGGTGCATTCCTAAGTATTTGACCTTGGTTTGTTGAGGAATATTTATATTGTTTAATTCCACTGGTGGGCAAGTGCGTTTGTTAAGCGTGAATGTGACGTGAGTCGATTTGTTTTCGTTCACTTTTATGCGCCATGTCTTCAGCCAGTTTTCGATTTTGTTTAGATGATTCTGTAATTCCTTTGAGGCAGTTTCGGGATTACCGTGTGACACCAGGACGGCCGTATCATCGGCAAAGGTTGATATGACTACCTTGTTGGTTACAGGTAGGTCAGCTGTGTACAGCAAGTATAATATTGGACCTAGAACGCTGCCTTGTGGAACACCTGCGTTGATATCATTTAAACAAGTAGTTGCATTATTTTGTTTAACCAGGTACTGCCTTTGAAGGAGATAGTTTCCCAGAACTGAGTGAAATTTCTTCGGTAGAAGTCCTTTAATTTTGTATATTAGCCCATCATGCCAAACTTTATCAAAGGCTTGTGCAATGTCCAAGAAGGCAGCAGAACAATATTTCTTTTCCTCAAAGGTGTTTTTGATTGCATTTACGATTCTGTGTACTTGTTCTGTGGTACCATGTTGGTTTCGGAACCCAAATTGATGGTCTGGAATAATATGCCGTTCTTCTAATACTGGTTTCAATTTCGTTAGTAACATTTTTTCAAATAGTTTTGAGATTGTAGGCAGCATGCTTATTGGACGATATGATGAAATCTGTGTTTCATTTTTTCCAGCTTTATGTATCATTGTGATCAAAGATATCTTCCATTTTTGAGGAATATAACCAGTCCGCATGATTGCGTTGAATATGAATGTTATTAGTTTTATGCATTTGTCTGGCAATTCCCTTATCATTTTTCCAGTAATAAGATCATGCCCTGGTGCCTTTTTTGGACTTATACAATTTTTAATTGTATTCTTAACTTTCTTCCACTTATATTGTATGGGTTTGAAGAATAAACCATCATCCATTTGGTCGGGTAACACGAAGTTATTAGTTTCTTCGTGTGGTGCGAATACTGTTGTTAGATGAGCAGCGAAAGCATTGGCTTTTTCTTCATCGCTTCTCGCCCAGTTTCCAGTTGGTAGTCTAATCGGGTGATTCGAGTTTGTTGGCCTTTTTAACTTTTTTGTTGCCTTCCACAAAGAATAATCTGTCCTCTCGGTTGCCGAGAGTTCATTTAAGTAATTCTGGACGCTCTGGTTTTCTTCTTCCCGCAATGCAAATCTTAGAGTCTTAATAGCTCGATTTAATTTCCATTTTAACAACGGTGATTTTGTTTCTTGCCATCGGCGGCGAATTTTCCGCTTTTCCTGGATTAGTTCCTGTATATTTTGTGACAGTTTATTAACTTTTTCTGTACTATTTAAGATGGGTGTGACCTTTTCAGCTGATAATGATAAGACATCTTTTAAATTTGCTTCCGCCGCATCAATATCTGCTGGTGTGTTAAGAGGGATATTCAGTACACAATTTTGTTCGACTAGCCTCTTATATTGATCCCAATCAGTTTGTTTGTTTGTAAGCCGTTTTGGCGTTTCTATTCTTAGGACGCCGGTGCTCACTCTTACAATTACAGGTGAGTGATCAGAAGACAGATCATAGCAATCGGAGGCCTTAGCATATGTGCGTGGAATGCTTTTAGTTACACAGAAGTCAATTAAATCAGGAACTTTATTTTTATCTGTGGGCCAGTACGTTGGGTGACCGGCAGATAAGTAATCCAGGGACTGTTCTTCTATAGCTTCATAAAGTTGTTTGCCTTTCGGCGATGTTAATCTGGAACCCCATTGGGTGTGTTTGGCGTTGAAATCACCCCCCGCAAGAAATTTATTACCTAGCTGGCTGAAATAATCCATGAACTGCAGTTTTTTTATTGCATGTTTTGGAGGACAGTACACTGCTGATATGACACAGTTTCCAGACCACTCTTGCAGACAGATGCTCGTTGATTGGATATGTTCCTTCTCATATTTCATAAATTCATAGTGTTTTAATCTTGTTTTTATCAGTACAGCTGTGCCTCCATGTGCTTTCCCATCTGGGTGCTTTGTATCATAAACAGAGTACCCATTAATTTTGAAATAGGTTTTTTTGGTGAAATGTGTTTCAGATATTAACATTATGTCAATATTGTGCTCAGTGAGGAATGCTTGAACCTCTGCTTTATGTTGTGCTAGGCCGTTTGCATTCCATATGGCTATTTTGAGGACAGTCATTTTTGGTTTTTAACGACTACCTGCATCAGCGTGCTCATATTACCGTAAAGGTTGATGTGTTTTATTGAGCCCCAATGATCTTCAAAAAAATTAGTGGTCTTATCCATATGTCAGCCACGCGTCAGCAAACTCTCAGCAATATGTCCGCACATTGGGTATTATATTTAGTATACCGTATAAGCAAATAGCAAATATAACAGCAATTGCCGTGGAATAGTTCGATTTTCACTAAGCACAGATTGCTTGGAGGATTTATGATTATTTTTATTCACTTTAAATTTACACCCACGGTCAGCAGCACTAGCAATAGGCGAAATACTGTAACATTTCGACCGATCATAATTTTCTTTTTGTTTTTTTTTTTTTTGGCGGGAAAGATAATTTTTAAATAAAAGAAATACAACTGCACAAAAAAATGACGTGTTTTATTTACATCCACATTGTTTTTCTTATTTTTTTAGTATAAAAGTTGTATTTGTAATAATAGATATTAATTTTATTTTATAACAGTTCTTTACTTTGCTAATTATCAGTTATTTTTATTTAAACTTATTTTATTAATTTATATCTTTACATATAGTTTTTTTTTTCTTTTATTGTTCACAAATACATAATTTTCATTTATAAATTAACGCAAAACTTAACACATACTATCCATATTTATTTAATCATTTATGCATAAAAAGATTTATTTATAACAGTTTTTTTTTTCTACTTAGTTTATTTTTTTTTAATTATCACTAATTTTCTGTTCTTTTTTTTTTTTTTTTTTTTGATTTACGTCCACACCAAAAAAAGTTATCCTGTTCTCTCGAGCCCATCTTGGTCTTGCTTTTTATACTCGTTTTTTGTCCGCCCTTCTCCTATATTTTTTTTAAACCATTTTATTATTATCGTTTTCGTTATTTCCCCGATGTTCGATAAAATGTATTACTTTTATATTCCAACCGGTTGCATTTCTACACTGGACGAAAACAAAAATCTAGTACAAAGATTATTGTGGCCTAAAGGGATGTTCACACTACATGTACATAAATATCAGTGGGCGATCGTTACAGGGCAGGTTAAAAATTCCACTTCCTATCGTGGACATTTTGAAGCTGAAAAAACGCACACTCTGAAAACAATTTACATTTAAGAAGAGTATAAATGAGCTTAAACCTTTAGGTCCTTTAAATGCAAATTTACAAATTTCTTGGTAGCATCGCTAACTGGGTGTTGTTTTACATAGACTGCCTGTCCAATGTTTAAGGTTCTTTCTCGGGTTCGCAAATTGTATCTATTGGAATATTTCTGGTAAGCAGTAGCTACATTTTTTCGTACCTCAGCATGAACTACGCTAAGTCGATCAGGCAATTCTATCCAATCCAAGCAATTTTCATCAGTAAGGTTTAATTCATTTAAAAGCTTGTAGTCATTCCCATTTAACATTTTATGATAGCCAAACATGAGAAAATGCGGAGAATAGCCCGTAGACTCGTGCCAGGAGTTTCGAAGGGAGCTCGTAATTTGAGGAAGATGCTTATCCCAAGTAGTGTGCTTGTCTAGTATATAGGCCCTAATTGCAGCAATGATTGATCTATTCACTCTTTCAGATGCGTTACTCTGCGGAGAGTAATAGGCGGTCCTTATATGAGATATTCCGTATTCCTTAATTAAGGCCTGAAATTCTTTCCCAACGAATTGTACACCATTGTCGCTGTGTATGAATTGAGGGACGCTAAAGAGCGAGAATATTTCGTTTTTTAAACAATTCACTATACTGACCGCGTTAGCTTTTGCTAAAGTTTTAATATAAATAAATTTAGTCAAATTGTCCAATACAATGAAGATGGTTGTTTTTCCGGTAGCAGATCGTGGATAAGGCCCCAGCAAATCTATATAAATTTTTTGCCAAGGTCTATCGGAAATCATGATCTTTCCTAATGGTGGCCTTGAACATCTATTGGTTGCCTTAGACTTTTTACATATTTCACAATTCGTGATATATTGGCTAACTTCAATGGCCATTTTAGGCCAATAGTATAGACGACGCAACCGTTCTAGGGTCTTTTTAATTCCACCGTGAGCTGCATCAGGATGGTTATGTTCCTTTTCAATTAAAGGAATAGTATGAGTCGCAGGGACCCACAATTTCCAAGAAGGTATATCTGTAAGAGAAATATCCCGCTTTGGTTCAATCCGGATTAGTATTTTATTGTCTTTTACAATAAGACTTGCTGATTTTACAGAAGATGTTAAAATTTGGGACCGAAGTTTCAGATACGCTTCATCCTGAATAGACTTATCGTCGAACAGATTCATATTTTGCTGCTGGCAGTCGTGGTTCAATTCTGCAATGCTGTCACAATACACTCGGGACAAGGCATCTGCTACTACGTTTTCCTTTCCCTTTTGATGGACAATTGTAAAATCAAAAGCCTGGAGTTTCAGGCTCCATCTCGCGAGTCGACCACTAAGGTCTTTTTGCGTCATTAACCACTTAAGACTGGCATGATCGGTGATAATGGTAAACCTATAACCTTCAATATACGGCCGAAATTGTTTGACACTAATAACTGCAGCTAAACATTCTAGTTCAGTTATTGTGTAATTTCGCTGTGCCGCATTAAGTTTTTGTGATATAAAGGCTAGAGGCTTTTCACTATCATCGTCGTCCAGTTGAAAGAGAACACTACCAATACCTTGAGTACTGGCATCGCATCGGATGAAGAACGGTTTCGTAAAATTTGGATTGTGGAGGAGAGGAGCACCACTAAGTAGATCTTTCAGATTTTCGAATGCGGAATTGGCTTCTGCATTCCACTGGAATTTAACGCCTTTACGTAATAAGTTGGTGATGGGAGCGGTAACGTCGGCGTAATTTGGTATAAATCGACGATACCAGCCTGCCATCCCCAAAAATCGTCGCGTTTGCTTTACAGTTGTTGGTACTGGAAAATTTTTAATGGCCTCTACTTTAGTGGTGTCCGTTCTCAATCCACGCTCTCCGATGATGTATCCTAAATATTTCGTTTCTTTAAGAAGAAAGTGACTCTTTTCAATATTAAGGGTTAGTCCGGCCCTTGACATTAATTCCAATTTGTCCGGCCCTTGACATTAATTCCAAATAGTGGAATTTGCCAAAAGGCATCCTTGAGATCAAGGCTAGTGATAAATTTAGTATCTTGCATTCGCCCTAGAAGGCCATTTATTATAGGAATCGGGTACGCATCTTTTTTGGTAACCATATTAATTTTACGAGAATCAAGACATAATCTATGCTTCCCATTTGGTTTCTTTACGAGAACAACCGGCGAGCTCCATGGGCTAGAACTCACTTCGATCACGCCTAGTTCAATCATCCTATCTAATTCACTATAAATTAGATCTTGGATAATCGGTGATACGGGATAATGTCTTTGTTTAATAGGTACCGCGTCGCCCACATCTATCGTATGCTCCACCAAACAGGTTTTACCAAGGCCCTTTAACGCTGACGAAGGAAATAATTTAATGACATTTAATAATTTCTCCCTCTCGAATGAATTGAGGATATGTTCGTTTGTGGAGTTATTTGGCGCCATTGTCATTTCGCAGATTATATCTGGTGCGACATTAAATGCTCGCCAAAAGTCAATACCCAAATAAATTTCTGTTTGCAACGTGGGAACTACACAAAATTTTATATCTACTGTCTTATTTAAGTAGGACACAGGTAATGTCACATAGCCCCATACAGCATTTGGTGAACCGTCTGCCGTTTGAATATGTGAATTAAATGGCTTCATTTTAATACCAAGAGAATTCAAAAGTTGTTCTGAATTTTTTCCTAGTACGCTTATGGTCGCTCCACTATCTAATAAGCCTACGAGTGACAAACCTTTGATGTTAATTTTTGCGTATGGCCTAGGGTCGTCAGGTAAAAATTCCGATATTGAGCAAACACGGCAAGCACGTCGGAATTCTTTTCGCTTTTTCCAGTAGAAGGATGTTCGATCGGATTGGCAGTGAATAGATTTAACAATTGATTCTGGCGTAGCTTCTGGACCCATGAGCTGTGAACGAACGTTTATTACTTCGCTGGTTTCTTGGATAGGGATGAATTGGGGACTTGAGTCTTGTCCGAACGGATGGAAATTTCCCACACTCTTGTTCAAACAACGTGTACAATTGTTGAGTGCTACTCCAGCCAATCCACATTTCGCGCAAAACTGATGTGTAAGTTCCATTGGACAATCACCATATCGGTGTCCTAGATCCTTACAGTTCCAACAGACTACAAACATTCTTGGGTGTAATGCGTCAACTTTGGGAACCGAGCAAGCTTTGCCTTCGTTGTCATCGGAATCATCACTATTAGTCTCGTTATCATTGTCTTCGGTCTTATTAGAACTAGTAGAGTACCTGCTCGAGGGATGTGACTTAGAAATCTGTTCCACCACTACTGGATTACGTTTAGTACGAGTTTCTATAAGCCGCCGTGGATCATATCCCGAGGTTGACCATAAGCGTTCATAATTGTCACATATCTGACGCAAGTCTTCCAAAGAATGGAATTTTTCATTACAAGTCGCACCGCGCAATGCTGGATTCATATTTTCTAACGCGACGTCAAGTAACTCTTCACCGCACAATGGTTTTTGTAGTCGAGCATTTATACTCTCTATGTCCAATGCACAACATCAATTACAGTCTGCAGTTTCGAAGGGAGCTCGTAATTTGAGGAAGATGCTTATCCCAAGTAGTGTGCTTGTCTAGTATATAGGCCCTAATTGCAGCAATGATTGATCTATTCACTCTTTCAGATGCGTTACTCTGCGGAGAGTAATAGGCGGTCCTTATATGAGATATTCCGTATTCCTTAATTAAGGCCTGAAATTCTTTCCCAACGAATTGTACACCATTGTCGCTGTGTATGAATTGAGGGACGCTAAAGAGCGAGAATATTTCGTTTTTTAAACAATTCACTATACTGACCGCGTTAGCTTTTGCTAAAGTTTTAATATAAATAAATTTAGTCAAATTGTCCAATACAATGAAGATGGTTGTTTTTCCGGTAGCAGATCGTGGATAAGGCCCCAGCAAATCTATATAAATTTTTTGCCAAGGTCTATCGGAAATCATGATCTTTCCTAATGGTGGCCTTGAACATCTATTGGTTGCCTTAGACTTTTTACATATTTCACAATTCGTGATATATTGGCTAACTTCAATGGCCATTTTAGGCCAATAGTATAGACGACGCAACCGTTCTAGGGTCTTTTTAATTCCACCGTGAGCTGCATCAGGATGGTTATGTTCCTTTTCAATTAAAGGAATAGTATGAGTCGCAGGGACCCACAATTTCCAAGAAGGTATATCTGTAAGAGAAATATCCCGCTTTGGTTCAATCCGGATTAGTATTTTATTGTCTTTTACAATAAGACTTGCTGATTTTACAGAAGATGTTAAAATTTGGGACCGAAGTTTCAGATACGCTTCATCCTGAATAGACTTATCGTCGAACAGATTCATATTTTGCTGCTGGCAGTCGTGGTTCAATTCTGCAATGCTGTCACAATACACTCGGGACAAGGCATCTGCTACTACGTTTTCCTTTCCCTTTTGATGGACAATTGTAAAATCAAAAGCCTGGAGTTTCAGGCTCCATCTCGCGAGTCGACCACTAAGGTCTTTTTGCGTCATTAACCACTTAAGACTGGCATGATCGGTGATAATGGTAAACCTATAACCTTCAATATACGGCCGAAATTGTTTGACACTAATAACTGCAGCTAAACATTCTAGTTCAGTTATTGTGTAATTTCGCTGTGCCGCATTAAGTTTTTGTGATATAAAGGCTAGAGGCTTTTCACTATCATCGTCGTCCAGTTGAAAGAGAACACTACCAATACCTTGAGTACTGGCATCGCATCGGATGAAGAACGGTTTCGTAAAATTTGGATTGTGGAGGAGAGGAGCACCACTAAGTAGATCTTTCAGATTTTCGAATGCGGAATTGGCTTCTGCATTCCACTGGAATTTAACGCCTTTACGTAATAAGTTGGTGATGGGAGCGGTAACGTCGGCGTAATTTGGTATAAATCGACGATACCAGCCTGCCATCCCCAAAAATCGTCGCGTTTGCTTTACAGTTGTTGGTACTGGAAAATTTTTAATGGCCTCTACTTTAGTGGTGTCCGTTCTCAATCCACGCTCTCCGATGATGTATCCTAAATATTTCGTTTCTTTAAGAAGAAAGTGACTCTTTTCAATATTAAGGGTTAGTCCGGCCCTTGACATTAATTCCAATTTGTCCGGCCCTTGACATTAATTCCAAATAGTGGAATTTGCCAAAAGGCATCCTTGAGATCAAGGCTAGTGATAAATTTAGTATCTTGCATTCGCCCTAGAAGGCCATTTATTATAGGAATCGGGTACGCATCTTTTTTGGTAACCATATTAATTTTACGAGAATCAAGACATAATCTATGCTTCCCATTTGGTTTCTTTACGAGAACAACCGGCGAGCTCCATGGGCTAGAACTCACTTCGATCACGCCTAGTTCAATCATCCTATCTAATTCACTATAAATTAGATCTTGGATAATCGGTGATACGGGATAATGTCTTTGTTTAATAGGTACCGCGTCGCCCACATCTATCGTATGCTCCACCAAACAGGTTTTACCAAGGCCCTTTAACGCTGACGAAGGAAATAATTTAATGACATTTAATAATTTCTCCCTCTCGAATGAATTGAGGATATGTTCGTTTGTGGAGTTATTTGGCGCCATTGTCATTTCGCAGATTATATCTGGTGCGACATTAAATGCTCGCCAAAAGTCAATACCCAAATAAATTTCTGTTTGCAACGTGGGAACTACACAAAATTTTATATCTACTGTCTTATTTAAGTAGGACACAGGTAATGTCACATAGCCCCATACAGCATTTGGTGAACCGTCTGCCGTTTGAATATGTGAATTAAATGGCTTCATTTTAATACCAAGAGAATTCAAAAGTTGTTCTGAATTTTTTCCTAGTACGCTTATGGTCGCTCCACTATCTAATAAGCCTACGAGTGACAAACCTTTGATGTTAATTTTTGCGTATGGCCTAGGGTCGTCAGGTAAAAATTCCGATATTGAGCAAACACGGCAAGCACGTCGGAATTCTTTTCGCTTTTTCCAGTAGAAGGATGTTCGATCGGATTGGCAGTGAATAGATTTAACAATTGATTCTGGCGTAGCTTCTGGACCCATGAGCTGTGAACGAACGTTTATTACTTCGCTGGTTTCTTGGATAGGGATGAATTGGGGACTTGAGTCTTGTCCGAACGGATGGAAATTTCCCACACTCTTGTTCAAACAACGTGTACAATTGTTGAGTGCTACTCCAGCCAATCCACATTTCGCGCAAAACTGATGTGTAAGTTCCATTGGACAATCACCATATCGGTGTCCTAGATCCTTACAGTTCCAACAGACTACAAACATTCTTGGGTGTAATGCGTCAACTTTGGGAACCGAGCAAGCTTTGCCTTCGTTGTCATCGGAATCATCACTATTAGTCTCGTTATCATTGTCTTCGGTCTTATTAGAACTAGTAGAGTACCTGCTCGAGGGATGTGACTTAGAAATCTGTTCCACCACTACTGGATTACGTTTAGTACGAGTTTCTATAAGCCGCCGTGGATCATATCCCGAGGTTGACCATAAGCGTTCATAATTGTCACATATCTGACGCAAGTCTTCCAAAGAATGGAATTTTTCATTACAAGTCGCACCGCGCAATGCTGGATTCATATTTTCTAACGCGACGTCAAGTAACTCTTCACCGCACAATGGTTTTTGTAGTCGAGCATTTATACTCTCTATGTCCAATGCACAGTCATTAAAGCTTTCATTGGAGTGTTGAACCCGATGTTTAATGTAACGCCGTAGGGCGCGTTCATTTTCCTGACTGCTAAACCTATCTAGCATAGCTTTTCGGAACTGTTTCCAAGTGGAATTCCTATTCTGGCGTATATAAACATAATAGAATTTTTCTGCTTTACCTGAGACAAAATTTCTAACTAAATGGACGAGTTCCTGGCGAGGTATTTGGTCTTGAGTTGCATGTTCTTCGAGTTTCATCAAAAAATCGTGTACATTGTCGTCAACATTCTTGTTATCTACTCTACCCGAAAATGAAATTTTCCACTTTGAAGGATGAGTGCCTCTTCGGTACCATGCATTATTATTTCTGGGTTCCGGCTGAGATCTACGGTTGAACCGATAATATGCCGAAGAGTTACTGCCCGAATCAGTGCTGGAGTTGTCAGAAGTCTTTAAGTTCAATCCTCTACCAACCCGTGAGTTATTCAAAAATCGGGACTCCAATCGTTTTGGTTTATTTGATTCGGCTCGTAACTTTTGCATTAAATTCGCAGATAGTTCATCCAACTTTTTAGAAAATTTATCTTCCCATTGGTGCTCTAGGTCCTCTAAAGTTAAAGACCTAGTTAATTGATCTTGATCTGACTCAAGTACTCTATCGGTATTTTTATTACCTGCAGCAGACGTGGACGGCCTAGGATCAAGGTTTCTTTGTCTATTTTCTTCTGCCTCAATCTTCTTAATTTCTCTACTAAGTGATCTGGCCGATCGTTTAAGAATATTTAGCAAGGTAGTTGCAATTATCGGAAGACCTTCAAAAGAATTAAGTAAACGTGCCATTCTATCCTTTCAGTGGAGTATTTTAATTATCAGCTTTTGTTTTTCACGAATTGAACTATGTTCGAATTTTTCAATCAAATCTTCTATTTCTGAGATTTTTTGATTTATCAACTGCATTTCACTTTCAGGTTTATCTGTAATGTGAGACTTTTGAGGCTTTATTTTAGGGTCTTGTAGTTCTGCCCTTAATAATTCATGGAATTTCTTTTCGACTCCCACTTGCCCCTGATTTAAACCTCGGACCGTGTATTCTACCACCAGTTCATCCGCTGTTAAGGATTCGAAAAACAAAGCTAAATCCATTGCTAATTAATGGATGATAAAAATGACCAACTAAAATTCGAATGTAATTTTCCGATAGGCTCACAGTAAATACCAATAATTTCTTTCAATGCAAGACGCAACATAATAATCCAAAATATTAATTTGATCAGGTAATAAACTTAAATATAATTAAAAAAAAATATATAACAATAATGTACTACAGTATGTCCGACACCGCAGAAATACAATCGTATCAAAATTATTTTTGAAATAATAAACAAAAACATATAATTGTTGTAAATTTGGAATAATAAATAAATAAATATTATCGAAAAACTAACAATTGATTTAACACCCTTTTTTATCTTATTCTTTTTCTTATCTTAATAATGGGATGACCGTTTGTCTTGCTATGGTATATTTAAATTGGTATATATCATTGTCCTTCAATAAATTTAACAATTTTCTGTAAATTATAACTACATTGACTACTCTCATAAAATTACCATAACTACTAAAAAAAATTAAATTTGTAAATGATATTTAGTCATTGTTGAGTAATAACACTAATCTCCATTGAGGAACTAGGAATCACCAAGTCATCGATCAAAAGTAAAATAGGTTACTGTCAATCAACAAAACTAAATTCGTTCGGGCTTCTTATACCAAAGAAAAATAATTGAAAATTATTATGGAAAACTCAATTATTGATTTTCTAATACCAAGTGAGAAATCACATGTTCGACTTGCAAGAGAACCGAATGACGGAACATCAATTACAGTCTGCAACACGATTATCGATCACTAATTATATTATAAATTTTAAGTTGATATAGAGTTATATATAAAAAAAACAATTATGAGAGTAGACAAAAAAAAATAAATTTTTTTAAAAAAAATGTACGACCATCTATTAATTTACAAAAAAAAACAATAAGCGACCGCAAGTATAACTGAAGCGGCATATAACTTATTATAGTAATGTTATATGGTGAAGCCATGTGGATGCCTTCTTAAGGCTATCTAAGCTTATTAAATATCAATTTTCTGATAAGCTTTACATCATAACAACTGTATTTATGCAATAATGACCCGTTTTTTTAGCGGGTCCCTGTTTCGGCGCCATTTGTAACCTCCTGGCTTTGGGTCGGTAAAGCGCTACATGGCACACTATGAAATGGGGATAGCAATCAGTGGTTAGGCCGGTTCCGTATTTATGTAGCGCCTACTGCCATGGTACAAAAAAAATCATCTAAACAAAAAAAGTGTGCACTTTAACCAATAGAGCAAAATAAACAGAGAAGTAACATAAATTCAAGGACAACTATACCTTCCCATAGAGTGACCACTCGATCATCCCATTATTTACCGTTTAGCATTGACCGTTCATTATTTGAAAGGCGGTCAAATATGTATAACCATCGACCAAGATGGACAGGCTTTCATTATAAAATTCAAAAAAAAAAAACATAAAAAAAATAAATAATTGCCAAAAAGCAAACTACTAATATGCCGAGCTTTCCACTCCTACATACTCAATCACACTACTAAATAACTAAGATTACTTAATAATAAATAAATTAAAAAAAATAAACAAAATTATATCACCAAAATATTTTGTGATGTCCTCCGGCGAAGTGGGTTGACCCTTGTTCAGTTCGAACAACCTCACCGTAAAGGTTGATGTGTTTTATTGAGCCCCAATGATCTTCAAAAAAATTAGTGGTCTTATCCATATGTCAGCCACGCGTCAGCAAACTCTCAGCAATATGTCCGCACTTTGGGTATTATATTTAGTATACCGTATAAGCAAATAGCAAATATAACAGCAATTGCCGTGGAATAGTTCAATTTTCACTCAGCACAGATTGCTTGGAGGATTTATGATTATTTTTATTCACTTTAAATTTACACCCACGGTCAGCAGCACTAGCAATAGGCGAAATACTGTAACATTTCGACCGATCATAATTTTCTTTCTTTTTATTTTTTTTTGGCGGGAAAGATAATTTTTAAATAAAAGAAATACAACTGCACAAAAAAATGACGTGTTTTATTTACATCCACATTGTTTTTCTTATTTTTTTAGTATAAAAGTTGTATTTGTAATAATAGATATTAATTTTATTTTATAACAGTTCTTTACTTTGCTAATTATCAGTTATTTTTATTTAAACTTATTTTATTAATTTATATCTTTACATATAGTTTTTTTTTTTCTTTTATTGTTCACAAATACATAATTTTCATTTATAAATTAACGCAAATCTTAACACATACTATCCATATTTATTTAATCATTTATGCATAAAAAGATTTATTTATAACAGTTTTTTTTTTCAACTTAGTTTATTTTTTTTAATTATCACTAATTTTCTGTTCTTTTTTTTTTTTTTTTTTGATTTACGTCCACACCAAAAAAAGTTACTTTGTTCTCTCGAGCCCATCTTGGTCTTGCTTTTTATACTCGTTTTTTGTCCGCCCTTCTCCTATATTTTTTTTATATATTTTTATTTAAACCATTTTATTATTATCGTTTTCGTTATTTCCCCGATGTTCGATAAAATGTATTACTTTTATATTCCAACCGGTTGCATTTCTACACTGGACGAAAACAAAAATCTAGTACAAAGATTATTGTGGCCTAAAGGGATGTTCACACTACATGTACATAAATATCAGTGGGCGATCGTTACAGATGCCGTATGATTCAACCAGATCGCACAAAGGCCATAGCTGGTCAGACGCTAAGCTGCGCCAAGAGGTGAAAACGTGTAAGATACGCTTCCAAGGGGTCCACGGTGAGTTAACGATTCAACGTTTTCTTTGCCGAGTGGAGTGGTATGCAACTAGATCCAGCATACCTTGTAATCAGTTGGTGGGGGCATTGGATCTGTGCCTATAGAAGATGAAGCCCTTGATTGGTTCTGGAGTTGTGTAGACCGTAACCCAGGGATTACATGGGAACGTCTAAGCCAGGACTTAATCACGCGTTTCGTATCGGATGATAACGTGCGTAGGATGCTGAACAATCGAAAGCAGAGGCATCCGCGCGAACTTGTGCAGGAGTTCTACCAGGCAATGCAGAAGATTGCATTACAGGCAGAGCGGCCAGTTACAGATCGCAATCTGTACGCCATCATACGTCGAAACATTCGACCTGGGTTGCAAATGTCTTTGCATGATGTGAGGAGTTTCCAAACACTACCTGCGTTTATTCGTAGATGTAGCTCTTTGGAAGAAATGTGGAAGAGGTTCGGGTATAACCCAGAGAATAACCTGACCCAACCGCCACAAAACACTCCATCAGCAGATGGTTATCGATCCGGGCCAAAACGGCATGTAACTTTTAATCCACGGTATGCCAAGGTGCAGGAGCTAGATTGTCATGACTTGGACCCAGAAGAGCTAGATGGAGAGCTCCTTGGGTCACCAAACGCTCACTGGGACGCTAGAGACCAGTCTCCACAAATTGAGGAAGTGTATTCCAAGCCAAGGAATAACACGCGGAGTCAGCCGGTGGTTAGGAGTCAAGGTAAAGCAGACACCCAACCGGCTAGATCATTTGGCAGATTTTCCCGATTGACGTGTTGGAACTGTGGGGACGGGTCACACACGTTCAAAGACTGTAGGAGGCCTGTTACCTCGGTATTTTGTTTTGGATGTGGGGCACCTAACCTATTCAAGGCAGACTGTCCAAGTTGTATTCCACTGGAAAACTGGAGGGCGGAGATGAAAGACCTGTAGCAGCTCGAATATTCGACTCATCGATATTCGATACTGCCACAAACAAAACAATTAGTGAAATTCAAATATAAATCAACTTATTTGAATTAAGCGTTCACTAACCCCATCACATATCCAATAGCCGAACCACTACTATAAAACATTTATAGTAAAGCATGTCGCCATCTAACAACATCACCACGCAATAACAATGCGGTGATGCAACACTTAACATAAGTGCAATGTCGACCGCCGCCGGCGCATCTGTTCCCGCTCCAAAATACGACATGTATTTTGGACACGAAGGCGACGTCACAACTCAAACAACATTCGTCTTCCAAACATCAAAGCAACAACGTGTTTATTAATAATTTGTATAAAATATTGTGTGTGTTCAAGACGGCAGCCATTAGGCAAACAAAAAAATAAAAATTAAGGTAAACGGCTATAATACTGACATAGGCGATATTACTGACATATATTGCATATGTTTCAGTTTTTAAGATAATTACTCAATACACGTATACAATATTCTTTGTTTAAATAGAAACATGAATATTCCTGTCTCATCCTACCAAAATATTCATGTATTGATGTATAGAGCTCAATAAAAATCAGTTGCAATTATACAGCGGTCATGGATACACGTATATTGTTCAAGCTCCTTAACATTTTGCCTTAAATTTTTAAGTTTCATTTTTTAGTGATATTTTCTATGTAAGTATGATATAGCTATTACATTTAAATTAAATGTGTTATAATATAAACAACCTTCAATTATTCAGTGTATTTAATACGAACAAAATGAAAATAAATATAAATGTTGCTAATTTACTTTTGTCAGTATTAGACACAATTAAATAACGGACTTGTTCCTTTTACTGACACATATGTCAGTATTAGGTCAAGAGCTAGTATTTCTAAACCTTATTCTAAGAAATCTATCTTTAACCGATCTTAAAATGTTGTTTTGATTTAGTTGCAAAATAGATTTATCATTCTTCTGTCCGAATTCTGACACTAATAATTTATAGTAGTTTTGTCGCAAATAAATGTTAAAGGAAGGTGTCAGTAATAAGTCCTTCCTTAGCTCAGTATAAAATCCTCACTATGTCAATATAAAGATAGAAATCAGAAATTAATTTTCATACATTTGCATAATTTGTTCTAGTTTTAAGGACTTTCTAAATAATTTAATTGATTTAAAAGTATTTAAATTTAAGTAAACTTAAAACTGACTGTATATTTTTGGTGCTTTAATTGTAATCAAAACCATTTAATTTATAAGTCAGTAATTTATACAAACCTGTCAGTAAACGAGCGTTGTTATTTTTAGAATGGCAACGAAATTGAAGCGTCTTCAATACAGCCAGGACGATCTAAAGACTGCCCTTGAAAATGTGGCGAGTGGAATGACAGTGTATACAGCAAGTAAACGATATAAAATTCCCCGCACAACTTTGTTATATAAACAAAGAGGTGTATATGCATTAAATGCATCTATCGGTCATCCAACAGTGTTGACTACTGAAGAGGAGCAACAAATAACACAATGGATCGTTTATATTGATAAGGCTGGGTTTCCAGCAACAAAGGATCAACTTGTGGATAGCGGTCAGCTACTGCTTAAAAAGCTAAATCGTCCAAATAAATTTAAAAATGGAAGGCCGGGAAGGCGATGGTACGAGGGGTTTTTAAAAAGAAATCCAGATATTTCAGAACGTGTGTCTCAACATTTAGCTAAAAGCCGTGCTGTGATCAGAGAACATAATATACGTGACTGGTTCCAACAGATTAAAACGTATTTTGCAGAAAATAATTACTTACATATTCTTAATGATCCGAAACGTATTTTCAACTGTGACGAGAGTGCATTTTTACTGTCTCTTAAGGAAAAATCCGTGTTAGTCAGAAAAGGGGAAAAGGCGGTATATAATATGAGCAGCAACAACGAAAAAGAATGCCTGACTACATTGATTATGATGAATGCTGCAGGCGATATTCCTCCACCGATGGTGGTATATAAATATAAACGAATACCGTTCGCATTAGGACGAAAAATGCCAAACGGCTGGGGTATGGGCTGCTCTGAATCCGGATGGATGAACGGGGAAGTGTTCTACGAATATGTGGCAAATGTTTTTTTGCCATGGCTTGATCAAAATAGTGCGGAATTTCCAGTGGTCTTATTTTTAGACGGACATGTTTCGCATCTATCGCTAGCCTTAAGTGAATTTTGCAAACAACATCAAATTATTCTAGTAGCACTTAACCCAAATGCAACCCACCTTTTGCAACCACTAGACGTTGGGGTTTTTCGCCCCTTAAAATTGGAATGGAAAAAAACTGTACATAGTTGGAAACTTCAAAATGAAGGTAAAAAGTTGAGAAAGGAAGATTTTGCTCCTTTACTGGCAAAAGCCTTACCAACAGCTGCTACACCAACTACGATTACAAATGCGTTCAGAACATGTGGAATATATCCATTTTCGTCTGACGCTATTAATTACCGTAAAATGATAAAAGACTCACTACCTATACCAAAACCAACAACACCTAGAGTTGATAATGAAGTACGACCGGTGTCTTTTGTGGAAACATTTGAATCTTTCTTAACAGAACAGAAATTGCAAAGCTTTAGAGACTCCGAAGGTATATGGCAAGGTAATAAAGAGGACCATAATCTGTACCATATGTGGGTTGATATAAGAAAGAAATATCAACCAAAACAAATTAATTTTCCTACTGTTACTGACTCCACAAAATTAAACGACACTATTGCGAATAATATACAACAAGAGAAGTCCGCTCAAGAAATTGGCGAAACCATTTTGGAAAATATTGATCTCAATGCAGCGTTTAATGATTACGATGTTAACCAATTGTGGCAAAATGTTGATGGAGTAGGTGACGTAATTACGCTGCAAATCGAAAACCACAAAGACAGTGGAAAATATCCGTAACCAAGCCTCGAAGCATTTTGAAATAGAAACCGAAAACGAGCATTCATTTCTATCGAATTTTCATACCCCCTTTAAAAATAGTTTCTTTTGGCCAGAATCTAAACCGGATGACGCATCTATAACCAAAATCAAGAAACGAATTCCGTCTGTTATAGTATCTTCGGATGAGTATATAAATTATAATTTAAAAAAAAAGCTGAAAAAGAACAGAAAGAGCAAGACAAACAAGACCGAAAAAGGATAAGGGAAGCCAAAAAGAGTTCCAACGACAGTACCGTGAAAAAATCGAAAATACTAAATACACCACTTACCGAAAAGACTACAACGAATATCAACCAACTTAGGGTTGGCAATTATGTTATTATTCGGTACGAGGAGGAATATTTTCCGGGTATTATTTTACAAACAAAAAATAATGAAGCGTCTGTAAAAGTAATGGGAATGAGTGGTCCAAATTGGAAGTGGCCTGACAAAGAGGATATTCTTTTTTACCCCATTCAAGATATAATTCAAATTATTCCAGAATTATTATTAATTATATTATTAATTATTCCTGAACTTCTGAATTCTCGAGGAATCTACAGTGTACCTGACATACAAAAATTTAAAGCTTAAAATTATTAACATGAACAATTTTTTGTGAATATATTTTTTGTTAATTTTCATTTAACTAACTGTGATAGTCAGAATTAGAAGCTATATTTTGTTTTTATTTTTTAATTTTATTTTAATATGATACTAGAAGTATCTTATTTTTGTTTTTATTTTATTAAATAAATAGTTTTTTAAGTATCTAGATTTTGTTTTGTTTACCTTTCAGAAAATAAGCAGTTGATTAAGTAATCTTACACCCATATGTCAGTATTAGGAACTATAAAAGTCAGTAATATGAACAACGATTTTGTGGTAGATCAGTATTATGTACACTCTTCCTTTTTTGTTAAATAATTAAATTAATGAATGAAAATTATTTTTAACTTCCATATTTGATTAATCAAATTATTTTAAGATATATCAGTAATTGTAAAAATCTGCAAACATATTAAAAATCATTTATAACACATTTAATAATGAACATCAAACTTCAATTTGTTGCGTCGTATGTCAGTATTATAGCCGTTTATTTTTATTTGTTTTATAAATTTAAAAAAAAGTGGTGGTAAATTAAATAAATACACAAACAAATTTTGAATTAAATTAAATAAATATATTAATAAATATTTGAAATAAATAAATAAATACAAAAATATAAATTATAACAAATAAATTATTTAAAAATCTAATAAATAAATATTGTAAAATAAAGTAAATAAGTTATTGTGTTGTGCATTAATTGAGCAGTCCGAACCGGACGACATATCTAAAATTAGGAGCAATATCCTAATGACCCTCGGGAGTCTCATCTCGGACGCAAGGGCCCGAGTCAGAACGTTCCACGCACTACCGAGGAGGCAGCTAGCAACACCGATCCAGAATTGTATCGGAGTTGGCGTCTTTAAAACAATCAACCAAGTCTTTTCGTTCAACTTCTTGCCAAACGGATAACAGGCAGGTAGTTCGAATGATCAGATATTTTCGTCGACGCAGACTTATGTATCGATCACTGATTTCGTCAGTTATCCACTCTAATCCGGACAAAAGCCATAAGCTGAGGTGAGGTTAGGAGGTAAGGTACTTAAGGGATTACTAGACTCCGGAGCCAACATTACGATTTCGTCAGTTATCCACTCTAATCCGGACAAAAGCCATAAGCTGAGGTGAGGTTAGGAGGTAAGGTACTTAAGGGATTACTAGACTCCGGAGCCAACATTAGTGTATTAGGATCGCGATGTGAGAAATTACTTCGCGAGTGTGGTTGGGAATATCGTCCTTTCAAAACTCGAGTCCATACTGCCATTGGAACACCAGAAGAAATCCTGTGATACCTGACGGTACCAGTGACTTTCCAAGGGCAAATGAAATATATTCGGTTGTACATAGCGCCGCCACTGTCTCAGGAGCTATATCTTGGAACTGACTTTTGGAAAAATTTTGGTTTACACATAGCGGTATTCGAGTTGGCAGTTTCTCAACCACAAAGAGACCCTAACCCGGCAGAATCTGAAATTGGAAAGCCGTATGATCTTACCGAATCACAGCAGCGTATGCTTGACTGTGTCAAAGCTAAATTTCCCAGCTCAGTACACCTTGGGTTGGGAAAAACAACCCTGCTACAGCATGAGATTGACACAGGGGAAAAAAGACCAGTTAAGCAGCGTTATTACGCAATATCACCGGCTAAGCAAAAAGCGATGGACCAAGAACTGGATCGGATGTTAGCTCTAGAGGTGATTGAGGAATCATCCAGCCCATGGAGTTCTCCGGTCACAGTGGTGTCCAAGAGTAACGGAAAGGTCAGGTTACGCCTCGACGCGCGAAAGCTAAATGCAGTAACTGTGAAGGAGGCCCATTCTTTACCGATTATCGATGGGTTGCTTGGCCGACTAGAGAATACCAAGTACATCTCTAGTTTGGGCCTGAAAGATGCTTTTTGGCAAATTTCTTTGGAAGCCGCATCTCGTGCTAAGACTGCGTTTATAGTACCAGGCAGGCCACTGTACCATTTTACTGTCATGCCTTACGGTTTGTGTAATGCGGCGCAGACTATGTGCCGACTTATGCATAGAGTAATACCACACGAACTGATCTAGATGACCTATTGGTCACTTCTTCCTCGGTTGACGAACATCTGAAAATGCTGGAGATTGTGGCAACACAGTTAAGGCTGGCAAACCTAGCCATCAATGTAGAGAAGTCAAAGTTTGTCCTTAAAGAACTGAGATATCTCGGGCATGTGGTGGGCCAAGGTTGTATAAAAGTGGATCCGGCAAGTCTCCGCAATCCAAGAATTTCCAATCCCTGCAACTGCCAAACAGGTTAGACGTTTCCTGGGGATGAGCGGTTGGTACCGCAAGGTATTCCCAAACTTTTCGGCACCTATCACAGACTCACTTAAATCAGTAAGCGGCTGATCTGGACGACTCAGGCACAAGAGGCATTTGATAAGCTCAAGACCTTATTACCCAGCGCACCGGTACTAAGACACCCGGATTATTCACGGACCTTCTACATTCAGGTATATGCTTCTAAGACAGGGTAGGAGGTGTCCTCTTCCAGAAAGACGATAAAGATGGAGAACACCCTATCGCCTTCTATTCGCATAAACTGAATGGGGCTCAGAAGAACTATAGTGTGACGGAACTTGAATGTCTTGCGGCAGTTCTATGTATCAAAAAGTTCCGAGCCTATGTGGAGGGTTATGAATTCGTAGTTATAACTGACCATGCAAGTCTTCAGTGGCTAATGAATCAAACAGATTTATCTGGACGATTAGCTCGCTGGAGTTTAAAGCTGCAGGGTTATAATTTCCGGATTGAGTACCACAAGGGGACACAGAATGTGGTACCAGATGCATTGTCTCGAATCGAGGAGCTAACTGTGGTAAGGCCAGCTGACCAACAACCACTATACACGTAGACTTACAATCACAAGCCTTCACGGCTAAAGAATACCTGGACCTCATCGATACAATTGAGAATACGAAGCCAAGGCCGAGTAATCTCAAAGTAGTTGATGGGAAGGTATTGATACATCAACCATTAAGAGACCCCGACCTCCAAACAGACATTCCCGTTTACAAACTATGGACACCAAGCGGCTTGATTCCCCGGATCTTGGAACAGGCACACGAGCCACCAGCCGCGTCTCACATGAGGACCGGGAAGATGATAGGGTTCATCCGCAGAATGTTTTTCTGGCCCACACTGGCACGCGACACTAAGGAGTTCGTGCGCAAGTGTGAAACATGCAAGCAAACCAAGCCAGTAAATCACATTTTGCGGCCACCAATGGGTGAATATCGGGAATTTAAGAGGCCTTTCCAGAAAATCTATATTGATTTCTTAGGTCCCTACCCGAGATCAAAAAAAAGGCAACACCCACATCCTGGTGGTACTAGACCATTTCTCTCGGTTCGTACTGTTAAAACCGCTTCGGGACAGCCAGAAAGGTAGTAGACTATCTAGAGCAGGAGGTTTTCCCTATCTTTTCAGTGCCAGAGGTAATTCTCTCAGATAACGGCAAGCAATTCAAGGCACAAATACTGCATGATTTGTTAGCCAAGCACGGAGTGAAGCACATGTTCACACCAGTGTATTCACCTCAATCCAACGCTTCTGAGAGAGTCAACCGCTCTATTCTTGCAGCAGTACGTGCATATGTAGAAGAAGATCACCAGACTTGGGATCAGTATCTACCACAGATTGCTGGAGTATTGCGTAATACCGTGCATAGTGGTACTACTTTCTCACCGGCGTACCTAGTGTTTGGTCAGCATATGATTCAACACGGGTCCCAGTATGCATTACTACGAGCCTGGGGCAAGGAAGCTTTAAGCACTCATGAAGTAAACGGGAAGGCAGACCGCCTAGCGTTTCATCTACAACAGGCTTCTCGAAACAATGCTCAGAGATATAATTTACGGTCAGCAAATCGGAGGCTGGAAGTAGAACAAAAAGTATATGTTCGTAATTTCACCCAGAGCAATGCGGCTCAAGGGTACTCTGCCAAGCTGGCAAAGAGATATCTCCCGGCAGTCATCCACCGGCGAGTGGAAGGCGTCGCATGCGAGCTGTCTGGTGAAGATGGTAAAACCCTGGGTGTCTTCCATGCCCAGGATATCCGGCTCTAAGATGAGGCCATACTACCGAGAAGACAGATCATCCCAAGAGAACTCTGTTTTTCCTTTCAGGAAATGGCTGAGCTACATGAGATGGCAAGCAATGGAGCTGTACAAAAGCCATCTAGAAGCGTGATCTCGCTAAGCGAATACTAGAGTAGGCGGCCGATTACGGTAATAAGCAGTCACGAACGGGAGGTGATGGTGAAGGAAAAAGGAGGGAAGAGTCGACGTCTGCAGCAAGAGATCAAGGAGCTCGTGCGCATACTGGGTCTCTGTGTGAGGCCTGGGGACGAGGCCAAACTCCAGGTCAAACTGGAGGAAGCTCGGAGGCAGCGAGCCCAGCTGCAGCGGGAGCAGAGACAAAAGAAGAGGGGTCGATCTCAGAAGAGCACGGGGGAATAAATGGGTTTTGCGTTTCAAATTTTGGGTACCACCTTGCCAGTGTTGTACACCCCTGTATAAAATAAATACATATAATTAAAACGCTTAAATATTGATTATTAAAGAAAAACGCCTAACTGTTATCCACAAAAACATACAAAAGAACACGCGTCTCAATATCATAATAACCTAAATAATAATTTAAAATAAATTACAACTTAGCATTAAAATATTTTATAAACCTAAATATTTGTATCCAATTTATATTATGCAAAATATTTGTACTTAATTTATAAACTCAATTATTTTTTATGTAAACCAAAAATTATGTAATATAGGAAAACATAAGTCAACAACCAAAGTTGACATACTAAAATTAATATATATATATTGTTTGGACTAACTAAAGTAGTTCATTCAAGAGTTCATTCACAGTAGTTTATTCAAAGTAGTTCATTAAATAAATCAGCATAGTAAAATTTAAAACATAGTTTTTATCACGAATAAGAGGAATCCACCTACAAGTAAGTATTCTTCATCTATCGATACTGCCCAGCCCCCACCAGTGGTAAGCGGGTATCGACAAATAACAAACACCCTACTAACACTAAGGAACCGATTCTAATCGATATTGATGCACGAACCTCGCATGGCAAAGCGAGGAAGGAAGCAATAAGAGTGTTTCAACGCTCCACTTCCCTAGTAACAGGTGTCAATTAGAATCTTTCTCCATACTAACCATAATATCAAAGTCAATATTTCTCCTGACCACATATGATCCGGTATATTGACAATATCGAGTCATATATATCCAGAACAGTTTCTACTCTAGTTAGACTTATACAATATTAACACGATCAAACCCTCACGTATAAAAACAACACATTTATACAATATTTATACAATGTTTAAAGTATTGTAAGCAGGCAATGTAATAGCAAGGTGAAGACTGGGTCACCTCCATCCCCATCGAATACGGGGATAGACACCCCAGTAACTAAGTCTTTAGTTAAGTTTAGTTTAAGAGTAAGGATAAGTTTAGATTCTAGTAAATACAATAAAAAACCTAGAATAGGTACGGGCAACTAGATGTATAAATAAAAAATAAAAAAATAAAAGAATTTGGTACCATAATTGAAATAGTTTTTAAGTAAGGGAATGTCGATTCGTTTTAGTAAACCTAAAAAAATGTGGAAAGCACTAGGCATTTTCTTCTTGGGGTTGGCAGTGAACGCTGGCTAGAACGAGAACCTGCAGTTTGAGCAATTCAATAGCGAGCCAGGAATCTACTTTGCAGAGCTAAGACGTGCGGTAATTTCAACCAGTGATTGGAAGTTCATAGTATACTACAACTTAACTAGCTACTGGCGAGAGTGGGAGAACCTCCAGGAGACCAGGCATCGGCTCCTAGGAACATGCCAGCCTACTCCTAATACAACAAATTATGTGCGGCACTGTGAAAAATTGCTCCAACCGGTAACATATTTGTTGAACAATATGGAAGACCACAACCAGATTCTCCGGGCCACCGAGAGTAGAGTTCGTCGTGCACCGTTAGACTTTTTTGGGAACCTGCTAGGAGATGTTTTCGGCGTATTAAACCAGAGCGATGCCCACGAATATCATGAACAAATTCAAGGACTCGCAAAGGGTACGTTGGAACTCCATAAGCTAATCCAGTAGCAAACCCATGCGCTCGATCTCACTACTAACATTATGCATAGAGAAAAGGAAATGATCGACCAACACTACAAAATACTACACAGTGATATAGATAGTATTATCCTACATGAAGAATTCATGGATGTTTTACTGCAGCTGTCTTCTGCAACCTTCTTATTTAAAGATACCCAAAATGATTTGACAGATATTCTATCTGATGTACACCATGGTAGAGCCAACATCAGATTGTTTCCGCCATCACTGTTGGAGAAGCAGTTAAAGGAACTGGAACACCTGATTCCAAGTACGATCAGTATTTCGACCAACAGGGACCACTGGATACAAATATATAAACTTCTATCAACCAAAGCTGCGATCGTTCAGGACCAAGTGATTTTTGAGGTCCGCCTTCCACTAACACAGAGGGAGGAGTTTCGGATTTTCAATATTATTCCGGTACCGACCAAATATGAAGGCAAGTTTATCTTTATCGAACCAGAGATCCGACATGTATTGGTAAACGATCATCGTACGTGGTATTACCCTCTATCAGGTGACGCATTAAAAGTGTGCGAAACATGGGAAGAAAGAACAGTGATCTGCACTCTCGAAAGGCCGATGCAAACACCTGAGGCACATTGCGAAATGGCGTTATTAGCGCATGCCCAAACCCTACCACTACAATGCCAAATAAGAGCAGTGTTACCAACTATGTATTTCCGTCAGCTGCAGAACAATCAATGGGTGATGGTGCTACCTGAGGAAGCTGTATTTGAACTAAACTGCTAACAACAAATACAACCAATAACACTCATAGGAAGTGGAATCCTCACTTTAAGAGCTGGATGTTCATTAAGAGGGCGGTCGGTCCTGATTACCAGCCACACTTCCTATGTAACATCAAGACAAGTTGCTTTCATACCCACATTTAACTTGACAGTTGAGGTCAAAACACAAACAAGGGCGATCATTGTGAGCTCAGATGGTGTAGACGAGGAGATATCAGGACTACAGCAAACAATAGCTGACCTCAAACAAAAGGAACCATGGTCGGGAGTAGATATGCACCACATAAGTAATTACTCTCTGACGGCAGGGTTGTTCCTACTCGCCATCAAATATTTGTATCCAATTTATATTATACAAATATTTTTACTCAATTATTTTTTATGTAAACCAAAAATTATGTAATATAGGAAAAAATAAGTCAACAACCAAAGTTGACATACTAAAATTAATATATATATAGTCCACTTGGACTAACTAAAGTAGTTCATTCAAGAGTTCATTCACAGTAGTTTATTCAAAGTAGTTCTTTAAATAAATCAGCATAGTAAAATATATATCCACTTGGATTAACTAAATTAAGTTCATTCACAAGTAGTTCATTATATTCTAAGTAGTTCATTAAATAAATCAAGCACAGTAAAACTCAAAATATAGTTTTTTATCTAAGACTAAGAGCCATCCATAAGTAAGTATACTTTATCTATCGATACTGCCCAGCCCCCACCAGTGGTAAGCAGGTATCGACAAAATAAATAACAAACACCCTACTAACACCAAGGCACCGATTCTAATTGACATTGATGCACGAACCTCGTATGGCAAAGCAAGGAGGGAAGCAATAAGAGTGTTTCAGCGCTCCACTCCCCTAGTAACAGGTGTCAATTACAATCTTTCTCTAGTACTAACAATGATATCAATCAATGATATTTCTCACACACTAGACAAGACGTCAACCCTTAACATATACATATCCTCAATACTTGACAAATACCAAACCTAAACATACAGTCAAAAGAGCTTATCAATCCATAAATAATATTTAGACAGTATATTTATCCAAAAATAAAATATACAATATTACCATATATACAATAAGCTGCAGCGGGAACAGAAACAGAAAAGGAACGAAAGATCTCAGGGGAGTACGGTGGATAAATAAGCTTTTTACACTACTAATCTTGAGTTCCACCTTGCCAATACAATGTCTTAAGTATTGTAAGCAGGCAGTGTAATGGCAAGGTGAAGACTGGGTCATCTCTACCCCGTCGGATATGAGGATAGACACCCCAGTAGTTAATCTTTAAATTTAGTCTAAAAAACCAAAAAAATAAAGTAAAAATGTATACTATCTAGCGCGATTTGAAGAGGATAAAGGATTGTGGCAAAGGTCTAAAATAAAAAGTGAAAATTGAGAGTGGAGATAAAAGAAATTATAACCCAATGCGAGGTGTTATTTTGTAGTATGTAACCACTATTTTATGCAAAAAAACACTATCTTATATATAAAGCAAAAATATACACTTTCAATACACAATCAAGAAAAATATTTAATGTTTACTGCGGAAACATCGAAAGTCAAATTGACTAGATGGGAATGGGACAGATTATGGGAATTAGCACCTCTTTTACATTCAATGTTCAGCTGGTATATGTGAGAGAGATTATTACCGTCTATATTTGAATAAATGTATTCTTCAAAACTATACAAAACTGGACTAAGAAGTAACAATTACAAGAGAGAATTTCGAATTAAAATTCCTTTTTTTCTCTTTTTTCTTGGAAAAAAACTGTTACAATTTCGCTCGCTTATATTGTCTAGAAAAAAATATGTTTTTAGTGCATTGCAACGTCGATATCATAAAATTTACACAGTAAATCCGAAGAAACATTGCAATGCACTAAACTGAGATGGAACAAAACCGTAAAGCATTTCGCTTATATTCGTCGCCTGAGTTCTTTCTTGGTGTATGTCCATTTTGCCTGATTTTGGCTTTTTATCATATATATATATATATATATATATATATATATATATATATATATATATATATATATATATATATATAATTTTTTCCGCTCTTGCCAACGGTCTAGTCAAAATTGTTCTATCTGCTATAGTTTTTGAGTTACACAATGCGTGTTTGGTTTAACTCCATAGAACTGCTACTGTACAATGTTCATTTTTGTTGTATCTACATCATTTAACACTTTCTGTATGCATTAGAACACTTTTACACGCATTGCGAACAATTTATATTCGTTTTTCTGTTTTGTTCTAAATCCATTTTTTTATATACTAACCAATCAGAGCTAATTTGTTTTGGTCACTTGATGTTTATATATTAAATTAAACAAAATTCGTGATTTTATTTTTAGTCTTTCATGAACCACGGTAAAGAAACATACAAACTTTTGTTAATTTTTTTTCAAATTTAAAAAATAATAACTGAATTTCAAAAAGTAAACAGAAATGAATACCGCTGATGAAAATTCATCATCTGTTCGACCTTTTGAATTAGAAGCTGAACGATAAGTATCTTGGACATAAATTATACTATAATTGTTATAAACCGTTAATACGTAAAACTGATAAAACTTTGTTTCAATTTAAGCATTTTAAATCTGGTTAACTTAAGTGATTCCTGTTCGGACGATAGTTTGTTTGATAATTCAGATATCGATCCTGATTTTTGTCCATTAGATGATTCCGCAGATGACGAAGCAAGAGAAACCAGATTAACCAAGCGAAAACGTAAATCAAAAAAACTCAAAATTATTATAAATTGGCAGAGATAAAAATGTGTTTAACATTTTTATAGGTATCGTAAACCCAGAGAATAGGACGAAAAGTAAACCCGATGATATTACTGCATCACAAACTGATTTGGTCGAAAACGCCGATGAAATACGTGCAACTGAACCCGATAACAACGCAATTGAAAAACCGTTAACCCGTAAAAAGTAAAGTAATCCGTCGATGTGGAAGAAAAACATACAAAAGAATTTACGAAACCAAGGTCGAGAATACGAAGGATAATAAAGGAAATGTACGTAGTTCGAGATTTGTTACCGAAGGATGTGCCATAGGATGCAGCTTTAATTGTCGTTCACATTTTACCGAAACAGATCGACACAAAATTCATGGTGTCTTTTGGAGTCTAAGTGGGAACGAGAAATTAGCATTTTTTTCAAAATTTACAAGACAAGTACCTACTGAAAGAAAACGATCTAAAAATCAAGAATCAAGAAGACAACATACGTTCCTATATTTTTTTAAAAAGGGCGCAGCAATGGTGCGAGTTTGTAAGATTTTCTTTCTTAAAACGCTAGACGTCAGTCAAAACAGAATTTATTATTTTTATAAGACTAAAACAACGGATATTGGCACAAATACACCATCACGTCAAGGTAAATACGTGAAATTTAAAATACCTGAAGAAAAATTGGATCAAGTACGAGCACACATTAAAAGCTTCAAACCAGTAGAATCTCATTATTGTAGATCAAGTACTAATAGACAATATCTCGATGCCGGATTAAGTATTAGTCGAATGTACTCTATGTACTTAAGTCTCGTTGCCAATCCAGTCAAATTAAACATCTATGGTAAAAATTTTAATACTGAATTTAATTTGGCATTCAATAAACCTAAAAAGGACCAGTGCGATCGGTGTGTTGCACATAAGCATGCAACAAAGCCTACTACAGGAGAAATATCAATTTACGAGAAACACAAACAAAATAATTTGTTGGCCAAAATAGAAAGAGACGCTGATCGAAATTCTACAAATCATTTAACAGCAGTATTGTCGTATGATTTGCAGAACGTATTTTCTCTACCCAGAGCTAATGTTTCAAATTTTTTCTATAAACGGAAATTTTCCGTTTAGTAAAGTAAAGCTAAAAATTCTACAAATGAGAAAGCAGGATTTTATGAACTACAGTGCTATGTCAGTTGGAATGACTTTTCCTCCATTTGCTTCCACAATAAATTTGATTTACGAGAAATCCAATTTATCACAAATAAAATATCGGTGTGGTTACAGGACTCGCATAGAAATAAGTAGCTTGATAAAAATCGCTAATACTCGCAGAGTAGTGTCAACACTACCAATTTTTAAACTACCTTCTATTGGCATGACGTGCCAAATTTATTACAAAAATATGTCTGCTGAAAAAAAACGGGATATTCGTTCTATGTTGAATTACATGCCAGACATAGACAGAGAATTTTATAAAATCTATGTTTAATAGAGACTTATTTGAATATAATAAGACTGAATTACTTAGGTAATCAACCTACGTTACGTATATTATTTGATATTTGATATTATTTTGTAATTTTTATTTTATAAATGAATTATTTTTAGTACAATTATTTTTTTTACTTTAATTTATTTTGAAATAAACCTATTGAAATTTAAAAAATGTTTTACTTTATAAATTCTATAGTGGACAATGAAGTGTGATTATTACACTAAACCTCCTAACTAAAACAAAACTCCTTCCTAAATATAAAAATAAAGTGTTTTTCAAGTCAGACCTCTTGGTTGCTACGAAATATTGTACTGAAAAATTGTGTATATCCAACTTTTTCATATTACTTATCGATTTATTTTGTTAGTTCTATAAAGGTGTATCTCCGGAAAATTGGTGTATGTCCAGGAAAAAATTGCAACTATGTGACATACACCAAAATGGATTAAGTACCAATTTTTTTGATTGCGTTTTCCAGGAAAACTGTGCATGCTAGAGAATAATAAAATGTACCATTGTTTTAGGTTTATTCTGTTTAGAAATTTAGAAAGAAAAAATTCAGTTTTTAGGGTAACGATTCAGCTTTATAAACCTTTAAACTTTAAAGTTGATTTTCTCAATACTTAAATATTGTCGCTTACACCAAGTAAGAACTCTGGCGACGTATTGTCAAGAAAAAATTTGTTTTTAGTGCATTGCAACGTCGATATCATAAAATTTAAACTATTTTTATGCGATTCAAACTTTTTTCAACTAAAAATAAAGTATTTGGTATACGCATACGCACCGAAAAAAAAAGTATTTTGCGTTATCTCTTATTTATAACTATATCGTGCATGCACTGTTACTGTGCAACTTATATACCAAACTATTACCAATGCTATAAATACCGGCTACAGTTGTTGAATTGTATTAGAAATTAACAAAGGTAAATTTTATTTATTTATTAATGTTTATTTTCTTAAATTTATGTTTTTATCCCAATGTACTTTACAAAAAATTAAAACTCATAATATTGCAATGTAAGAAGGTGCTTATTTTATTTTTAATTTATATTATATACTATTCTAAAACGATTCCCAGAAATGGAAAACTTGCAGTTTGTGAAACACCAAAACGGTGACGACAAATCTTCGGTTTGGCAATACTTTCTAATGGAGAAGAAAGGAGACCATGCAAAATGTAAACAGTGCGGCAAAATAATAAAAACATTGGGAGGAACAACGAGCGGTCTTCATACTCATATGAAAACTATTCATAACATTAATACATTAAAGCGAGATGTTGTTTCTACTAGTGCAAATATTAATGTAGAAAGCAAAAAACAATCCAGTTCGAATATAATAAAGTATTTTAGAAGAACTAATGAAAATTCATTAGATGTTGTATTGGCAAGAATGTGCGCCTATGATGGTTTAACTTTCAAGATGTTTATAAAATCAGAAGACCTTCGAAAGGCCATATGTGCCTTATGTATCGGTGAACTTCCGAAATCTGCAAACACCATCCGCAAAATTGTTATAGATTATAGCAGATTCATTGAAAAATTATTTGTTAACGAGCTTGCGGAACAGAAGTCAAACAAAATTGGATTTAGCTTAACTTTTGACGAGTGGACCTCTATAAAAAATCATCGTTACATCAAAATTAATGTTCATTCAGAACAGAAAGTGTGGAATCTAGGGCTAATAAGAATGTTTGGAAGTATGCCAGCAAATAAATGTGTAGGAATAGTGGATGTCAAATTAAAACAGTTTGAGCTATCCCTAAAAAAAGACATTGTATGTGTTGTTTGGTAGCATCATATAATCGCAGAATGCTAAAATGCAACTTCTTCGATTCATCATTATTGTATTCAAAATTAATCACTCGGTATACACTAATCATACAAAATCGAATCACTGGTTCACTACAACTGGTTCGTGTTGTATTAGATTTAGTACAATAAAAAAGGAAAAGGTTTCTTTTTCGGCCACTGGCCAGTTATAAAAACGGTTTTCTATGTGCAACACAACCAAGCGGTAATTAAATAAAATTTATTGTGTGAACTTTTATTGTGTAAGTTGTATTTTTAATGTAACATTTGTGAACTTAGCTAAATAAATAAATAAATACCAGTGACGGTATATCTGTAAATCCTTAAAGTGTTAAATCTGTTTTTATTCTATTTTAATCACGGCGTCTTGGTTGTGCTCTGCACATAAGTTTGGTCCTTCGAGCCGGATATGGCATTATTGAGATACGGGGAGCAGATTTCCTAAGCAGTTTACAACTGTAAAAATTGCGATCATCATCTGTTTTCAAGCGAGAAGTGAAGTTGGTTCGGTGAGAAACAGCGGAGTCTGAACGAAGGCACAATCAACTACGGATCGGTGAAGTTAATTTTCAACAAACACGAGGTGAAGGCATTTGTGCGACATCGAAGCTGAGGTATTATCTGCGACAAAACGAAGCCAGATCGCAGACAGCATTAATTCACTACTCGATAGTGAAGTGAAGTTAAATTTCAGCGAACACACACGAGGTGACGCCATTTTGTGGCGGGTATTTATTGAGTTGATTTCCGGGAGCGATGCTCGGTTGCTAACTCCAGCGAGGAAGTGACATATTTCGTCTGTAACAGATTACCAGGTGACGCCATTTTGTGGCGGGTGTTTATTGAGTTGAATTCCGGGTGTGATGCTCGGTTGCTAACTCCAGCGAGGGAGTGACATATTTCGTCTGTAACCGAACACGAGGTGCGCCATTTTGTGCGACAACAATTCAAAAGGAAAAATCTGTGAGAGATATGATAAAGGGAAACTCGTGTTAAACTCGCTAATTAAGTCTTTTTTTGAGCAACCAGCTATTCAACAACCATCAGTTAAAAAATTACGTCAGCTGTATAATAGTTCTGATGAGGTGAATAGGAGAATAATAGCATTAGTAGGTGAAGCCACAAAACGTGATCATTGGCTCATATATATAGTTTTAATTAAATCCGATGGTGATACTAGAGAGGCCTGGGCACATAAGATGGTGGATAAGGATGACCCTTCATATGCTGAGTTCTTGAAATTTCTAAATGACCGATTTGATGCACTAGAATCATGTGCGCCCGTGAAGCAAAGTTCGTTAAAACCAAGTGCAATTAAAATCCAACATGTGACGCCAGAAACCTCAAAACCTAGAGAATGTTCGCATTGCAAGGGTTCGCACCATATAAGCCAGTGCGACAAATTCAAAAACATGAGTCCAAGCAATCGGCGGGAATTAACAGCAAAACTACGGCTTTGTTTTAATTGTTTATCGGAACGACATCGTGCTAATAATTGTTTAAGCAAATTAAATTGTTTAAAGTGTGCTCGTCGACACCACACTCTTTTGCACGATACAAAATCAAGTACTAACACCATTACAGTTGAAACGGAAACGTCATCGAATCCATTGGCTACGCAGTCAGAAACATGTACCGTGGAATCAGAATCAATTCTTACAAATACGAGCAATATTGGAAATACAATTCTCCCGACTGCTATAGTGAAAGTGAAAAATCAAATTGGACATACTAGTTTATGCAGAATACTGCTAGATTCAGGGTCGCATGCCTCATTTATTTCCAAATCTTGTGCTTGTATGTTGAATCTGAAGCTTAACAATTGTCGTCTTCGGGTGTCAGGAATCGCTACTTCAAGCGTCTCAACCTTGGGAAGTGCGTCACTCACAATTTATTCGCGATTTGAAATGTGCCAAAGCTTAATTATTAAGGTATTCGTACTTCCTAAAATTACAAGTTTAACAGCAAAGCGGGAAATAAGTATAAATGAAGTTAACCAGTTGTCAAAATACCCACTTGGAGATCCACAGTTTTATGAATAACATGAAATTGGCATTTTATTGGGCGCATACTATTTCTTTCATTACCTTAAGCCAAAACAAGTACAATTTGCGAAAAACGTTATCGCCCAAGAAACAATCTTTGGGTACGTGATTGCAGGAATGGCCAACAACAGCAACAGTGAACAATCAGCCGTGCAAAACAGTTTTCATGCAACCATCATCGATGAAATCAGCCTAGATCAAATGCTACAAAAATTCTGGGAACAGGAAGAAATATGAGAGAAAATCCCCTGGACCATGGAAGAACAAGATTGTGAGTCTCATTTTAAGGAGACATACTCAAAAAATCAAGAAGGACGTTACATAGTGCAGCTACCACTAAAACTTAATTCCCCGCGTTTGGGAGAATCTTACAAAATTGCTTTACAGCGATTGTTGGCTATATGGTCCGAAAAATGAATAGGAATCAGGAATTCGGGAAAATGTATCGAAATTTTATGGATGAATATCTTAAGATGGGTCACATGCAACCTGTGAGAAAAGAAGCAGAGAATAGTGTCAAGGAAATATGCTAACTTTCACATCATGAAATTGAGGGTGGTGTTCGACGGATCGGCCTCAACCTCAACCGGTATATCAGTGAACCAGAAGTTTAGTGGGGCCGACATTGCAAGTTACATTGTGGACAATATTAATCAGATTTCGAAGTTTTAAGGTAGCGTTATGTGCAGACATTGAGAAAATATATAGGCAGGTTCTAGTCAATGAAAAGCATATCACTCCAACGAATTCTTTGGCGAAATAATCCAAATGATACAATTACTCATTACGAACTGCGAACAGTAACTTACGGAACCTCATCAGTTCCGTTTCTTGCAATTCACGTATTACATCAAATATCAGAAGACTGTAAGCTATCACATCCTGAGGTATCAAATATCATACAGAATAATTTTTATGTAGATGATTTGCTGGCTGGAGCTGCAACTGAAGAAAAAGGCTTGGAACTAAAGAAGGATTTAATACAAGTACTCGGTGAGAGTGGATTCCCTTTGAGGAAATGGCATTCAAATATTGTTTCGTTGAACGATTCGAATATTACGACACAAATCCAAGAAGAAGGAAGAATGCCACATATGCTAGGTTTACAGTGGAATCCACAAGAAGATCAATTCTCATTTGAAATTACCGATATGCCACCTACAGTTTGCTCCAAACGAACCATTTTATCCATCACATCAAGAATCTTCGATCCATTATAAATATGAAAATTCGCGTGCAAACGTTATGGCTGCGAAAGGTATCCTGGGACGAACCATTAACAGCAGACTTACAAGAAGCTTAGTCAAAATTGTACGACCAATTTCAAATATTAAATCAAATAAGAATACCTCGGTTTATCGTTGATTTTTCTAATGAGATACAAATACATGGTTTCAGCGACGCCAGTGAGGTAGCGTACGCGGCTGCCGCCGTTTATGTGAGAATTAGTTGCAATGATTAATATGTGGTACGTTTGTTAACAGCAAAATC
The DNA here is from genome assembly GCA_951394425.1 of Tipula unca. Lineage (NCBI taxonomy): Eukaryota > Metazoa > Arthropoda > Insecta > Diptera > Tipulidae > Tipula > Tipula unca. The sequence continues at coordinate 2,556,171 of OX596383.1, read as the reverse complement.
CAAGGTTGCTCCAATTAAACAAATCAGCCTACCACGGCTAGAACTGTGTGGGGCACATCTGTTAGCAAAACTCATTATAGCAGTGTTGTATGCATACGATAAGTAACAATTACCTATTAGGCTATGAACCGATTCTATGGTGGTATTGTCATGGTTAACCAGTCATCCGCGAAAATTTAAAAATTACATTGCAAATCGGGTCGGTGCGATCCACACGTTAAGGCCAGAGGCTACCTGGCGACATGTCAAGGGAAGCGAAAATCCAGCCGATCAAACAACAAGAGGAGTAACAGCTGACAAATTTTTCAATGATGAATTATGGTTTACGGGACCAAAATGGTTATATCAACCTTGAATCAGATTGGCCAACGAAATCAGTAATTTTCGAAACGGTTCAAGGAGCCCGTAGCAACGAAGACAAAACATGCCATGCAATAAACACAAATTGGAACGATCTACACAAGAAATGGGTAGCCTACCTGAAGCACGTGTAACACCTAGCCGACCATTTTCTGTAATCAGCATAGACTACGCAGGACCAATTTGGCTCTCATTCAAAGTCGACAGAGGTGCAAAACTTTTAAAGGGTTTTATTGTAATATTTGTATGTTTTGCGACGAAGGCTTTACACATAGAAATAGCATCATCGTTAACCACACAAGCCTTCATCAGTGCCTTAGATCGGTTTGTTGGACGGAGGGGAGTACCAATGGAGATCTACTCTGACAACGGATTGTTGTGTTTTAGGGAAGCATCACCTGGACATATCAGACAGGAAAAATGTTATCCCCAGAATAGAAACGTAATTAAAACATAAAACATAAATAACAAAAGACAAGTTCTTATCGAAAACCATACAAAATAAAATTAAGAAAAAAGATCAATAAAAAATACAAAATCATAAATCTTAAAACATAAATAACAAAAATCATTAACAAATAAAAACAACATTAAAATATAGAACATAAATAAAAAATCAATCGCTGTATGAAACAATAAAACAAGAAAATAATTACGATACAAACCAAAAACATAAATAACAGAAAAATAGATAACGAGAAAGTCGGAACTTTACCACATAATGTACGATCGTAAAGAATATCCGATACTCATCTGTTATCACTTAAAAAAACAATAAAAAGACAAAAATCGTTAAATAGACCCATATCAAGTAACACTTCAAAATAAAAAATAAAATTTAAATTAAATTAAATAAACAGTACGCCCACAAAATAAAAGAAACGGAGAAAGGGAAATAAAAGAAATTGACAAATCACAGTAAAGTAAAAACACAAAATAAAATGTAGTACTATTTTCCCCTCTTAAAATTTCATATAAAAACCCTACGTTTTTATAATGAAATTGTCATTTAAGTAATAGTCAAATAAGTATCGTCATTTAAGTAATAGTCAAATAAGTATCGTCATTAAAGTAGTAGTCATTAAAGTAGTAGTCAAATAAGTCATAAGTCATTTTCTAAGTAGAAGTTTTAATATTAAGTATTGTACTTTAAAATAAAATAAATTCTCGATTCTAAAAAATAAAAATTCCAAACTCTTTCAATTATAAAGTAAAATTGTGAAAACAAAGTAAATAAGAGGTATTCCTGAAAACAATTGTAAGTATATTATATTAAATACAAGTTTAAACTCTCCGAGAGCAAACTATTAGTACTCTCGTTTAGCTATGCCAAAAGCTAGAGAGTTGAATTAAACATAATTCAACGAAAAATTAACTACTTACTAACACTGGTGATTACACCATAAGCTCAACTGAATACAGACATCGACCTCTTCACAAATCAATTATATAATAATCATCTCGCTAATAAGTGTCGCTTACTATGGATGTGCATAGCTAGATACATGACATAGATACATGACCCGATCCATGGTGGTGATAGTATGAGATACTAATTAGCGTCAATAAATTATAAATTCAATTTAAAAATTAATTTTATAATTTTAAAGATGATTTAATAATATAGACAATCTCATATATAATAATTTAACAAATCAAATATATTCACAAATCTCAATTACACACTTATGTCATATCAATATACAATAAATATTAAAACAATTTACATTACACATACATTAAACATCATAAACTCATCCATTAATTCACATATAAACATTAACACACATTAACATTCTATACAAATTCTATACAATTTATACATTCTCTATAAATTTTAAAACAACACAATAAATTCAAAAACAATCACAATTAATTGTAAAACAGGATCAAATTTTGTTGCAGCGAAACGACTCTTACACGAATATTACTCCGCAGTAGCATCTAAAGGGATCGTATGGCACTAGATTCCACCACTTTCGCCGCATTTCGGTGGCATCTGGGAACGGATTGTGAAATCAATCAAAACTCACCTAGTTAAAGTCATTGGCAATGCTCACCGTACGTTTGAGGAAACGCAAACGATTTTAATTCAAATTGAAGGAATTCTAAATTCGAAACCCTTATGCGCTATTACAAATGAACCCATCACCACCTTACCTCACGCCAATTACGATGAGATTAACACAATAAGATTAGATCGTTGGGAACAAACGCAACAAATAGTACAAACATTTTGGAAACGCTATTCGCTCATGTACCTAAATACATTACAACAACGAACCAAATGGCAACAAAAAAATCGAAATCTTCAAATTAACGATGTTGTGTTAGTATATGATAAAAATGCACCACCATGTCATTAGGCCGTGTAATCGAACTATACACAGATTCAGCTGGATTAGTTACGAGTAGCCACAATTCAAACTAGAACGTCCACATACAAGCGACCAATCACAAAATTATTTCGATTGCCCATAAAGGATTAATATAAAATAAAATAAAAAATTTTTTGGAGGGGAGTATGTTTGGTAGCATCATATATTCGCAGAATGATAAAATGCAACTTCTTCGATTCACCATTATTGTATTCAAAATTAATCACTCGGTATACACTAATCATACAAAATCGATTCACTGGTTCACTACAAAACAAACAAAGTCTCTTCAGTCATCGAAATTATGAAAACATTGTAAAATTGTAATAAATCTATAAGAAAAATGTAATTAATTTAAGTGGAAATAAATTCGAAATGAGCGTATCTTGTATTGCTTGGTTGTGTTGATCTTTTTCGCTGTCATTATAAAATATTAATTTAGTGTTGTACTAGATTTAGTACAATAAAAAAGGAAAAGGTTTCTTTTTCGACCACTGGCCTTTTGTTAAAACGGTTTTCTATGTGCAACACAACCGAACGGTAATTAAATAAAATTTATTGTGTGAACTTTTATTGTGTAAGTTGTATTTTTAATGTAACATTTGTGAACTTAGCTAAATAAATAAATAAATACCAGTGACGGTATATTTGTAAATCCATAAAGTGTTAAATCTGTTTTTATTCTGTTTTAATCATGGCGTCTTGGTTGTGCACTGCACATGTGTAACAACAGATGGTGCAGCTGTCATGAAAAAAGTTGGGAGACTTATAAGCGCTGAAGTTGACCAACAATTATGTTGCTCATGGCATTCATTTGGCCGTGATAAGCGTTCTGTTCAAAATGACTCAACACTTGATGAGGAAGGATCCGATATCAAAATAAAACAAACAAACTTATTACATTTAAATTTAAATTGTAATCATATTTCACAAACTTATCTTGTATCTAATTTTATCTTAGTTGGTTATGTATTTTCATATTTGTGTTCACTGTTTTTAAAAAACTTTTATTTTGTAACGCAATAGTTAATAGATTAATTTTAGCAAAGTTGTGAAATATGAATCTTAGATAAGTTTAAAATCATCTACTCGCTGCAAGGTGTTACTGCAAAAGCAAAATATCAATTGTTAAAAAAAAGGAACCACTTTGACAATTATTGTTATGCTATAAATTATTATTATGTTATTAATTTTAGTTCAGTGGCTTACAAAAAAAGAATCACTTTGATTAACTGAGTGATGATTTTAACAATTTCACATCAGTACGAAAATCACCTGCGACTGTGATAACAGCGAATTAAAATTGTGAATAAAATAGTTTTGTTTTGTGAATTTTTATATACCGGATTTTTTATTGACTTTGGAGATACCGCCCGATAGCTGTTGAAACCCCGCTCAACCTGGCTTTGAAGATACCGCTCAACAATTTTGAAACCCAACTTAACCTGGCTTTGGAGATACCGCTCATATAATATTTTGACACCGCTTTTCTTTGGACACGGAATACCCACACACATCTATATTTGGACGCACGCAATCATAACCGGCACTGATACACAAAACATAAATTGAACCGAGGCATTGAAGTTTACCCTACACTGATCCTATACGGCGAAACGAGACAGTGCGTATCGTATAGTAAATATTCAACCAAGTTCATTCATTTCCTTTTATTATGACAACCGTTCAACTATTCCAGGAACAAAAAATCATGTTTTACTTTATTTAGTTATTTTTTATTGTTTTACTAATTACAACACAACTAATCTGTTAATTACTCGGAATTTAAAAAAACAAAATTGTTTATGATGTTGTTGGTGTAATTTCCACCCTCCATACTAAGATGAACATATCGACGATACTTGGATCGAACAGCACAAACGCCATTTTTCCAAATTTGTGTTTTTTACATCATTGGAAAGCGCTGACAACGCGCTATACAACAGTTCGAATTAATTTTCTTTTTTTTCAACAAAATCCCGCTTTTTTTAGAAAAAATGTTTTTACAAATAGTCTAAGCGACAAAAATCAATTGTTTATTTAACCCAAGCGACGCAAATCAGTGGGATAATTTAAAGTGGTAGAGTTGTGTTTGTTCCGGGTTAATGTTAATTTATTTTGGTTAAACGGTAAGTTAATTGATTGAATAAGATTAATAAAAGTGCGATGTCTTTATTAAACTCAAATGTTATCAATTATGCAGAATACATAGAATAATATTAGTTTAAAATGGTTAAATTATAAAAACAAAAATTGTCGTTTGTGTCTTATGAAGAGGGAGAAAAAAATGGCACAAGCGACGATTTTTGCTCATGATTTTAATGCAATTTTAATTGATATTTTAATTAATTTATAATTATATTTTAAACAACTAATTTTGTCTGTTAATCAAAAATAGCAAAAACTTCTTGATTTGGTTTTTAAAATATTTATCACAATAAGTTTAGTTTAGTATTTTTGAGAAACTAGTTTTTATATTGTGGCGTGTGTTAATGGATTTTCCTTTGTACAATTATTATGTAGAATGGCATCGAGGGGTAAATTATTTGTTCAACTGGCTTTGGCTCAGAAAGATACAACGAAAGCAGGCAAACCAGCCACAGAAAAGGATTTTCGAAATAAATTTGATATTTCGAACAAACCTACCGCATTAAACGAAACAGTAGCTAAGATTGAGACTGATACGCTTAATGTGGATGAGCCAACTGTTATTTGTATTACCATCCCGGAAACATCAGATGTTACAATTGAACCTGATGACTTCAATTTATACGGTGACGACTACAATATGATATTCGACTATCAGGAGGAAACCATAGAAAAAAAAATCACTCAGCCAAATATAAATTGTGAGCTTATTGTTTCAGAAGGCCTACCAAATAACCTCAGTACCTCGGTAAACTTACATGAAAATATGCACCTTGGTAACACTAGCGATGTTGAAAATAGTTCCAACCAAATCGAAAATTTAAGTAAGAAACGAAAACGACGAAAACCGGAAAATCCAAATACAACCAAACGAATATCAGGAGAAAGTTATTTAACCAAAAAGGGAACTGTGATACCAAATAAAGAAACTAAAGCGAACCCTTGTGCACTGCAGGCCAGTTGCTTCAACGACTGTAAAAATATCACCGACGAAAGCAGACAACGCTTATTTGACGATTACTGGAAAATGCCATGCTAGAAACAAAAAGATAAATATCTCAGTAACTGTATCGAGCAACAGGCAATAAAACGAAAACGGAATAAAAATTCGGATCTTCGTAAGTTCACCAATACATATAGTGTAATATGCCCACTCCAGAACATAAAAAAATCGGTCTGTAAACAATTTTTATTAAAAACTCTCGACATTACACCTGCCCGTGTGAGTGTAATAAAATTTTTTAAAGACTTTGAAGTAATTTTTATCATCATTAAATCATTATCGGAGTGTTACACATGATGATCAACTACGCCTTGATCAATTTATAGCAAGCTTACCAGCAGTGCCATCCCATTATTGTAGGGCGTCTTCTCAAAAAACATATTTGTCGTCCGATATAGAAACAATTAAAAATTTGCACCTTATGTACAAACAAAAACAAATAGAAGCAGGATACAACTTTTTAGACTACGACATGTTTCGTGTTCTATTTAAAAAAAATTACAACATTGGGATACACAAACCAAAAAAAGATAAATGCGAAAAATGTGAGGCATACAAAAATATATCTAATAAAACAGCACAGGATGAAGCTGAAAACGGAAAGCACCTAAAACTTAAGCATGATCTTAAGGAAGAATTCTTTCAAGAGCAATCGCGTGCTAAACTTGATCAAACTCTATTAGTAGGTTATTAGTAGTTCCTTTGACCTACAAAAAGTTCTAAATGTTCCGAAAGGAAACAGTATGCTATTGGGATATTACAGAAAATTCTCGGTTTATAATTTCACTGTGTACGAATCATCGGCACGAATTGGTCATTGCTATTTATGGGGGGAACATCAAGGAAAGCGGGGTGCGAATGAAATTTGCAGCAACCTCTGAAATTTTCTAATGACAGTGGAAAATCGTCAAACAGTACGGAAAATTTCACTATATTGCGATAATTGTGCTGGCCAAAATAAAAATCGATTTGTCCTTGCAATGATTAAATATTTTATGTCAACTGCCAAATATGTTACTGAGGTATCGGTAACATTTCTTATTACTGGCCATACCTACATGCCAGTAGATTCAATGCACGCCGTAATAGAGAACTATTTGAAAAACAAAACTGTTTGGTCTTTTAAAGAATACCCAACGCTAATCCGTAATGCTAGATCAAATCCAAGACCGTATCAGGTGCATGAAATGAGGTTCCACGATTTTTACGACTGGATGTCATTAGTTGCCAAGAACTCCAAAATTAAATGTGTTCAAAAACCTTATAAAGAAATTAAGTGGAAAAACATTAAAAGAATTAAAATCGTTAATTCCAAAATACTGATAGATACGTATATCGAGAACGACGTGGAAGTAGAAATGAAGACGAGAAATGAGTTTCCAAAGATAGCTTACAATTCGGAGTTACCGATTAACGACAAAAAATACAACGACTTAAACACCATGTGTGCAAAACACATTATTCCAGATATGTACCATTCACATTTTAAAAAGTTGCACACAAACTTCTCTATTCGTGATGAATTAGATGAGACTGATGAGGAAGATAATGAAACGTGTGATATTTAAAGAAAGGCTGATTAAAACGGTTGTGATAAATTTGCAATGCACTTAAATTTGTTCATTTCTATTTTATGTTTTAATTTAAGTAATTTAAATTTAATTATTTTTAGTTTAATTTATTATTTTTTTAGCTGTACCTATCGCAATTTATGAATTTATATAGATAGTACAGAGTGATAATTGATATAATTGAAATAAACTGTAGACATTTTGAATTATTTCGCATAAAGCTTAAACGACAATTTCTGTTTTTTTTTAAACCTCTAAAAACACAACGGCTCTCAAGTGACAATTTCTCAAATTCAATTGATAATTATTAGCACAAGCGCCTTAGCATAAACGCCAATTTAATAAAAAATAACACCCAAGCGACAAAAAAGTTAGTTTTTTGCTGTAATTCAATAAAAATTGCACCAATTTGAAAAAAAATTTGGATTTGAGTTCTTCTAATACTACATTACATAATAAAAATGAAAAGAGGTCGTTTCTAATTAAACTTCGAATTAAAATCGTTTTACTCTTCCGCTGTAAAATTTTCCAAATGTCGCTTATGCTGTTCGATCCAAGTATCGTCGATATATAAAGCATCATTTTTTATGAATAATAATCATTCGTATTTTAACAATTTAAAAATTCATAAAAATGTGTCGTACAAATAAACCAGTTGATCTAACACCGATTGAAGGATCCGGTGAGATCGATGCTATGAAGATCTACACATTTTTGACGGCGAGGGCAGAGCAGAGGTACCGTGCATACGTCGCCTGGTGTGATGCTAATTTAGAATTAATACTGAGCGTACGTAGAGGGAGTGTGAAAGAGGCCCAGTATTACATAAGTTACTGGGAGGATAATCTCCTATGTAACATTTATTATTATAATAAATAAATAATCAATAAGTTTTTTATCTTATCTGTAATTTTATTTTTATATTTAATTCACCAATTTAATTGTTATATTAATTAAACAAATAATTTTTAAAAATAAACACAATGTTTTATTTTTCTTTTATTTTTGAGTTTGTGCTTTTCTGTTTTGTTTTTCGTTGATACTTTGTATCGACATATAACCATCATCAACAAGAAATCATAATATTTATGAAATATATATGTATATATACATATATATATATATACTGCTTGCTTCAGCTCATCACTTATTCGCTTTCCTACTTTAGTTGCTGGACGACTTAGTGGACCGTTCTTGTCCCGTAGATCTTTAGCTGTTCGGACCATAAGTTGCGTTGCGTTGAACTCGCTCTGAATTTCTTGCATGGTTAATGATTTTGGCAATATAGTAAGTAACTGAATCTTATCACTGGTTTTCTCCAGTTCTTGGAATTTGGTTTTTAGGTCACCAATCAATTCACCATATAGTTTAATCTTCCTTTGGTCATCGGTTGACTGATTAAAAAGCGGCACGATTCCCGAAACCAAAGATGTTGATAATGTCATTGATGTTAAGCCGATTAATTTTTGCTGCTGCTGTTTTGGCCTGCCTTCCAATGTACTCGGATATATAGGAGACTTCCCAATAACGGGTAACACCTCATTTATTTTTTCCAAAACAGCTATATTTTTTAAATAACACGCTTCACTATCACTACTATCATCGTCATCGGCTGTTTGCGGTGTTATAGGTGATGTTGCTGATGGTCCCGCAACTGGTGACAATTCTGGTTCTATTTTTCGTCGTTTGCAGGTTAGATTTATATAGCACGTTGAACAGAGATACAATTTATCTTGATTCTCAAATGATTGTGGCATAAATTGCTTAACATAATCCGTAACTGGTTTTAGTTTACTCGAACACTTTGAGTCGCGAAATGGTTTACAACACTTTCGAAATTTATTTATTTATTTTTCGAAATTTATTTATCCAATTTATAAACAAAACAAAAAAATTAAACAGTGCGGCAAAACACTGAAATATCTATTCAAATATAGTTTTTCCATATAAAAATGAAATAATGCTCTTACTAAAACAGATTTTGCAAGAATATAAAAAATAACGGAGGTCCAGGTTTTAATATGTTGTAAAATAATAGTTGCCAAATTTAAAAAAAAAAAAAAAAAAAAAAAAAAAAAAAAAAATAGGTTTTTGAAAAAATTGAAAAAGAACATTTTGGCGGGAAATTTAAAGAAGAAGAAATTAAACAACATACTAATTTTATATTTTTTTGTTAATTGCTATTAACTTATCTTTAAAGTGAGTCCAAAATCATAATTATCGGACAATTAGTTTTCTTTTTATTGCCATAAATACAACATCATAATTATCATTTTTCTCAAAATTTGACACCCTGTATTTTTAACAACAACAACAATATAAAAAAATTAAGGATTCTTAAATTTTTTTTTTAATCAAGGCTATGCATTGAAAACAAAAAAATCATAAAATTCAAATATGACTTACAAAAATTTGTGATTTCACGTATTTTTCACCATATATATTGTTACGTTTTTGCCTTGTCAAATTCAAGGTTCGATCACTGGATTGTGAATAAAACAAACGATGTAAATTCTAGAACACACTAAATTTATTTTATTTCCGATTAAACACTAATTTAATTAATTCACTTATTTAACTTCACAATAATTATTTTACTACACTTTAACAACACTATATTACACTTTAATAACACTTTATTTTACTTTATAAACACTTTCCTTTTAATTACTATTAGCACTCTCACGGTTAAAACACAACTCATTTTCTCCCAAATGTTTGTTGCGTATTTATACCAAATATTCTAACCATTCTAGAAATGTCCAGAATATTCGATTAGTCTAGATACCTCTATACTGTTCTACTTTATAACAATTTTACATTAACGATAGTGTCGCTATTCAAACATAGATGTCGCCACGATCGTAACATTACCCCCTACCTAATCCTGATTCGTCCCGAACAGGATCCAACTCACTACCGCTGTAGATCGCTAATCGCTCTATATGCACCACCTTCAACTTTCCTCGCTGCCCTTTCTTGATCCGGTAGACCACGTCATTTATTTTGGTGATGATGGTGTACGGCCCTTCCCACGAAGGTTGCAACTTTGGTGATAAACCCTTCTTCCGTTGTGGGTTGTAAAGCCATACTAACTCTCCTTCTTCGAAACCTTTATTATTTGCTCGTATGTCATATCGAGCCTTCATCCGATCACTTGATACTCGTATCCTCTCTCGTACAAATTGGTGTATCTCGTCGAGTTCTCCTCTCATCTGGTCAACATAATTCTGTCTATCTAAAGCTGATGATGGAACGGCTCCAAACTTTAGATCTCCGGGTAATCGCAGATTATTTCCAAAAAGGATTCTCGCTGGTATCATTCCCGTTGAGTCATGTACTGCTGATCGATACGCCATCAGGAACATCGGAATATGTCGATCCCAGTTGCGTTGATCATTTTCCACGACCTTTGCTAAATATTTCTCCAACGTCCCGTTGAATCTTTCCACCATACCATCCGACTGTGGATGCAGAGGCGTTGTTCTTGTTTTATTTATACCGAGCAACTGACAGACTTCCTGAAATACAACTGACTCGAAATTTCTTCCTTGGTCTGTGTTAATCTCCATTGGTACTCCAAAACGACTTATCCAATTTTTAACCACGGCGTCAGCTATCGTGGTTGCCTCCTGATTGGGTATGGGATACACCTCTGGCCATTTGCTAAAATAGTCCATTATTACTAGCACATATTTGTTACCAATATCTGTAGTCCGGAATGGTCCTGCCACATCCATTGCGATCCTTTCAAATGGCGCTCCAACGTTATATTGCTGCAGTGCTCCCCGACTTTTCCGTGCGGGACCTTTTACCGCCGCACATTGATCACATCTTTGGCACCACTCCACTAAAGATTGTCTACATCCTGACCAGTAAAAACGTTGACGTATTTTGGCAAGTGTTTTATTAATTCCCAGATGACCCCCACTTGCCCCTCCGTGATACTCCCTCAATATCTCGGCAATCCTAGACTTAGGCACCACTTTTACCAATTGTTTCACATTACCGTCCGAGCTTTCCCATATTCGTTTTAAGCATCCGTTCTCGATTTGGAGGCTATCCCATTGTGCCCAGTAAGCCTTTACCGTGGGACTCTTATCCGCAATTTCACACCAAGTTGGACGATTTCCTGTCTCTTTAAGTTGCATGATTATTGCCAAATCTGGATCTGCTAACTGCTCGTCCCTAACCGTTTCATCCGTCCATTCCTTATCGGGTAGTATTTGCATAAGCCTGATGTCGATAACGTCTTCCTTTGCTTCTATACGCCCGCAGTGCTTACATTCCACTTGACATGGTCGTCTTGACAATGCATCAGCATTTCCATGTGCACTCCCTTTCCGATGTTCGATCTGGTAATGATAGCTCTGTAGTCGCTCAATCCAACGCGCTACCTGTCCTTCTGGGTTCTTGAACTGCAGTAGCCAACGTAATGCTCCATGGTCCGTTCGTATATGAAATTCTTGGCCATAGAGGTACTTATGAAAATGTTTCACACATTCCACTATAGCCAACAATTCCTTACGAGTTACACAATAGTTACGTTCTGGTTTAGATAACACCTTCGAGTAATAAGCTATTACTGTTTCTTGCCCTTCAATTTCTTGCGACAACACCCCTCCAATGCCATCATTACTTGCATCGGTATCAAGAATAAACTTAACACCAGGTATAGGGTATGCCAACAACGGTGCCGTACATAATCGCCTTCTCAATTCATTGAATGACTCCTCTTGCTCGTCACTCCATTCAAATGCTCTGTTCTTCCGGGTCAAATCATGTAAGCTCTTTGCCACATTGGCAAATCCTGGTACAAATCGCCTATAATAAGTGCACAATCCGAGGAAGCTCCGTAATTCCCGTAAATTTTTAGGTCTTGGCCAATCCTTTACCGCTGATATCTTATCCTCATCGGTGTGGATTCCATTGGTCGTTACCTTGTGCCCCAAAAATTTTACCTCCGTTCTGAATAATGAACACTTCTTCGGATTCAACTTTAAACCGGCTGATTGTAATCGCTTCCATACCTCTGACAAATTTGTTAAGTGTTCTTCGAAATCCTTTCCCATAACTATGATGTCATCCAAATACACGAGGCAAGTCTTCCAGTGCAGTCCCTTTAACACGCGCTCCATAAGTCGTTCAAAAGTTGCCGCGCCATTACATAATCCAAATGGCATCACGTTAAACTGCCATAGCCCATTACCCACACTGAACGCCGTTTTTTCACGATCTTGCTCTTGGACTTCCACCTGCCAATACCCGCTTTGCAGGTCCAATGTTGAAAACATTCTAGCCCCTGATAATGTGTCTAACGTGTCATCGATCCTTGGTAATGGGTAGCTATCCTTTTTCGTTACTGAATTTAGCTTTCGGTAATCGACACAAAAGCGCATTTTCCCATCCTTCCTTTGGACTAATACTACTGGTGAACTCCATGGACTGTTTGATGATTCAATCACTCCAGCTGCCTGCATGTCCGTTACCATTCGATCCACCTCTTCTCGTTTTGCTAAAGGTAACCTTCTCGGTGCTTGGCGTATAGGTGTCTCCGTTCCGGTATCAATTCGATGTTTCACCATGTTGGCCCTTCCATTATTATCCGGTGTATTGCAAAATATCGACTTATACTGTTCGAACAGTTGTCGTGCGAATTTTTCTGGTTCATGGTAAGATCCCCAGTCCATTTCTGCATGAGGTGTTCTACTATTTGCTTTTGTCCTTGAGTATCGGTGTTTCTAATCGGATTTTTCTGCTCACATTTCATTATCGCATTAACAGTTCCTTTCTTAATTGTTTTTGTCTTTTCCGAGAGATTTAGGGTCCTAATCGGTACCCTACATTCGTTATCTGATTTTACTAACGTCCTCCCTATCATAATTCCTTTGGTTTCGCTTTCTTCTTCACTGGCTTCTACAACCCACAACCTGGGTGGCCCAGAACCTCCCTCCAATCTCCCCCACACAATTGTTTCCGAATTCGGTGGCAGCTTTTCCCGATGTTCTATTATTACCCGCCTAGTAGTTGCTTCCACATCATCCACTCGTAGTGGTAACTCGAAATTATCACAGTCCAATACTCCTCTTCCAACATCCACCACGAAGCCATTCGCCCTCATGAAGTCCATCCCCAAGATGACTTCATCCACTATCTTTGCGACCAGCACTTCGTGTTGGAATTGAGCATTGCCTATCTCAATTCTCACAAGCTTCCTACCCTTTATGTCTGCGCTCTCTCCTGTGGCTGTACGTAATTTCAACTCATTGGCTGGTAGTACTCTTCCCTTTACTAGATCCTCACGGACAAACGTGCGCACCGCTCCTGTATCCAGGGTAATCACACAGCTCTTCCCGTCAATACTTCCTTTAATTGTTAAGCTGTCACCGACTCGTCCCAATCTCGAAATAGAGATGGAGGTTATGGGGCAATTGGTTGTGGGAGTCAGCTTCTGCCCCTTTAGGCTGACTCGTTGTAGTTTAACGACTCCTTTCGTTCTTGGCCATCTTCCTTGACCAACGTTCGCTCTCTACTTAATACTCGTCGTTGCAAAGGAGATCGCGATCTTGTACGTCTCCATTTTCCTTCTTTACAGTCTCTCGACATATGACCCATTTTGTCACATGTCCAACATTTTATTTTGCTACCACCCTCTCTGTATCTTGGAACCGACCGCTCGACGTTGGTGCTGCTATCCATTTCTACTCGTCGTACCTTAAGCGATGGTTTTATGATAGCCTGCGCAGTTTCATTTATTAAGGCACATGCGATGGTCTCGGCAAAAGTAGCCTTAGGTGATAACATCACTGCTTTACGTGTTTCCGGATCCCGTATTCCATCGATGAATGCGTCCATTTTAATCCTCTCCATATAATCGGGAGATGTATTCACATGTGCCAAATGCACCAGTCGCTCGACTGCTGCTGAATATTCTTGAAGAGTCTCTCCGATCTTTTGACATCGGCTCTTCAGCTCCATACGATACATCTCTCGCTTATGGTCACTTCCATACTTTCGATCCAGCGCCTTCATTATTTCGTTATAGTTACTACGGTCATACTGCGGAATAGTCTGCAGTGTTTCAGCCGCTTCTCCTTTTAGAGCCACTATTAATGCTGTTCCCCGATTTGCGTCATTCCACCCATTTTGGTTAACCGTTGTCTCAAATTGAAATTTGAAAACCGCAAAAGATGTTGTGCCATCAAATATAGGTGGCTTAAATTTCACTGCTTGAATAGGCTGAGCTACTGGCGATGCTGTTCCGTTAACCTCTATACATAGAAGTTTCCTCTCGAAGCTTAAAACTTTCTCTTCTAACCCTTGGATGTCCTTCTGTAATTTTTGTTCAACTTGCTCTACTTCTTCATGTAAATTGATATACATTTCATTGAATTTCTCATCCATTTTGTTATTGATCTCGCCCACCGACTGCTTAATTTCTTTCATTTCTTGATTTGATCGATCAAATTTCTGATTTAATTCATTACTGGACTTTTCAACTGACTTTTTCATCTCCAAACTGGACTGTTGAATAGCAGCCATTAACTGCGCCATATCGAAATTTCCAGAAGGTACCGCTGCAACCTCCACTACCGCCTCTTTACTTTCTCCATTCTCTTCGTCCCCTTCTGCGTGGTCGGAAAATGTCGATTCATCAAAATTATAACTAGCCGGATCATTACCCTCCAGCTCTAATGCTTGAAGTAGTCGTTGTCTCAATACATTTATCTGGCCGACCGTTGACAAACCACGTCGCTCCAACTCTTCCTTTAAATCGGAAATCTTCAATTCGTCTAGAATCATCTTTTAATTCACAATTCCACCGCTGTCACCAATTGTTACGTTTTTGCCTTGTCAAATTCAAGGTTCGATCACTGGATTGTGAATAAAACAAACGATGTAAATTCTAGAACACACTAAATTTATTTTATTTCCGATTAAACACTAATTTAATGAATTCACTTATTTAACTTCACAATAATTATTTTACTACACTTTAACAACACTATATTACACTTTAATAACACTTTATTTTACTTTATAAACACTTTCCTTTTAATTACTATTAGCACTCTCACGGTTAAAACACAACTCATTTTCTCCCAAATGTTTGTTGCGTATTTATACCAAATATTCTAACCATTCTAGAAATGTCCAGAATATTCGATTAGTCTAGATAAGTCTAGACACCTCTATACTGTTCTACTTTATCACAATTTTACATTAACGATAGTGTCGCTATTCAAACATAGATGTCGCCACGATCGTAACAATATATATAATTCAGCGGAGAAAACTCAAGCAGAACCAACGACTTAATAAGATTCCTAGGTACGGCGGATAGTAAATACGAAAAACTGAAAGACTAATAAAATTGAGACTGAAAGGCGCTGCGCATATCAGGATAGCGCAGAGAAACGTAGAAACCTATCAAACCGTATACGAGACATATTAAATAACATATATTCAAAATCGTACTCACTAGAAGAATTAGAACAAAAAATTACCACAACACACCAATCATACGGAGAGACAAAAATTGAATTCAGAAGCAGAAGAAAAGAAATGTGGGATATTTTAATTTTTTTTAAAATAAATAGACAGAATGTTCCCTCTGGTTGTACTCTCCACTGTAAAGCAGGGAGAGAACATGTCTCACGCGCTGGTGGTCCTTTAGTGTTCCCTTCCAAAGTCAGTATCAGAATACTGCTCTTTTATATTCTCTTCTCTTTTTGAAATGAAATGCAGCTTATCAACGTGCAGACCTGGCGCCCACCTAACCCCACGACATATCCTCTCTCTGAGCTAGCAGGATATATACCGGGTGTTTTTTTTAAACTGAGACGATCAAATATCTCGAAAAATAGCCACTCTACGGAAAAAATGTCCATAATCAAAATTTAATCATACCGCGGGGGAAATACATTAGTGCAAGAAAAAAAGTCCCCCCACCCCCGCTTTGTAGGTGGGGCGGGGGTAACTTTTAAACTAAGATAGGAAGCCATATTTTTTATTGCAGATACGGATTCTACGACTAAAAGTACGTATGATTTGAATAAAATATTTTGTTCGGTTCATGATAGATGGCGTTGCAATCGACGAAATTCAATTTTTTCAATTTCTCCTTCTTAGAACACACGCATTCGATTCTGCAATACGTTTGAAATAAAAAACATCACGTTTTCATTGGAAATACTCGAAATTCGTCATCAAAACAATTTATTCAGTTTTGTAAATCTAAATAAGTGTTCAAAATTAATTTCAAGTTTTATTATTAAATTTCAAAAATACAAAATTCAGGCCATCATTTTGAACACTTATTTAGATTTACAAAACTGAATAAATTGTTTTGATGACGAATTTCGAGTATTTCCAATGAAAACGTGATGTTTTTTATTTCAAACGTATTGCAGAATCGAATGCGTGTGTTCTAAGAAGGAGAAATTGAAAAAATTGAATTTCGTCGATTGCAACGCCATCTATCATGAACCGAACAAAATATTTTATTCAAATCATACGTACTTTTAGTCGTAGAATCCGTATCTGCAATAAAAAATATGGCTTCCTATCTTAGTTTAAAAGTTACCCCCGCCCCACCTACAAAGCGGGGGTGGGGGGACTTTTTTTTTTGCACTAATTTATTTCCCCCGCGGTATGATTAAATTTTGATTATGGACATTTTTTCCGTAGAGTGGCTATTTTTCGAGATATTTGATCGTCTCAGTTTAAAAAAAACACCCGGTATAGCTGCGATGGCGGTAAACTGCACAATTTCTAGGAATTGGGACGATCCCATATAATCAGTAGAATTGTTTGGACAACCACGTTACAAGTGGCATCCAAAACAATGGTGATTATTTGGCAAATCCCGTTTCAGATGGCGCCCAAACTCATATTTTTCACATATTTTTTTTGTGTTAATGTTTTAATTTAAAATTAAGCTGAATTGAACCATTTGACAAGCTCCTACCCAAGGAAAGCGGAATGGAACAGTTCAGCTGGATCATAATAGTAAGATGATTTACGGTCAGCACATAGAGGCTGGTTTAGTTTAAAATTCTACTATCGTGTTTTAAAATTAAGACAATTCAAGGTAAGGATAAATCTTATCTTTCTTATCTTATCGTTCGATTCTAGCAAGGGTGAATGATGCGATCCCGGATGTAATGTGCACTATCTCTTTCTTGACGAAAGAAGAGTTCGGGGATATAAAAGGCTGCACATTCTCAGGCAATCTGACCATCATTCCGTATCCTAGGTCGAAATGCAAAGTCGGAATTTATTCTGAAATCTGTTGGCTTTGGCTGACACAAGTGAGTGCCAGCTGGTCAACCAAATAAATTTGTTTTTGAATTTCTTTAAAGTTATAATTAAGTTTGCGATTTTTCACTTCATTAATTTTTTTATTAAATTTTCATCCTTAGAGATGGGTTTGCCAGTCCACCTGTAGTTTTAGAAACAATCAGGGTGTAAATAGGTAACTAATGGGCAAGCGTTCGTTCTGTTTAGTGGATGGACATGACTGAGAGCTTGACTCATCAGTTAGTTACTGCAAGCATCAATAACTTAAAGAAATTCAAAGAGCTATAGCCGGCGTGCTATGGCTT
Organism: Tipula unca; assembly: GCA_951394425.1. Lineage (NCBI taxonomy): Eukaryota > Metazoa > Arthropoda > Insecta > Diptera > Tipulidae > Tipula > Tipula unca. The sequence continues at coordinate 2,538,104 of OX596383.1, read as the reverse complement.
TAATGGTAGGATGAACAATTATTTTTTCTGTCAAGAGGACATATGACTTAATTACTTGTTTACATCGATAGCGTACGACTTGTTCTTGCACAGCCCGTATCTTCCTGAAAGGAATTTGAATCCGGAGTTGTGGGAACAAGGACAAGGGTGTTATTCATGGCCATTAAACTCACTAATGAAATTTTAGAAAGATTGACGCTGTAGCAATGAGGCTCATTTATTGGTAGTAGGTTTTGAATGCGAGATCGGGTCAATGAATAAAATTTTCATTACTATTTCGGTTTTTTAAAAATATCTTTCCCTATTCTTATTTGATCCCAACCGCGAGATAGTTTTTTTTGTGGACAAATTCCATTGCCAGTCATTATAAAAAAGACATACAAGATCTTATTGATAAAATCATTATTCCGAAAATTTATTTTGATTCGTTTTTTAAAACTGTTCTTGAGTTAGAAGTTTGATCATTTAAGCTTTAAAGAGGAAGACTTTTATATTTTTATTTGTGATACTGTTGGATTAATGATACTCTTGGAATTTGTGATACTATTTCTAACAGGAATAACCACCATATTACAAGTAAGTATAAACCATAAAACAAATTATTGATACTGTCATAGCCCCCCATCCGTGGTAAGCGAGTATCAATAATAAAACCAAACCTACTAACATAAAGGCACCGATCTTAGTAAACATTGATGAACGAACCTCGAATAGCAAAGCGAGGAGGGAAAAAATAAGAGTGTTTCAGCTCTCCACTTCCCTAGTGGCATTTGTCTACTAAGATCTTTCTTCAAACTAACACAGATATCACAAGCTGGTATTTCTTCCGACACTAATAAACCCCCCCCTAATATAATATAACATTTGTGACAATCATTTGTCATAAATATAACATTTGATAAAAACATTAAAAAGCGAAAGAGAAACGTGTTAACTTTATCTGACAAAATTGAAATCATTAAATGTTTGGAAAAAGGTGAAAATCGTGAAAAGTTCATAATATTAAAAATTCGAAACAAAAAATTCTAGATTTTGCGTCAAATAGGGAGTGTGAAGGAGGAATAGAAAAACGGAAAACCTTACATAAACCCAAGTTAGAACAACTTGATTCCATTCTGTTTGACTGGTTTTCTCTTAAGAGGAGTGAGGCAATGCCGATAACAGGTCCATTATTGATTGAAAAACACAAATTTTTTTACGAAGAACTCAAAATAAAAGAATCTTGTAGTGATTCAGTTGAATGGCTAAATTGTTTCAAGGCAAAACACGGAATCAGGAAGTTAGATATATCGGGAATGAAAAAATCAGCTAATGAATATGCAGCCCAAAACTACTGTAAAAATTTTTTGGAAATCGTTAAAAAATACGATGTGTCTCGAGAACAGGTATACAACGCAGACTAGACGGGTTTGCTCTGGCGATTTCAAAATCATCGTAATTCTAAATGCTTGTTACTTTTGGATAATTGTAAAGCTCATCCTCCAATCAACGAAATGGTATAAAAACGTGGCAATATTTTTGTTATGTGCTTTCCTCCAAACGTTACTTCGTTAATTTAACCCATGGATCAAGGAATCATCCAAAATTTTAAATGCCACTATAAAAAAGATTTTCTGAGAAAGCTTAAAAAAAAAAAGTAAAGGTAAAAAAATGTCAAACCGACTATAGTATAAAAGACGCAATTTTTAATTGTGCTGTTGCATGGGAAAACGTTAAACATGCAACGCTAGCAAAAAGATGGGGAAAACATGTCTGATGATGAATTTATTTTCGATCAATTTATTTCAGATGAGATGCTCAAAATGATAAAATACGCACCATCTACAAATCCAGTTTCGGAACTACAACAGGACGAATTTAATGATTGGATGGTTGCAGACAATAATTTGACTGTCGCTTCGGATCAACAGCTAATACAAAACGTTATTAATCCTGCAACACTAATTAATTGAGTAGAAGATGATTCCGAGTCTGATGATGAAACTTGTGTACAACATTGCATAACGTGGGCTGAGGCAGAGCAAGGGCTTTCAACTTTTTTGAAATTTGCGGAACAATCGTCCTCATATTCTGCACAAGAAGTGATGCAAATTTTTGTGCTTAGCAACCATTTTGCCACAAAAAGAAGTAAATCTTTAAAGCAGACTAATATAAAAATAATAATAAAAATCGTCGGATGATCGGCATTTGCTTACGTACATTTAGTAAGCTGAAATAGTCAAGACGCTGCAATCATTTAAATTAACCGGACTTTTCGATTAACCGGAACGCCCTAATCCCCATGCTTTCCGGATAACAAAAATTTTACTGTATAACAATTATTTAAAAAATCAGTTAATCATCTTGTCGAATTCAAATAAGTTTAAATCATTTGTGTAAAATCTATTAACTAATAAATAGTAATCAAACTACAGTATATTTTATTATCAAAAGACATCAAGGAAGCAGAATCATTACCAAGTAAGTATAAACAATTATTGATATCGTCGTAGCTCCCATCCGTGGTAAGCGGGTATCAATAATAATTAAAAACCCCGTCCTACTAACAACAAGGTACCGATCTCAATCCGAGAAATCAGACGCCATGCAGAGAGGATGGCAACAATAGAAGAGAAGGAAGAGGCCCCAGGCATACAGGATGATGAACACGTGGTAATAGAGAGAATAGAAATAGTAGAAATGTAAAATGAAAAATAAATCACCTCGAATAATAAACTAAAAACATATTTTTAAAATTTAATTTGAGCTGCAAATCAATAATCACAAACCCACCAAACAGGATAATAAAATTAGAAGCTGTAGCGGTCGCAACAATTTGAGTTTCAAAATACTTGGCGACTGCACTACAAAAATTCGCGCGCACAAAATAATTGGCGCAAAATTAGTATATACAATTTTATTATATAACCATATACACATGGTTATATTCAATATATAATAATTTGTATAATGCAAACATTTATTTGTATTTTTTTTAGTCATCCAAGCCAGCTTTAGCTGTCATCAATGAAGCCGGTATCGATGTACCATTATTCATTGAAGACATTGATGACGATTTCGAAGTAACTTACACAGATGACACCCTCTCAATGAGCAGCACTGCATTATCCTTATCATCTAGCACCAACTCAGAATGCAGAAAACTATTTAATTTTCAAATACCGTGGAATAGAATGCCTCATGATGTTAGTGAGATCCTAAAAAATAAAACGAAACTTGGGAAACGGTTAAATATTCTGGCAAACATTATTGTTGACGAACTACGGCATCTTACAACGAAGATATATATATATATTACAACTGAGCCATTAGCATTGATCCAAAAAATGCGAAATCGTAACAACACCCTAAACAGAGAGCCTAAGCCCAGCTCTAATGGCTTATCGGTTCATATTAAAAATAGAAAGAAAACTAATGTTCTAAAATCAACGTGTACCAATTGGCAGTCTTACGAAAATGACAAAACGGCCGATTCTGCTTCTACGATTGAATACAAAAAAAAAGTTTTACAAGATTTATATAGAAAAGGTTACATATAAGGAACGACAAAAAATTTAAAATTTTATGATTGTTTCAATTGTTTCAATACACAACGATTATTTCTTAATAATACGGAAGAAACTCCACCGATTGCAGAAGTTTTGCGTGAATGACCTTATTTATTCGACGCCACTATTTTAAAACAACATTTCAAACAACTAATGAATAATGATTTAAATATTTTTCGCAGCAACTTCGATGCGGGGCTAAATAAAATTGTAAACTTCTTACAAAACTGCAGTTATTTTAGAGCACAAAAAATCGAGTTTACCGCTGTAGATGCTATTAAATATTTATCCAGATATTTTAAGGAAGATATAGACTATCTTCTAAAAGAATTTGCTGTAAGTAGAACTTCTATAAGGCTGGATTAGGTGAAAATATAAAATCATATTTATGTATAAACATATTTTATTTTTACTTGTAGTTTGGGACCACATTAGATGAAGTAACAAACGAAATTCCGACTAATACACCTTGGGCAGCTATATAATAAGTGAGAATTATTCATAATAAAGTAATAGAATTTAATGGGAACGTTTTTGTTACGGAACTCTTAGTATGTCAGTCCAATTTTAATTTTAGGCATACAATCGTTATTTTAAAATCTCTTATGGTGATATAAAAATTTCGGTGAATAGAATGAAAAGTATAGTATAAAAAATCCTTTAGTTGAAATTTGATCGTACTCAAACCTATAAATTAAATTTATGTTTTGCGTCTTTGTCTATGATATCAAACCGACCAACAATATAATATCATAGGCACATTGTATAAATAACTTAATGAATAAAATAATGAAGTTAGCTCAGCAGCCAAATTTATTTATGTTATAAATAAAAACTATAATACAATTATTTTTAATCCTAATTATAGAGTCCGTGGACCCAAAGGCAGATGCGGTTTAACTGTACATTTTCGTTGAAAAAAATGAAGTAATTCATCAGCAGTCGGGTAATATTATTTCAATCTTACAATATATTATCAGCCTCTATTATACGTGTTAAATATTATGTATCCGAAGGAGATATCGCAAACAATGGAATTTTTGGTAAGATTTTATCTAAAACACTACCCGGAAGCAGTTAGAGGGGCCAAAAAAACAAGTAGTAATAAGAGTAAAATTAATACTTTAATTAATAAATTAAATTCTTAAAGTATGGGAAATTTTTTATTTTTTGTAATTATTATTATACTTATTATAATTTTGGTTTAGTTATAATTTTTTATTTTAATTTCGATTAAATGAAATAAATTCTATATTATTTAAATGAAATTTTCACCTCTTAATAATAATTCCTAACCCCTTTCGTCTGCTAATTATGATCCCAAAGTGTGATTTTCAACATTTTCGTCTATTGGAAAAAATTGGAAAATACATGAATTTTACAACAAATTCGCACTGTTATTGTCAATTTATCAATTCTAATGTATGTGATTTTCTGATTTTATAAATTTATTTCATACATTATTGGTGGGTAATTTACTTAATTAAATTGGATATTGTTGTGCTTTAGGGAAGCATCACCTGGACATATCAGACAGGAAAAATGTTATCCCCAGAATACAAACGTAATTAAAACATAAAACATAAATAACAAAAGACAAGTTCTTATCGAAAACCACACAGAATAAAATTATGAAAAAGATCAATAAAAAATACAAAATCATAAATCTTAAAACATAAATAACAAAAATCATTACCAACAACCAAATAAAAACAACAATAAAATATAGAACATAAATAAAAAATCAATCGCTGTATGAAACAATAAAACAAGAAACAATAATTACGATACAAACCAAAAACATAAATAACAGAAAAATAGATAACAAGAAAGTCGGAACTTTACCACATAATGTACGATCGTAAAGAATATCCGATACTCATCTGTTATCACTTAAAAAAACAATAAAAAGACAAAAATCGTTAAATAGACCCAAATCAAGCTACACTTCAAAATCTAAAAAAAAAATTAAATTAAATTAAATGAAATAGGCAGTACGCCCACAAAACAAAAGAAATAGAGAAAGGGAAATAGTAGAAATTAACAAATCACAGTAAAGTAAAAACACAAAATAAAATTTAGTACTATTTTCCCCTCTTAAAATTTCATATAAAAACCCTACGTTTTTATAATGAAATTGTCATTTAAGTAATAGTCATTTAAGTAGTAGTCAAATAAGTAGTCATAAGTCATTTTTAAGTAGAAGTTTTAATATTAAGTATTGTACTTTAAAACAAAATAAAAATCTCGATTCTTAAAATAAAAATTCCAAAGTTTTTCAATTATAAATAAAAATTGTGAAAACTAAATAAATAAGAAGTATTCCGGAAAACAATTGTAAGTACATTATATTATATACAAGTTTAAACTCTCCGAGAGCAAACTATTAAGTACTCTCGTTTAGCTATGCCAAAAGCTAGAGAGTTGAATTAAACATAATTCAACGAAAAATTAATTACTTACTAACACTGGTGTATTACACCATAAGCTCAACTGAATAAGGACATCGACCTGTTCACAAATCAATTATATAATAATCATCTCACTAATAAGTGTCGCTTACTATGGATGTGCATAGCTGATACATGATCCGATACATGGTGGTGATAGTATGAGATACTAATTAGTGTAAATATATTATAAATTCAATTTAAGAATTAATTTTATAATTTTAAAGATGATTTAAGAATATAGACAATCTCATATATAATAATTAAATAAATCAAATATATCCACAAATCTCATTTACACACTTATGTCATATCAACATACAATAAATATATCTTAATATTATAACAATTTACATTACACATCATAAACTCATCCATTAATTTACATATACACATTAACACACATTAACATTCTAAACAATCCTATACAATTAAATAAATTCACATTAACTTTAAAACAATAAATTCAAACTCAATCACACAGTAATTATAAAACAATATCAATCACAATTAATTGTAAAACAATATTACCTAAATATAAAAATTATTTACATCCTTCTAAAGTATATTTTAACTTTAAAACTTCTATTTCACACTAATAATATGCGATTTCCCACTTTAAAACTGTACGTATGTAAGAGTAAATCACACAACTCTAGTGTAATTATTTTTAAATCACTCTACGACGATAATTTACTACAATAAATGCTGAAAACAGATAACCTCTATTAATTGTAGTGAAATTCAACAAAAAAAATTTAGAGTGTACAATCCACGACGAATTTCTTGCAGCAAACAAAGAAAAAAGCAAATTCACATTATTATCCCACGACTAATACAAGGCGTGCAACAAAATTCTCGTAGAGCTAGAAAAGACTATACTTCTTTGCGAAAACAATAATCCCATCATTACAAGCAAGCGAGACGACTGCCTATTAAATCTGTTCAATAACCCATTCCGAAACTTTTCAAAAGCGCCCACAATGAAAGCACTCACAAAACTCGTTATCAAAAACTTATGGTCATTCTCAGTGGACTCAGAAATAACACTATCCATAAGATGCCAGAAAACAGAAGAAACAATAACACTGAGAAACACGGGAACGATCACATTTGTTATACACCCCTGTATAAAACCAACCATTATAAAATAATACAATATATTATATGTATCCACCTATTATTAATTGTAAATGTAACCACCCATCATAAATACATATAATTAAAACGCTTAAATATTGATCATTAAAGAAAAACGCCCAAATGTTATCCACAAAACATACAAAAGAACACGCGTTTCAATACCATAACAACCTAAATAATAATTTAAAGTAAAACATAACAAAAATTTGAAATTGCAAAATTTTAACAGCATTAAAATATTTGTACTTAATTTATAAACCTAAATATTTGTATCCAATTTATATTATGCAAAATATTTGTACTCAATTATTTTTTATGTAAACCAAAAAATTATGTAATATAGGAAAAAATAAATCAACAACCAAAGTTGACACACTAAAATTAATATATATAGTCCACTTGGATTAACTAAATTAAGTTCATTCACAAGTAGTTCATTAAATAAATCAAGCACAGTAAAACTCAAAATACAGTTTTTTTTATCTACGACTAAGAGGAATCAATCCATAAGTAAGTATACTTTATCTATCGATACTACCCAGCCCCCACCAGTGGTAAGCGGGTATCGGCAAAATAAATAACAAACACCCTACTAACACCAAGGCACCGATTCTAATTGACATTGATGCACGAACCTCGTATGGCAAAGCGAGAAGGGAAGCAGTAAGAGTGTTTCAGCGCTCCACTCCCCCAGTAACAGGTGTCAATTAGAATCTATCTCGTAACTAATATTAATATCACTCGATGATATTTCTCAATCCATAAACAATCATACAACAGCACTTAAATACAATACCATTCAGTACATCATAAGTAAAATACAATACACGTTAAAACCCTAATAAAAATACAATATTGGCGCTGTAGAATGCGCACCTGTGGCGAATTAGTTAGGAAATAATTAGGCAAACAGAAACCTCCATGCAAAACAATTCACCATTCGCTTCAAAATCCAACTTGACATCGCGATCCCCAACTAAACAAGTTGACTACACACCAATACACAACACACGCAAGACTGCACGACTAAACGACAACACACAAGTTCATCAATCGATAAAGATCGAACTCACAGACGACATCTTTAACAACGAAACACCAACCACTCCTATAACACAAATCCCACAACCTTGTTGTGAAACAACAGCTGACCGCTCCAAAGAATACCAATAAACTAAATATGACCACCCACGAATATGAAATAAAGTATCCACCCACAAAATATTCAAAATAAATAATTTAAAACATAAATTAAAGCGCAAATATAAATTTAAAGCACCTAAATGCACACTTGAAAGAAATAATAAACATAAAGCGCATATTTGTTTTAGGTCACACATTATACAAAATGCTATATTTCATAATAAATAATTGTAATAATGTCATACATTGCAAAAAGTTAACCGAAATAATATATTTCGTAAAACACAATTTTAAAATACTATATTTTGCAAAACATAATAACGTCATTAAATCAGACCAAAATAATGAACTAAAATAAAATACCTAATTATTGTATGAATATGAAGTGATAGTTAGTCAAGTCATATTTTTCATGTAATAAACGTCGATAGTCGTAGCTGTATAGTCAATCAGTTGAAAGTGATTCAGTAAAAATAAGTCAGTTAAGTCATTCCATTAAAATCAGTTAAGTTATAATCTGTGTCATCTGTGACATTATAATAAGTGTTACCATTATTATATGTATCAAAATATTGTTTAATCAACATCAGTGTTATTATTATTAATTATTATTATCCCATCCAGTTCGGTAAGTACACCTTTAACAAAAACATAATTATAAAGTGTTAATTCACAAGAATATTCATCATTAATTATAACACTTGTCATTATGACAATACTAGTTATTACAATATTGGTATAAATATTTATCATTAACGTAACATTGGCGCTGCCGCAAACTTTCCACTCCGGGTCACACAATTATCAGTAAAATATTATCGTAATAACTAAATAGTTAGTATTATACGCAAACTTTCCACTCTGGGTAACCGAATAGTTAGTATTGTACGAAAACGTTCCACTCTGGATAACAAAATTCTTCACCATTTAACAATTCCAACCTATCGCGAAGAGTCAGTTGAAAGACGAGTTCCTCTCTTTTACGGTCAACCAGACGTTGATGCCAGCGAAGTAAATTTTTTCATGGATGCGTGCAAACGTATCGAAAAATTATACGCTGACAAACCGGACTGTTTGGCTACCGCATTAAATGAAGAAATGAAGAAACAATATTCAGACTACGAGGAAGAGCATATGAAATATTCCGTGACATTGAGGTTAAGACCTTTAAAGAATTTTATAGCACCTTAACACGAAAATTTCTGCCTACCTACACAGTCGAGATATTATCGAATAGACTCAGCAATGCCAAACAAAACAAATTTGAAAGCTGCGGAGATTTTGGAAGCTGCGTCCAATCTAGACTTTACAAAACCATTTATACTGACCACGGACGCATCAGACTACGCATTAGGCGCATTTCTATCACAAGTACAAAACAAGGAATAAAGACCGATTGCCTTTGTGTCCCGAACATTAAATGCAACCGAAGCTAACTACGCAACAAACGAGAAGGAAATATTGGCCATCATATGGTCCATAAAGAAATACCAACCCTACCTTAACGGTACAAAATTTACACTTATAACGAATCATAAACCGTTAACCTTTATTAAATCGTCAGAAAAAAATTCCAAAATCCTAAGATGGTGTTGTGAAATACAAACAAAATCCATTTTCCCACGAAAACAAAAAGATACGAACACTTGTGCGTATCTAAATTACATAATCGAATCAAATAAATTACATTTCCTAGAAATGATAATTAAAAATAAAAAAATGTAAAGTAGCATAAAATTGTAACATCGTAAAACCAATAAAAAAACACGTAGAAAACAAATAAATAAAAAAACTACAATTTCATAAAATATCAAATTTCAATTAAAAACAAAATTTCAATATGCGGAAAATAAAGTAAAGTAAAAGAAATTACAAAATTTAATTATGCGGAAAATAAAGAAAATATAATAAAACAAAATATGGGTCACAATTCTGATATGCACATGCAATAGAATTTTCAATACCAAAATATATCCAGGTCAAAAACTGACCACAAAAATTTAGTATATAAGACAAAATTTCTTAGTATTAAAAGTTCTTTGTTCAATTCATATTGTTGTACACCCCTGATAAGTAATAAACATATAAATAACGTAGTAATAGATTAAGCATAAAGTTAACACCTACTAAAATTATAAATAAAATAAAATCACCGCCTACAAAAAAATCCACATTTAGGCTAAAATAATTATTTAGAGCAAAATTACCTAAATGTCATTTTTGAACAAACAACATGAACAGCCAAAATTAGAAAATACAAAATTTAGGGACCCAAATAAACTCGCATACACAAAATACTTACGCTGCGGAAATAAAAATCGGAAATAATTTTCGAAATAATTATTCAGGTTACAAAACTTAAAATGCACATTTAGGAAAATAAATTGTAAGACCTAATTTTAAGTTCAATTACTTAGAATATTTTTAGTATATATAATCCAAAATTTATAACCATAAGTCAGTTGAGTTGGAAATAATAATCAGTTACAGTCAAATTCCAGTTAAAGTTAATAAGTCAAATTAAATTAAATAAAAAAGTAAAAAGAGAAAATAACCCAGTGTTCATTCAATTATCTAAAGAATACAGCATCAAGCATAACAAGTAAGTATCACTCACCTAACAAAATTCACAATACCGTCATAGCCCCCACCAGTGGTAAGCGAGTATTGTCAATAATCAACTACTAACATAACGGCACCGATTTTGGTAAACATTGGCGGACGAACCTCGTACGGCAAAGCGAGGGGGGAAGACGGAAGAGTGTTTCAGCGCTCAAGCTTCCCTAGTTACGGTTGTCTACCAAAATCTTTCTCCATACTAACCACAATATCAAAATTGATATTTCTCTCAATACTACAAGTTAGTATCTCACAATACTTAACTCATAAACGGTTTCCAATTCGCAAAAAAAACAGTAAAATACAATATTGACAAACCCCTCACGTATAAAAATAAAACCATTTATACAATGATATATACGAGCCAGGACGTCATAACGTCGATTTGTAAAATTACAAGTTCAGTTCATTCATCTACAATTTTAAGACGTCATAACGTTAGTGCGATTCATTAAATTAATTCATTTTTATAAATTTTTTTCAATTCATTTAAATAAGCTAGGACGTAATAACGTCAGTTTTAATAAATAATTAAGTGAATTAAATTTAAGACGTCGATACGTCAGTTCTAACAAATAACTAAGTTTAAATCGTTAAATTATTAACTCTAAATGTTTAATTACCAATTATAAGTGTTAAATTATCAAATATAAAGTGCTTAATTTTAGAATATAGTGTTCAACTACCAAATAAGAAATCTCTAAATTATTAAATCTAAGTGTGTAGATTATCAAATAGTGAATCTTTAAATTATAAATTATTAAAAGTTTACAATAAATATAAATTAAGTGAAAATTTATAAAATAAAAGGTTTACAAAAAATTACAAGTTTTGTTTATTCATATTTATACAAGTGTTCAACTCTACTTCAAAATGATCGATCCTTCAATTTTACATCAAAATTTCAGAACTGCGGTACAACACAAGTAAGTCAAATTAAAAATTACCTTTAACATAATATATATTTCATTTAGAACAACGTAAACTTATTCTATAAAATATTATTAAGTATTCACACTGACATTTACAATCATACGGACACCACTACGCAAGAAATAAAACATTATAAAATCAACATAAAATATATATACACTACGCAATATATAAAACATTTATATTTAAAATATCCAACTCATAAACATTACACACAGCCTATATAAAATACTGACACTAACAATCCATATAAAACATCAATTCCTTAAAATATATAAATTATAACAATCAATATAAAATATATGTATATATAAAACATTATAACAAATATAAAAACCATTAACAAAAGAAATATAAAACAGCGTCCAAGGAGTTCACAGTGAGTTAACAATTCAACGTTTTCTATGCCGAGTGGAATGGTAAACAACTAGATCAAATATACCTTGTAACCAGTTGGTTGGGCCATTGGATTTGTGTCTAGAGGATGAGCCCCATGATTGGTTCTGGAGTTGCGTAGACCATAACCCAGGGATAACATGGGAACGGTTAAGCCAGGACTTAATCACGCGTTTTGCTTGAAGCGTCTCAGATGATGACGTGCGCATGATGCTGAACAATCGGAAGCAGAGGCACCCGCGTGAAACTGTGCAAGAGTTCTACCAGGCTATGTAGAAGATTGCATTACAGGCAAAGCGGCCAGTTACCGAGAGCAATCTTTATGCCATCATGCGTCGAAACATTCGACCTGGGTTACAGATGGTCTTCAATGATGAGCGGAGCTTCCAAACATTACCTGCGTTTGTTCGTAGGAGTAGCTCATTGGAAGAGAAGTGGAAAGGTTCGGGTATAACCCAGAGAATAACCTGACCCAACCACCACAGCGGCACGTAACTTTTAATACACGCTATTCACAGGTGTTGGAGCTCGATTGTCCCGTCTTGGAACAAGAAGAGCTAGAGGGAGAGCTCCTCGAGTCGCCAAACAATCACTAGGGCGCTAGAGACTAGCCGCCACATATGGTGGAAGTGTATTCCAAGCCAAGGAGCAACACTCTGAGTCAGCCGGTGGATAGGAGACAAAGTAAAACAGACACTCACCCGGCCAGATCATTCGGTAAATTCCCCCGAATGAAGTGTTGGAACAGACGGGTTACACACTTTCAAGGATTGTAGGAGGTCAGTTACCTCAGTATTTTGTTTCGGACTAATGTATCGATCACTAATTTCATCAGTTTGTTGTACACCCCTGTACAAGCAATATTTAGAATAGACGTCATAAATATAATATGTTACCACCTTTTATAAATATAATTTAAATAAAAAGTAACCGCCCATTTATAATTGAGATTAAATAAAAACGCCTAAATGTAGCTTAAATAAAAAATGCGCACACATTTTATTAAAATTATACACAGTGGTAACCTAAATCATAATAACCCAATTTTAAGTAAATTGAATAATCAACAAATTAGTATAAAATTGCAAAAACGCAATTGTGTCAATTACTCAATTTATGAAACACAAATAAGACAATTAACTCAATAATTTTATTATATATAGTGCAAAAATTTATTTAATAAGACAATTTCATTACATCAGTTCAATTTTACAATTATAAAAATTCAATTCAGTTAATAATATTTTCAATAAAAAAACTACAAACTTTAAATTCAGTGTTCTCAATAATAATTAAGAGGTTTCACTAATCAGTAAGTATACATTTAACAGAAACCCAAAACCAATACCATCATAGCCCCCACCAGAGGTAAGCGAGTATTGATAAAAAAAATAACAATAAAAATCAACCTACTAACCAACGGTACCGTTCTTTACGACATTGATGAACGAACCTCGTACGGCAAAACGAGGAGAGAAGAAAGAAGAGTGTTTCAGCGCTCAACTTCCCTAGTGGCAGGTGTCGATAAAGAACTAACTTTCCACTAACATTCTAAACTACATTTATCCAGAGTATTTGGATTAGACCAAATACTCCAACTATAACGACTTCCGACAACAATTCCGCGAATAATTATAATACCAAATTACAATCTTGACACACTATCACAAATAGAAAGACATAAAATTAATTAATACAATAAGTTATCCACTCTAAACCGGACCACCGGACAAGATACAGGAGTTATTAACACGGGTACACTTGCCACCCACGGCAGCACACATGGAGACTGGCAAAGTACTACGTAGGCAGTTTTTTAGGCCAACCTTAGCTCAAGCCGCAAAGAAATACGTCCGACAATGTCAGATTTGTAAACAATCAAAGCTGTTAACGTTACTTTAACACCATCGATAGGGGAGTACGGAGAATTCGAAAGGCCTTATACTATAACATGTATACTACAACTTACCAAGCTACTGGCAAGAGTGGAAGAACTTCCAGAAGACAAAACATCGGCTCCTAAGAGCATACCAATCTACTCCAAATTGTGAACGATGCTCCAACCATTAACATATTTGATGAACTATATGGAAGACCATAACCAAATTCTCCGGGCCACCGAGATTAGAGTTCGTTGAGCTCCATTAGACTTTGTTAAGAATTTGCTAGGAAATGTTTTGGCCGTATTAAACCAGCGCAACGTTCATGAATATCACGAGCAAATTCAAGGGCTCGCAAAAGATACAATGAAACTTCATAAACTAATTCAGCAGCAAACACATGTCCTGAACCTCACCACTAATATCATGCGCAGAGAAACGGATATGATAGATCAACATTATAAGATACTACACAGGTATTATGATACATGAGGAATTTATGGATGTATTGTTGCAACTATCTTCTGCAACATTCTTATTTAAAGACACACAAATCGACTTAATAGAAGCCAATATCAGATTGCTCCTTCCGTCGCTGATAGACAAACAGTTAGAGGAACTGGAACATCTTATTTCAAATACGACTAGTATACCGACCAACAGGAACCACTGTATAATAATATTCAAACTGCTTTTACAAAAGCTGCGATCGTTCAGAATCAAGTAACACAGAGATTTCCAACATTATTGCTGTACCAACCAAGCATGAAGACCCCAGTTTCGAAATGTATTGGTAAACGATCACCGTACCTGGTACTACCCTCTCTCAGGAGAAGCGTTAAGATTATGTGAAATATGGAAAGAAGGAACAGTGATGTGTATTCTAGAAGGGCCAATACATAGCAAGCAGATGCTAGTGGCTTTATTACCACCCGCTCAACCACTACCAACGCAATGCCAGATAAGAGCAGTATTCCCGATTTTGTATTTCCAAAGGTGCCACCCGAAGAAGCTGTATTCGACACCTGCACTGTTAACATCAAATACAGCCAATAACGCTTAAAGAGAGTGGAATCATCATATTAAGGGCCGGATGTTTATTAAGAGGACGGTCAGTCCTAATTACCAGCCACATTTCCTATGTAACATCAAAGCAAGGGGTTAGTAGTGCACCACTTGGATAAACATAAATATAAACTATGTTGAAATTAGTTTAAGTCAATAAATTAAGAATTTGTAAAGCAAAAATATTTTATGCTTTAAACATATATATTCGAAGTTATGACTGGGATTTGGATCATAAAGTAAATTGGCTTCACACACAATGTTAAGTTCATCAAGAGAACAAGATGTATTTGAATTAAAATAAAACTACATAAATAAAAATAAACCTTACATGACGATCTTGCCACTAGGACCTTGCTTTCCTTCCTACATTTAACCTATCGTGTTGTACACCCCTGTATAAAACATTAATAACCTAAATAATAATTTAAAGTATAATAATTTAAAACATAACAAAAATTGAAATTCCAAAATTACAACTTAGCAAAATAGTTGTACTTAATTTATAAACCCAAATATTTATATACAATTTATATTACAAATCGGTATCGACAAAATAATTAAACAAACACCCTACTAACACTAAGGCACCGATTCTAATCGACATTGATGCACGAACCTCGCATGGCAAAGCGAGGAGGGAAGCAATAAGAGTGTTTCAGCGCTCCACTCCCCTAGTAACAGGTGTCAATTAGAATCTTTCTCCATACTAACAATAATATGAAAATTGATATTTCTCCTGACTATATATGATCCGGTATATTGACAATATCACGTATAAAAACAACTCATATATACAATATTCCTGTCATACTTTATATAAACCCAACACATTTTATACAATAAGCATTACATATTATACAATAATCGTATGAGATTAAGACACAGACCCGGGAGATCATTGTGAGCTCAGACGACTTAGACGAGGATATATCGGGACTGCAGCAAAGAATTTCTAACATAAAGGTAAAAGGAGTCCGAGTTTGTAGTAGATTTCCACCACATGAGCCACTATAGAGCGATTAAACGTTTACTGAGAAGCTTAGAAGCCATTAAAATAAAAGCACTAGTATTTAATGACAATACGCCAATTAGTGGAATCAAAACATATTTGACTCTATTAGCGGTTGAATGGAATGAATTTCAATTACTTGAAGTAGTGTAACGGTTGCCTGTCATCAACCGTCATCATCCTGTCCCATACAACATAAAATACAAACACAATTTTGAGGCCAATACCTCCACTTTCTTTCTTGTTGACAAAGTATTGTGTAACATACATATTCAGGCCACTTAATAATTAGGTCGGCCAAAACATATTCCTAATGTGCTATTTACCTGTGAGAATACGCACACACAACAAAATTTGTAACAATTGTAAAATATATATTTCTTTCTTACAACGTTTTCGCGACGTTTGTAAAAATTCTTTTTTTTAACACAAGTAAAATAGTGCTAAGTTTTTGATAGAGTGCCATATTTATGCGTTGTTTTTATTTTTCCTCTCTCTCTATCAACCAACCGAAATTGGTATAAATACCAAAAATATTGATTACCGGGGGTAGTCGAATTTGGCAGGAACGCGAGTGTTGGCGTGTCATTAGTTTTGCTGATCAATAAAAAGTAAACAAAAACGGGAATTAAGATTTTTCTTTCTTTTTTTTTTGTGGAATAACAAGTAGATTTTTGTAAGTATCAGAATAAAAGAAAAACATTCAGCCTACTAACCTAAAAGGCCCAATTGGTGAGGGGTCTGTCAGTGGTCCCAAACGGTACAGAAGAAAGTATTGCGTACGTATCGTCTTCCCTCCTGCTGACAACGAGTCATC
Organism: Tipula unca; assembly: GCA_951394425.1. NCBI lineage: Eukaryota > Metazoa > Arthropoda > Insecta > Diptera > Tipulidae > Tipula > Tipula unca. Next base: position 2,521,098 of record OX596383.1, on the reverse strand, counting down.
GATCCAACCACACTTACTAACCATTAAGAGGGTAGAAATAGCGTCTACCACTTCGACGATTCTGTTTTTTTTTCTATTTAATTTTATTATTTCTCTTCCATCATCCATCATGGTAATGGGTAGGAGTAGGACAATGGTCAGAACACGTCCATGGGATCCACAGAATATTTGTGGGTCCAAATTTCCTCCTCAAAACCCCTTTTTGTATGCTTTGGCCATACACTCATGCGATAAAATCTAGGTCCTACAAGTTGCCATCACAATCCACGACAAATGTTACCCCTACCAATCTGAGTTTCAGGCTAATGCCGCGGTGGGCCAACTGGTAGGACAATTTCTATGTAGCTGGGGCCGGAGTAATTTCAGCTACCCGTCAAAGGGTAGCATCTAACAGATATTACCCCAAGTGCCTTAGTTACAAAGTGGTAAATTGTGATGGAATCACTAAAAGATTGCATTAGCTTATTTCCACATGGTGAGAAGCAATGCACAAACATTTTGTATTCGATAATTTCTATATACAATTTATGTATATAGAAATAATTTTTACTCTCTCGAATATATATGCGCAAAATAATTAACGTTTTTTATTCTGTCGTATGATTTTTTTATTATGACCATCATTCGGCATATTACTTTTTATTCTCTCTAATATTTTTGCCGAACAACACGAAATCATGTACATGCATTTCGTATTGATGAGAAAAATTATACGCGCGAATTTTAGGTTTTTATAATAAAAATCATATATTTTACTCCAATTTTAGGTTTTTATAATTAAAACATATATTTTAGTATTTACTTTATTTATCACTTTAAATTAACTTGAATTCTTTGACGATGTTCATTCGTCACAAATCAAATACAATCTAATCTTTATTATGTTTTCTAAAATGAATTATTTTATTTTAGAATAAGTTTTTGCTTACGTTAAAATTTAATTGTGTGAAAAAAGGTTTACTATTTCAATTTTATAAATTGAAATATGATTAAAATAAAATGAAAATTTGCTTTTATGTAAATTATTGAAATATAAGAAATTGAAATTGAAAGTTTTAATAAATGTGAAATATAATTCTTAAATTCTTATAAAATGTTGTTGTACACCCCTGATAAATAATAAACACATAAATAACGTAGTAATAGATTAAGCATAAAGGTAACACCCAATAAGAATCAAAGTTAACACCTACTAAAAAATATAAAACTACTCCACATTTAGGCTAAAATAATTATTCAGAACAAAATAATTTTAAAACAAAAACTAACAAATGTCATTTTTTGAATAAGTAACATGAATAGCTGAAATTACAAAAACATAAACCCAAGTTAACACGCGCACACAAAATACTTACGCTGCGAAAAATGAATAATTAATAATTTTTGAAATAGCTATTCAGGTCATTAAATTCAAAAGTGCACATTAAGTTAAATTTTAAGTTCAATTACCTAGAATATTTTAGTATAAATAATTCAAAATTTTAAATCAGTTTTGTAGTTGAAGTCAAGAATTAAATCAGTTTGTAATCGAAGTCAATAATTAAAACAGTTAAATAAAAGTAGTTCAGTAAAACCAAAAATTCCAGTTTTCATTTAAAATATTCTTCTAGAGGAAATAACCAATACCAAGTAAGTATCTCTCACTAAATAACAACAAAAAACAAGCAATACTGCCAAGCCCCCACCAGTGGTAAGCGGGTATTGTTCTAACATAAAAAACTTCCTACTAACATAACACGGCACCGTTTTTTACGACATTGGCGGACGAACCTCGTACGGCAAAGCGAGGGGGGAAGACGGAAGAGTGTTTCAGCGCTCAAGCTTCCCTAGTTACAAGTGTCGATAAAGAACTTACTCATAACTAACATTTAATTACAGTCTCCAGAATATTGGGATTAGTCCAAATATTCCAACATTGACGACAGTAAACACGTAACAAAAACAAAGACCACATGACATACAGTTCCATACAACTGTATAACATCCATAAGTACATTATCTGCTCATATTCACAATCGTGTAAAATACCCCAAACATACACGTATAGAGTGTATATAGTTCTGTATAAAAACAACACATTTATACAAGATTGATGCTACAGACACCTCAATAGAACTATCAAATACCCGCATATACAATATTGGCGCTGCCGAAATTCGCACCTGTGGCGAATTAGTTAGGTTAAAATTAGACAACAGAGACCCACATGTTCAACGATTCACCATTCGCATCAAAACCCGGTTTGACATCGCGATCCCCAACTAAACAAGCTAACAACACACCAACAGTACACAATACTCGTAGTAAGGCTGCACGACAAAACGACAATACAATAGTCCCCCGACCAATAAAAATCGAAGTGACAGACGACCTTCCATCAACCAAAACTAACGACAGAACACCGACTACTCCTACAATCCAAATTCCACATACACCACAACCTAAAAACGTAACCAACACCCGTAATACACAACAACCTAACAAAATGAATCCGCAACAAATACACCAGAGCGTAACTAGCTTAGTACCAGAATTCAGTGGAGACGAGACCGACTCGGCACAAACCGCAACGAGCCTTGCGAAATTCCTCGGAGCATCAGATAACATCTACAATAGACTGGAAACAAATGACGAAAAGGAAGAATTCAACGGAATCATCAAGTACCGGCTAACAGGAACGGCTTTCACCAGGATACACAGACGACGAATAAAAGACTACCCAACATTGAAAACTACTCTGAAAAAGATGTACAATCCAGTATACTCATTGACAGAACTTGAAAACAATTACACGAAAATACGACAGCAATACGGAGAGTCCATCAAAAGTTACGGCTACAGACTAAGCGAAGCACTAGACCTATACAAAAGTGGCTACAGATCAAAGTACGAATTAGCAAACTTGGACGACACCTACACAAACCACCTAGACGCAAGTAGTGTGGAAATATTCAAAAGAGGACTGACAAATACAATATTGAAAGAAAAAGTAGCAACAATCGCAGCAACAAACATAGACAAAATAATCGAAGAAACGGAGCGAATAGAGAAAATACTAACAATAATAACTGGCGAACCACATCAACATGTAATCCCACCACAACCACAAACTCTACCATCAACACAAAATCAACACATAGAAACTCCAACTAGAAGGAATCAAATAATATGTAACTACTGTCAAAAACCAAACCACACATGGGATATATGCCGCACCAGGATATTTAGAGAACAGGGACAAAGAAACATTCAACACCAAAATAACCAATACCGAACAAACCAACCATACTACCAAAATACACCAATCAATTATCAAGCCCAAAGGCAACAGAACAACCAATACTTCCCACAAAACAAATTCACACCACCCAGACAATTTTCAAACACCCCAACATACACTCCACCTCAACAAAATAACTTCACAACATACCGACAACCTACAACTCCAAATTACCAAGACAGACCCCCTAAATACTGCTCATACTGCAAAACAACGAAGGGACACACATTCAACGAGTGCCGAAGCAAATTCAATACAAACAAAACCTACAACACGGGACAATACCAGAACCAACGACAACCAAATGAAGTGGAGAACCTAGGAAGCAAATTCAACACAATGAAGCTCAACACAGTCATCCAACAGCCGATGGAGAACAATGCCAGAGGTAGGCAATATGGAAACCAGGGAAACGACCAAGGATCCAGCCAGCAGTAGGAGAGCCGCCGCAGTTGGATCCAGCCGCAAAAAAAAAGAACACCAAACGCAAATAACAAACGGACATGAATATTCTCTCCCAATGGGTATAATTCCAAGAATATACCTAAAACCAACAAAACCATACGCAAACACAGAATACACAAGACAAAATCCCAAAGATTCTCAAATTAACCGACAGAGTGCAAATACTCACGTTAACCAAACGAATCAAAACGTAGAAATTAAGCCAACTCAAACAGTCGCCAGCCCGACACACAAAACCGTTGCCAGCCCAACGCGGAAAATAGATATTAAGGAAACACAAACAGTCACCAGCCTGACACAAAACCAAGATTCTCAAGTTAACCGACAGAGTGCAAATACTCACGTTAACCAAACGAATCAAAACGTAGAAATTAAGCAAACTCAAACAGTCGCCAGCCCGACACACAAAGCCGTTGCCCGACCAACGCAAATAGTAGAATTTAAGAAAACAGACGAAGTGACAAACGAAACAAGCCCAGACGCTTACGAAACAAAAACAACGTTAAACCAAACAGCAATCGATATTTTAATAATGTTATACTTAATTACAATTAACATTTCCATATTACTCTCAAAAGCACGCAGAGAAATACGAAATAGTTACAGAACAATAAAATTCAGTATAAAAGATAAGTTAAAAATAACGTTCCTCTCAACTAGAGAAAAATACAAACAACACAAAAATCTCATCAAAACTTACTGCTACGAACTTAAAAAACTACGGATAAACGAGAGATATGACAAACAACATTTATCAGACACGAAGCACACACACACAGAATCGGAAAACTTAAACATACAACCAAACCAGAAAAAAGCAACGTATTAGACGAACAACAAGAAGACATACTAGTAGACTTGTTCCAACTAGCAGAACCCAAACAAATAAAACTAATATCAAAATATAACACAAACCGCGACAAAATTACACCGACAATAGGAGAACACAAATCACATCCAACAGCAGACAACTCCCCTATAATCGAAAATGAGCTTATAGGACTAATCTATCCAAACAAGGAGCGACAGCAGTATTACAGAAACAATTAACGAACAAAAACTTCAACTTCCCAATTCAAAAACATTAAATAACACGTACCTACCTAAGAGTCATAATACAAATCAAACAAATCAAGATAAAATACCAAAATACACAACTCCTATCAACACCTCATATGTACCTAACTCCCCATACCAGTACACAAATTACAAAACAAGGAAAAAAATCGAGCAAAATGACCAGACGACAGAAATAAAAAATTATATAAGGACATTTCCTTACCACAAAATGACTTTTCTTTTCAAACATACCAATTGAGAAAACAAGCCAAATACTCAAAAATTCGGAAAATCCAAAATCAAAATTAAAATACTAACCCAATTTAAACAAAGATATTAACACAATAAAAATTAAAACTACCCATGACCGACATGGACAGAAAATAACGCGCACCCGAAATATTTTTCAAAAATCTAATTAGCTTTTCCTTCATCGAACAAACACTAACACTCGAGGAAGAACAAGCTAAAAATTAAGAAATTAAAAACATAAAACTAACACAAAAATAAGATAAACCTAGCATAAGTAAAAAATAAATTATTTTATCAAAACAAAAAATCAATCATTTGTATAGATTTTAAGTCAAAACTCATAACGATAATCAATTTAAATATTACGAAACAAACAAAAATATTATCAAATTACAATTAAAAATAAATTTTTTCTATAATTTAATATAAAGACGAAATCAAAAAAAAAAAAGATAAACAAAAGTATATTACATAAAAATTTCAATTATACAATTATACAAAGTACAAAAATGCATTCTTTTCAATTATATAAATTTTAGCTCATATTACAAAATGCATATATTTTATTTTTCAAGTTCAAAATTAATTCAAAAAAAGAAATTTAGCTTAGATTACAAAAATAATTATACAACAATAAATTATATAAGTTAATAACCTAATAAAATAATAATATAATATAATACAAAAGACAATAATGCAACACGACAGAATTCCAGAGCAAAAATAAAATATAGTTCATGGTCACGATTCAACATAACATTGTAAGCAAAACAACAACAAAACAAATACAAAACGATGAGGCACACGACAAGGCAAAACGCAACGACATACGATACTGACGAAGCAGCCATAACAACACAGATTTGGCACAGAATCACTATAAGAACACTACCTACCATCTAGCAAACCACAAAATTGAACACATACGGATAACGATTGGACCGTAGATAGCCAAGATACGATGCCAGAACATCAACCACAACCATATACAACAATACAACATGCAAACAATGGAATACTGAATCCTTCACCAAACTAAATTTTATAATGCAGAGAATACGCAAGAAGACCAGCAGAAGACAACCAATTACCAGACCTACATCAATAATCCATAACAATAATAAACAAAAATAATAATAATAATAATAATAATAGTAATAAGTCTTAGACAATATGTATCCCATAACTGCGAAATCTTCCATAAGAAGATTTCACTAATAAAGGGGGAAGGTGTTGTACACCCCTGATAAATAATAAACACATAAATAACGTAGTAATAGATTAAGCATAAAGGTAACACCCAATAAGAATCAAAGTTAACACCTACTAAAAAATATAAAACTACTCCACATTTAGGCTAAAATAATTATTCAGAACAAAATAATTTTAAAACAAAAACTAACAAATGTCATTTTTTGAATAAGTAACATGAACAGCTGAAATTACAAAAACATAAACCCAAGTTAACACGCGCACACAAAATACTTACGCTGCGAAAAATGAATAATTAATAATTTTTGAAATAGCTATTCAGGTCATTAAATTCAAAAGTGCACATTAAGTTAAATTTTAAGTTCAATTACCTAGAATATTTTAGTATAAATAATTCAAAATTTTAAATCAGTTTTGTAGTTGAAGTCAAGAATTAAATCAGTTTGTAATCGAAGTCAATAATTAAAACAGTTAAATAAAAGTAGTTCAGTAAAACCAAAAATTCCAGTTTTCATTTAAAATATTCTTCTAGAGGAAATAACCAATACCAAGTAAGTATCTCTCACTAAATAACAACAAAAAACAAGCAATACTGCCAAGCCCCCACCAGTGGTAAGCGGGTATTGTTCTAACATAAAAAACTTCCTACTAACATAACACGGCACCGTTCTTTACGACATTGGCGGACGAACCTCGTACGGCAAAGCGAGGGGGGAAGACGGAAGAGTGTTTCAGCGCTCAAGCTTCCCTAGTTACAAGTGTCGATAAAGAACTTACTCATAACTAACATTTAATTACATTCTCCAGAATATTGGGATTAGTCCAAATATTCCAACATTGACGACAGTAAACACGTAACAAAAACAAAGACCACATGACATACAGTTCCATACAACTGTATAACATCCATAAGTACATTATCTGCTCATATTCACAATCGTGTAAAATACCCCAAACATACACGTATAGAGTGTATATAGTTCTGTATAAAAACAACACATTTATACAAGATTGATGCTACAGACACCTCAATAGAACTATCAAACACCCGCATATACAATAATGTGGATGACCGATGTTGTTGTTGGTGTAGAGCATCCGTGATGACGTAACTCCTCCCCCTTAAGAATGAAGCGATGGCCAACTGAGCTGCATTGGATGTGGTAAGGTAGCTACTGGATCTGGAACCATTATCCTTTTTCTTTTGATTGACTGTATTATGATGATTATTCCTATGATGCTTAAAATTGTAAGAAATATTGCTCCTATAATGGAAATATCATTATTATTATTTTGTAATTTTAATAAATTGATCGCTTCAGTATTTTCCGTTGTCCATAGTTTTAATTTTTTCAATGTTAAATTTTTCGTTGTGATTGATGAATTTATCTCGTTGTATAAGGTTGAGATTATTTGTACAGAGTCCCAGAAAGTCGGATATTTACTTGAGTACTGGATGTTGTTTATTTTTATTGTGCAATTTTCGAAGTATATTAGTGCTATACCTCTTAGGGTTTTATTTTGCGTATCATTGTTACATGTAGTTTCCATCACAATTTCGGTATGGGTATGTACGAACAGGTAGTTTTGTTCGATTGGTTCTACGGTGTCTTCGATTATCTCCTCTATCATAGTGCAATATGCTTTTTTATTGTTAATTAAATTTGTTATACATCTTTCCGCGGTATTTTTTAATAGTTTTGTTTTTGAACAATATCTTGTTTGCTCGATTTTTGTACATGGCTTATCGACATATTGATAAAAATATTTATTGAGTAAAAGGAATTGGGATTTCAAATCTAAGGTGTAAGTATTATTAATAGGTAGTTGTTTTAATTTATAGAATGAGAATTGTTCGGGATAAAAGATAGGTGTTTGTACGATAAAAATTATATTGGATTGGTTAAAATACGCATCTAATTCTAAAAACTCGTATATATTCTCATCGACTTTAATATCAATGTTTTGTTGTTTGAATTTTTCATGGATATAATCTATTTCTTGTGGATGTAAGATGTGTTTTGAAATTATTTTTAGTTTAGCTAATGTTATGGATTCCAAAATATCTTCCAAATGATTATTCAACAACTGGATGTCAAAGAATAATAGATCGATGTATTGATTTACTTTTAATATATGTTCTACGTTGTTTAATTTATCTACTAGGTCGTTTTGAAATTTATTAATATGATCTTCTAAAGTATTTTGCTGATTATTAATATGTTCGGAAATGTTATTAAATCTTTCTATCATACGTTCATTGATTATTATTTGATTGTTTACTTGATGTTCTAAATTATATTGATTTGATTTAAGAATATCTATGTTTTTGTTGATCTCAACGTAGTCGTCTTGGTCCATGTTTCCAGTTATTGTTTTGACTATAGATCCAAGTCCGTTAATTAGTCCACGTCTGAGTCTATATTTTGGTTTAATTAAATTCAAATTGTTTAGTAAAATGTTGTATTTTTGTTTTAGTATAACTATCTTTTGTTTGTATTGTATTCTGTTTCCTGTCTGGTTACATATATTTTCAATATTTCGTTGTATTAATTTTGTGTTCAATTCGTAGTCCGTTATGTTTATTATATGTATCAATTTTGAATAAGTTTCGATGACTCTGGCATCTCCTAATTTTAATGGTAACAGTCCTCTGTTATTAGTTAAGTCATGTATCTCCATTTTCTGTGCCTGTATTATTTTGAAGAGGGTAAACCTGAAATTACGTTTATATATTACTATTCATGACATTGAGGGTTACAGTAGAATATATAAGACTTATCACACTTCCTCAATACGAGTATTGGGAATCTTTTCACCTACTCACTCGAGTTAGGCTCGGTTGATTTGTTATTTCTACTTAATAAATTTTGAAATTTTCTTCTTCTTTTAACTTTTTGTTTGTGAACTTTACGTCTATTTGTAATTAATGTGATTTTATTATTCTCTACTACTTTATGTTCCATGAACCTAGGGGCTAACTTGTTTCTTCTATTTTCGAGTTCATAAATTTGTTCATTGGATTCAAACACTGGAGGATCTACACGTTTCTCGTTTAATTTGGTAATTAATTTGTTTTGTTTCTAAATTTTTATCATGAATTAATTTAGCTAAGTTTTCATAATTTTCTATGTGGGTCTGAAGATACTCTTGTTTTGTTAATTGATTAAATTTAATTGAAGTTGGATTTGATATATTATAGTGTCCCGATATTAATTCGAAGGGTGTTAGTTTCGTCGAGGAATGAATAGAATTATTGTAGGTTATAATGGCTTTGTCCATTATATCGGCTATTGGTTTTGTTTTGTTTTGATTAAAAATTATTCTAATAATTTCAGTCAGAGTAGAGTGAAGTCTCTCTACTGGAGAATTTCCTGTAAAATTTTTTGCTGATGTAGTATGTAGTTGTATGCTATATAAGTTAGTAGTCTTGGAACAAGGTAGAGACAAATTCTGCTCCATTGTCTACAACAATTTTTTTGGGATTCCGTGATGTGAGAAAAAGTGCCTTAATGATTTTATAAGGTTTATACTATTTCTACCATTTAGTAGATAGGCACTGGCAAACTTGCTGAATTTATCGATTATGGTTAGAAAATTTTCTTTATGTACGGAATATATATCTAGGTGTAAGATTTCTAAAGGTTTGTAAGGAGTTTCTGTTAACTCTAATTTTAATGGTTTAGCATTTCTTTCGTATTTGTATCTGTAAAACTTTAGTAGAGGATGTTAGTAATCAAGATAGTCAAGAATCTATTATTAGGGATTATCATAATAAATCCAACCATCGGGGCATAAACGAAACATTACAACAATTGAAAAGGCAATATTATTTCCCAAACATGAAAATAATAATAACAAAAATTATTAATAATTGTGATATTTGTGCAAAATACAAATACGAAAGAAATGCTAAACCATTAAAACTAGAGTTAACAGAAACTCCTTACAAACCTTTAGAAATCTTACACCTAGATATATATTCCGTACATAAAGAAAATTTTCTAACCATAATCGATAAATTCAGCAAGTTTGCCAGTGCCTATCTACTAAATGGAAAAGGGCAAACAGAACACGAATGCTGATGCTCTATCACGAGTTGAAATAAATTTAAATGAAATTAATGATAACATAAGTAATAATAGTAATAATATTAATAATAATAATAATGATGATAGTGAAACAATATTAGCAGTAGATTCAGCAGAGAGTAATTTAATCGGCTGTTTACCGATTTCAGATAGACCTCTAAATGAATTTACTCATCAATTAGTTCTAGAGAAAAATAATAGTTTAAATCGTAACGTAAAATTAAAAATACTATTTACTAATAAAAAGAGATATGTAATTAAACAAAATAGTTTAGATAAAGAAGAAACCATTATAGATATTCTTAAGAATTATACCTTACCAAATAAGGTTGTAGCTATTTTAACAGACGACGAAATATTTAAGGTCATTCAAATAGTATATGATAAATATTTTTATAATAAATACTTTAAAATAGTTAGATAACTATTTTAAAGTATTTATTATAAAAATATTTATCATATACTATTTGAATGACCTTAAATATTTCGTCGTCTGTTAAAATAGCTACAACCTTATTTGGTAAGGTATAATTCTTAAGAATATCTATAATGGTTTCTTCTTTATCTAAACTATTTTGTTTAATTACATATCTCTTTTTATTAGTAAATAGTATTTTTAATTTTACGTTACGATTTAAACTATTATTTTTCTCTAGAACTAATTGATGAGTAAATTCATTTAGAGGTCTATCTGAAATCGGTAAACAGCCGATTAAATTACTCTCTGCTGAATCTACTGCTAATATTGTTTCACTATCATCATTATTATTATTATTAATATTATTACTATTATTACTTATGTTATCATTAATTTCATTTAAATTTATTTCAACTCGTGATAGAGCATCAGCATTCGTGTTCTGTTTGCCCTTTTTATAAACGATTTCGTAATCGTATTCTTCTAGTTTCAATCTCCATCGTATTAATTTTGAATTCGGTTCCTTAAGCGACATTAGCCAAGTTAAAGGTTTGTGATCTGTAATAATTTTGAATCTTCTTCCATATAAATATGGACGAAAATACTTGGTGGCCCAAACAATGGCCAACAATTCTTTCTCGATTGTGCTATAATTTTGTTCTGATTGATTTAATGTTCTACTAGCGTAGCAAATAGGTTTATCGGACCCTATTGGACCTTGAGAAAGTATTGCTCCGAGAGCGAAATTACTAGCGTCCGTGGTTAAGTTGAATGGTTTAGAAAAGTCCGGATATTGTAGTATTGGTTCGTTACAAAGTAAGGTCTTACATGTTTCGAAACACTCTAGATATTTGGAATCTATAATTATCTTTTTAGTTTTTCTTAAACACTCTGTCAGGGGTTTTGTAATTTTTGCGAAATCTCGAATGAATTTTCTGTAGTATCCTAGAAGTCCTAGGAAGGATTTTATTTGCTTTTCGGTACGAGGTAATGGGAATTTTTTAATGGCTTCTATCTTTTTTGAATTTGGTTTGACACCTTCGTTAGTTACTAAGTGTCCTAAAAATTCAATTTCTTTGTGAAGAAATTCTGATTTGTCAATTTGTATTTTTAGGTTAGCACCTCTGAGTTTTGAAAAAACTTTTGCTAGACTTTCTGTATGCTCTTGAAGAGAACTGGAGAAGATGATTATATCATCCATGTAACATAAGCAATTTTTACCCTGTAGATCTTGTAACACATTATCCATTACTCTCTGAAAAGTCGAAGGAGCATTTTGTAAACCAAACGGCATTCGTACAAACTCGTAATGGCCGTTTTCAACGTTAAATGCTGTTTTCGGTATGTCACCAGAATTGATTTCGATTTGGTGGAACCCTGATGCTAAATCCAGAGTTGTAAAGTACATAGATCTTCCCAATTTGTCTAAAATTTCTGTTATATTTGGTAACGGGTATCTGTCGTCAACCGTTTTCTCATTAAGCTTTCTATAATCGACGACCAGTCGCCATTTCTTTTTTCCACTGGCGTCCATCTTTTTCGGTACGATCCAGATCGGAGAAGCCCACGGAGAATAACTCGGTCGAATAATTCCTTGTTCTAATAATTTTGAGATTTGATTTTGCACTTCTTGTTTAAGAATATAGGGATATCTATATGATTTACTGTAAATGGGAATATTATCTTTGGTTTTAATTTCATGTTTTATCTGGTTGGTAAAACTTAGATCTTGACCATCCTTATAGAAAATATCTTCGTAATCTTTACATAATTTACTTATGGCTTTCTTTTCTTCTGTATTTAAATGATTGATACGGATTAAAGTTGATATATCTTGATTTGTGGTTTCGAGGTTATGAAAATGTCTATCACTATTTACTGACAAATTATGTAATTCCGAATATGTATTATTTTTGAAAAGTTCAGCTTTGATGGGTTGTTCAATAATGAAATTTTGGGGTTCTTTGGAAAAATTAATAACTTCTACATACGAATACCAATCTTTGCAATGGTAGATACCTTCAGGAATAATGAGTTGATCCTTGATTTTTATAGGCTTAATATGAATATCACCGTCCTGTACGTCGATGGGTAGAGGTGCAATTATTTTACTATTAGAATCAATTTTACATGGTTTAGACATGAAATTTGGTTTAAAGATAAGGGGAATTCTTGTGCCATTTTTGGTTTCAAGAATTGAATGTTGGAAATCTAATTTAATCTGAAGTTTTTACAGGTTCTATAGTCTCAATTAATTCGGGATTAATTAATGTTGGATTGATAAAAGATTTATTGCTACCGGTGTCAATCAAGAATTTAAAAATTAGATTATTTGGTCCTTTAATGTTAATGTATGGTAAAAGAGACGACTGATGTTTATTTACATCTAGGTATCCGAATTGTGTTCCAAGGCTAGTGTATGAAAATTTTAGTCATCTATTTCGTTTTCGATTTGATGATTATAGTCGTTAGAAAAATTTATTTGAGGATTCTCGGTGTGAGTTGGTTGATTACAATAATTTTGTAAATCTGGATGATTGGTTCTATTTGAATCATTATAATAAATTTGTGAATTAGTTTGGGTATTATCTTCTACGGTAAAAAGTTCTTCGTGATGAAATTTTGGATGTCCCGTTGATCGGAAAAATCTGTTATTATTATTACTGTTATTGTTTGAATTGGTGTGATTTTTAAAGTTTGAATGCCCACTGGACGTATCCATAGGCTGAGGATATTTATTTTGTGCTGGATTTTGAACATATGGTCTTGTTTGATTAAAATTTGGTCTAAAAGGATTAACGTTTGGTTGGGAATTAGGTCGACGCTGGTTAAATTGATTGTGATTAGATCTAGGCTTAGAAAAACTAGGAAAATTTATTGGTACGTTTGATCTATAATATGCGTTATTAGGTTGTGATACGATTAATGGTTTAATATGATGCAAGTGTTTTTTAATTGGAATGTTCTTCCTATTATAGTTTTGGGTTTTTAAATAATTAATATTTTGTTCTTTCAAACAGAAGCTAAAAGCTTCACTCAGTGTTGTGGGTCGCATTGCCCTTACCGTAGAGCCTAAGGGCTCCCTAATGCCAGAAACGAATATATTTCTGCACATTTCTTCATACAATGTTTGTTTAGAATTTAATATGTTCTGGTCTTTTTCTTGGACTTTAATATTATTCATAATTGTTGAATAAATATCTATAATTTTAGAGTAATAAAATTCTATTGAATCTACTCCTTGGCTAAGTCTATGGAGATCTCTTACTAAACTAGTTTCATTTCGTTTATCACTATAGTGGTTCACTAAATTAGTTTTTATGTTTTCCCACTTTAATGGAGTGCCATACATGTTTAGTACTTCATTGGCCTCTCCTATTACTTTATTTCTAACGGCCCTAAGAATAATTTTTCCGTTCGGCAAACCATCTAGATCTTTTACCACTGTTAATATTTCTTCAACGTTTTCAATAAAATCGAATAACGTCCGATTATTACCGTCGAAATGTGGCAGATCTTTGATTGCGTCTGGAATTCTTAATTGATCTAATTTTTCTTTTACACTCATTTTTTGACAATTATTTGGGTAACTTAATTTAATATTTATTAAATCACTAAGACCGTATGCTTCGGTCGATTGAGAATTGCACTTGTTAAGAATTCGAAATTTAAAGGACATAAAAGGGATACTCAATAAATATAATTGTAAAAATATTGTCGCTTACCAGAATAAGTACAGCAATTGCATGATCTTCGGCTTGTCCGTCCGATATTCTCTCGGATGTCTCCAACAATTTATTGATTGATGTCGATGCACAAATGATACGATGCACAATACTTTTATACACTTTTTATATTTATTAATGTTAGTGATAATATATAAAGTTCACGTTTTATTTAATTATTATTGGTTAACAACACTTTTTATTATAAATTTTTTTTTTTTTGTTTTTTTTTTATTATTGATTTAATTATATCAAACAGCTTACCACTGGTGGGGGCTATTTCATTTGATTTCTTAAATATTTTAGTTACACAAAAAAAAATTTTTATTTGAATTTTATTATATTCCGTAGGATTTTTATGGATTAGACCGAAACTAATCCTTTACCAACTGCGCCAATTTTAGGTTTTTATAATAAAAATCATATATTTTACTCCAATTTTAGGTTTTTATAATTAAAACATATATTTTAGTATTTACTTTATTTATCACTTTAAATTAACTTGAATTCTTTGACGATGTTCATTCGTCACAAATCAAATACAATCTAATCTTTATTATGTTTTCTAAAATGAATTATTTTATTTTAGAATAAGTTTTTGCTTACGTTAAAATTTAATTGTGTGAAAAAAGGTTTACTATTTCAATTTTATAAATTGAAATATGATTAAAATAAAATGAAAATTTGCTTTTATGTAAATTATTGAAATATAAGAAATTGAAATTGAAAGTTTTAATAAATGTGAAATATAATTCTTAAATTCTTATAAAATGTGGACGACCGATGTTGTTGTTGGTGTAGTGCATCCGTGATGACGTAACTCGCGTAAAGACCGACACACACACCAAACAATTTATATTTTCAAATTTTCTCCTCTTTCTCTCGGTTTATGCATTTTTCCCTTGCTCATTCGTTATATACATATTATAGATCTGTATCACTGTTGCCAGATGGTGGGATTTTTCCCAAATATTGTCATATTACTGTGGGATATTTCATACGTTATTTCTTGTTATTTAATAATGATTATAAATTGTCTAATACAATACAATAACGAAATACGAAATATAATAAAATAATTTTAAAGCATGTAATACAACAATTGTATGTATAAATTTAGATTTACACCTCCATATTTTAGTGTAATGTAAATGTGTAATATTGCATTGGTTATACATTTTGTGGTTAACTGGGTAACTGTCAAAAAGAATATTGATTGTGATTTTATTGTGGAATTTTCTTGCTACGAATTTCCGTTAAGAGTTAATATTTTTTAAATTGCTGTTTTAAATAAAAGTTAATTTTGATAATGGATTCAGTAAGCATCCAGCAAGTTTTCACTGAATCTAGTGATACTGATGAACTTAATACACCAGAAAAACGAAAAAAATTAGTTAAACGAAAAATTACTAAGGCGAAAAATATTCAAACCTCATGGATGCAAGACATGGAATTTAAAAGTTGGCTCTTGCCCGTTAAAGAGGATAAGACAAAAGCGTTTTGCAAAGCATGCAGAACCCAAATAAATTGTGGAACTACCGAACTCAAGCGTCACAATATTGGCGAAAAACATAAAATTAATTTGAAAAATATGCTGCAAACCCCATCATCCGCAAGCAGTTTTTTTAGTAACCCAAACCACGGCAAGTGTGTAAAATCAGCTGAAATTAAACTTACCGCTTTTTTGGCTGACTAATTTCCATTAAAATAGTTGATTCGATGGTTCCCCTATTAAAAAATATATTTATGGATTCCAAAATTGTCCAGGAAATAAATTTAGGACGTACCAAATGCTCTAAATTCATTACGAATGTGTTAGGTAAAGTGGAGGATGAGAATTTGACTGAGGTTTTAAAACATCAAATTTTCAACTTTTGTAGACGAGTCCACCGACATCAGCAATTCAAAAAATTTATGTGTGCTTGTCAGGTATGTGAAATACAATAAAGTTAATACACAATTACTTCAGTTAATTAATATTGATGCTACTGATTACTCGGCTAGGGCTTTGTACGAACAATTTAAAAATTGATTATTAAACCAAAATATCCCGTTACAAAATATAATTGGAACGGCATCTGATACAGCTGCTGTCATGATCGGATGTAATAACTCATTCTACACCATACTACAACAAGAAGTCAGTCATCCAATAGCTCTCTTTAAATGTATATGCCATTCATCGTCCCTCGTAATGAAATCGGCCATCGAATGTTTACCCACTGATTGTGAAATATTTTTAAGAGACATTGGTACATATGTCTCAGAAAGTTCGATAAGTGCTGCTGTGTTAACTGAATTTCAGGAGTATTTCAGTGTTGCAAAAAGGAAAATTATTTCCCCGGTATCGACGAGATGGCTCTCAATTAATGTATTGTGAATATACTCAAGAATTGGAATGTTCTAAGCCATTTTTTTATATACGAGCAATCATATACAAAACGTAAGAAAGCTGCAAATATAATGAAACATTTTCAGAATCCCGAAATTAGAGCTTACTTGTTATTTTTAAAAAACATTCTTAATTATTTTAATAGATTCAACGCGCTATTTCAAAGTGATTCTATTTTAGTCCATAGGTTGTACGACGAGTCTAAAAAAATTTTGATTATTGTCGCTAAGATGATTTTAAAGCCCGAATGTATTGATGAAGTCTTACAAGAAAATATTTTATTGTTTGGAAATATTGTAAATGAGAAAACCAAACAAAATATTAATGATTTTATTGGCGGCACCGAGTTTAATAAATATTTAAACGTACCAATTTCAAAACACCAGGCTGAATATTTATCAGATGAACGAAAGTTTATTATAAAAAAGAATTGTGTTCAATTCGTAGAAAAATGCATCTATAAAATATTGCAAAAATTTCCCTTAAACAACAAATTTTTTAAATCCGTTGAATTTTTAAATCCAGAAACTGCCCTTATTATTTCCAACCGTAAATTTTCAATAACTTTAACTGATCTATATAATTATGTTGATCATTTCTGTGATAAATATAGGCTTGAGGACGAATGGGGCGACTTACCGTACGAGTTTTCAGAAACACAAAAGGATAAATTACAGAAGCTAACAGTCGAAGAATTTTGGAGCTGAGATATCGTCAAAAAAGGCAATCAACGGTGATTACGTTTTCCCAAATTTAAGTGAAGTTAATTCATTTTAACCTTACCACACTCAAATGCGGATGCAGATAGAATTTTTTCTATGGTGACGGATACTAAGGTAAAAAACCGAAATAGTCTTGGTGATGAATGTTTAAGTGCATTATGTGTATTTAAATCAGCAATGCAAAATAGAAATGGAAATTGCATTACATTTGAACCAACACAACAGCATTTATCCTTGCTAACTTCATCAAATTTATACCAAACCAACTAATCAGGATGTTATCATTCAAACTTGTTCAAATATAGATAGTTTTTATAAATTATGTACAATGAATTAATTTAAATATTATTTATGCGTTACAAAGTTATGGATTTACAATAAAATATTGAAACTAAATAGTTTTTTAATTAAAATATCATGGGAATTTTGCCGGGAATTTTTATTGGAGAAATCGGGAAAAATCGGGATTTTTTACGAAGACGTTGGGAAATTGTTCTTCAAAAATCTGGCAACACTGATCTGTATATATGTATGTTAAATTTGCTGTCTCGGAATATTCTTGTTCGGCACGGTAGAACTCTCGTGCATGACCAACGTATAATGAATTAATTATGGTGGTGAAAATAGATAATACATAAATCAATAAATATAACAATAAATTTAATGAAAATTATAATAATAAATGTAATCAAATTTGTAATAATAAAAATTATGGTTAACGACAAAATATAAATTAATAAATTAAACAGTGGATAAATAAATAACCACAATAACCACATACCACAATTTCAAATAAATTGGAAATTGGAAAAATGGCAACTGCTGATGGCTAATATCGTTTTCGCTATCACAGTTAGTTATTCATTGGAACGGCAGTATGTGCATAAGGCCTGCTCAAAAAAATAATACACATTCTACAATCCTAATTTATTCATTACAAATCGATATAAATTTTAATCGGATGTATGTACGAATTTTTTTACTATTACGATGAATTCCAATCTAAAATTATTAAAATTTATAATCATACTTTACAGTTTACAAAAACATTTATTTTAAAGAATGTACAAATATAATTTAACATTTATCAATAAAAAATTAAATAAAGAATATTTTTATAATTAATAAAAAAATAATAAATTATATAAATATAATAACAAAATTATTAAAAATGTAAAATTAGGGTTTAGAAACAAAATATTTTGTAATATTAACAAAACTTTTGTTAATATAAACTACTTTTTTTTAATAATAACTATTTATTCTCTTTACCCCAAAAGTTTTGTAAAATGAAACGAAATTTTTCTTTTTTTTCAGTATTTATACGAGTATTCAAGACAAGATCGATTCCTAGAATTCTACTTCTCAAGAAATCTCAAAGCAAACAAAAAAAAAAAAAAAAAGTCTTTCTTTTTTTCCTCTGGTTGTACTCTCCATTGCAAAGCAGGGAGAGATTCCTATCTTGCGCTTGAGGTCATTTGTGTTCTTTTTTCTCTAACCCCAAAGTCAGTATTTAGAATACTGCTTGTTTTTATGTTTGCATATGAAATGCAGCTTATCAAGGTGCAGACCTGGCCCCACCCAACCCCACTATCATATCTTCTCCTGAGCTAGTAGGATATTTATAGCTGCGGTGGTGGCCAACTGCACAATTTCTAGAAATTGGGACGAGCCAAGGTATAATTGTTTGATCAGCCCGTTTCATTCCAAAACAATTGGTAGTTATTTGGCGAGCCCCGTTTCAAGTGGCGTAAAAAATTACTTGAAATTAGATCATTACACGCACACTCATAACAATTAATATATATATTAAAAAATGTATGTCAAATGTTTTGACCTACAGAAAGATGAAAAAAAAATGCGCAACACAAGATTATTTGGTAATTGGAATAGTAATAAATGGCAATTGGGGTAGTAATGCTTCATTCATCAGCTAATGACAAAAGAATTTTAACAAGCCAAAATATAATAAAAACCAAATACAGAAACAGGCTAGCAGTAAGTGCTTGTGGTGCTTTAATACAAACGGGAGCTCTATACTTAAATCAAGTAATTCAGAATATTATAATTTGGTTGATGTTACTAGAATACTAGAATAAAACAGAAATTGTTCCTGTCTTTTTTGGTATTTTATGATAAATAAATAATAATTATAAATAAATACAATTTTGATTCGCCTGCCATTTTGCTATTAGATAGGCATTAGGTAGAACAAGCTTGCGATGTAAAAATGTTGAAAATAGACGTCATGTTGGCCATTAATTTAGTACCCACACCTTTTCGCCATCAAATAAAAAATATATAAAAACATAAATCCTTTGACATCACACAAATACTGCCCTGTGCATTGTCTAGTACATTTGAAAGAGAACAGAGTAAAACGAAAATTGCTTTATCATCGTACTAGACAATTTTTCGTGTGTTTTATTATGTGAGTGTTTGAATTCGACTAAAATCTGTGACAAAACCATTTTCGTGTGTTTTCCTATGTGAACGTTTAGAAATGTTGACTAAACTTTAGTATCGATAATATTTTTTATTTTATTAATATTTATGAATATTATGAAAAAATATTGTCGAACTTTCAAAGCATTCACATACTAAAAGACACCAAAAAACTTCTAGTACTGATACAAGACAATTTTTCGAGTGTTTTACTATATGAGTGATTGGAAAAGTTGATTAAAATTTGGTATCGATAATTTTTTATTTTTTAATCTGGTTGATGATCAGTAAATTAAAAAAACATCTAAATTATCTAGTAATGATACAAGACAATTTTACGTATGTTTAAGATTATGAGTGTTTAATAAGGTCGGCTAAAATTTGATATCGGGAAACGTTTTGCGAATGACGGCTACACGCAGAGAAATATAAGGTATGAATTCAACAAATTGAATTTACTAATTGAAACTATTTATTAAGATTGTCTATATTACCGAATAGTAATCTTAAACATTTTATTATCCGCAGAATATTTCTTTAAAAATATTTATAGTATTTACTAATTTAATTCAATAAATAAAGTTATTATTATGATAATATATCTCAATTGTTGCTAGATCAATAACTTATATTACCAGTTTAAAACTTTGCATTCCAATCCAGCTTCAATATTTCTATCTTACACTAAATGCTGCAAAAATTAATAATATCATTTTACAGTATTATATAGAGTAATGCTCTGTGCTTCTAGAAATTACTCTCAAAATAAGTTAACAGAATTTTTGAAACAGGGAGTCTATTCTAATTTGTTCAAAGAAAGCACTATACTGAATAAGGAGGATGTCGACACAGTTCTAACATAATCAAACCAAATTAACCGCCATATTACCTATGATCATAAAATCGCGGCATGGTGTTCTAATTCAATGTCGTACCTAAGTAGATTCAAGTGTGTGAAGATTTGTTTAAGCAAGCAACACGATTAGCAGATGGCGGCAAGTTTATAGTTAAACTCCCGTTCAAGTCACCAGCGAATCTTCTAAACTAAAATTTTAGTGTTGCTTAGGTGGATTAAAACATCGGACTCGATAATTTTACATGGTTTTGCCGATGCAAGCGAAGAATCATATGGTGCAGTAATATATGCTAGAGCAAATGGGGCATCAAAGTTATTGGTAGACAAATCGAAGGTACTTTAGAGCAGTACTACTAAGTAACATATTGTCATTCGGGCAACACTCATTGACCCAACGGTCAGACTAACTATACTGGTATCTAGTACGTCAAGATGGATGATGTTTGTCGGAAACAAAACCAGTTAGATATTAAGTTCATATCTTAGACAGTATTGGAAATATGTGCGCTCTGACAGTAATCCAGCAGATTGCAGTTCTCGGAAAATTTTCTTGGATGAGCTTATCGAACATAATTTTTTGGTGAACAGGAGCTTATTGGCTAGAATTAAGTCGTGATAATTGGCCGATTGTTGAATAAGTACAACATAATGAGACAGTACCAGACCAAAAATTTGCTATGTACTTTACCATCGCAACCCAGTTTTTAAATGATTCTTTATTAAGATATCGTCATTTTCATCGTTCGTGTTTTATATGCTTTATGGAGGTCTAAATACAAAGTTAGGAATTATTTCGGATACGCGCTGACACTTTGAATATTATTCCTGAAATTAGGCACAATAACTATTATCATTGCTATTATTATTATGTATATGTAGGGACAGACTCATATTATAAAACAAAATTGAACAACAGAATATAACACGATAATTGAAATTACGAATAAGTAAACGAACGAGGTAGATTTATTAAATTTTATTTTTATTTTTAGACCTGTAAATATAATGACCTGTCTCTTTGTGTATGCTTTGGCCATACACCCTGCGGTTTAATGTAGGTCCTATAAGTAGTACCAACACAACCCACGACCAACATTCCCCGAACCTGAGCCTCAGACTAATGCCGCGGTGGACCATCGAATAGGACAATATGTAGCGGGGGCCGGAGTAATATCAGCTACCCGTTGTTGTGCACCCCTGATTATAAAGTAATATGTTAACACCTACTAAAAAATATAAATTAAATAAAGTCAACGCCTATAAAAATCTACATTAAGGCGAAAACAATCAAAAAGTAAAATTAAATTTTAAGTTCATTTAACTCAAAATAATTAGTATATCTGTACTTAAAAGGAAAAGTCGCTTAAGTGACTGTAAGCTGTTTTTCTGATTAGAGTGTAAGAAATAAGATATGTTCACGTTCTAAATGTCATCAAAATTTTGGTCGAAATCGGTAAAAAATAACAAAGTTATGAGTAAATGAAATTTCGCTTAAGTGCGTTCCAACATTTTTTTCATTTACAAAAATCGCTTATCAGCAAATAAATTGATGTACCACAGGTTATTATTTTCAAAAATCAGTTAAAGTTACATAAGCGGTATTTGTAAAACAAAGTTAAGTATAAAAGGGATACAAAATTAAAACACAAAAAGAGCTAAACATCTGTTTAGCGGTTTTTACAAATTTGTTTTGTATTTTATTTTATTCTTAATGATATTTAAGCTAATTTTTTGAATAAAAATATTATTGATGGTAAATGATAAAGCACCGTAAGCTAATTATAGAAAATAAAATTGTGTTTCTTGTATAATATAAAGTGTATATAAGTGAGTTTTGCAAGTGAATTTTGTAACCGGTTTATGTTTTAAGATACGCGTATTCAAAACTATTAGTGTTTAATTGGTATAACTTTTTATTAAGTAGAACCAAAATGGTAAGCCGTGGAGATCATGAAATTGCGAAAACCATACAAGACCATCAGGATCCAATTTTCGAAAAAGGTAAAAATAATAATTTATGAAATTTACAAAACTTAAACTTGTAAATATTTTTTAGCATGTGTACCATCTACCTCCAACATCCAAAATTTGTGTGGCACTGAGAAACTTGCACAATACGACTTAAGATTTCGGCCTGATTCAAACACCATGGATATAATAAATAACGAAAAATGTGTTGAATCTGATTCAGACATGTTTGAAGGCCTTGATGATTCAGATAATGATCCGGATTTTAATGTTTCCAGTTATTCTACTGATGAGGACATTGAGAAACTTGCATCCATAATAGAAAATAATATATCGGAAAAAAATGTATTATCTCAAGATCATTCCCTTCCACAAACGTCCTTGCAACAAAATGGTTCACAGAATAAAACAGTAAATAAAACAAAAACAAGGAACAATAAAACCAAAGAGTGTTTACCGTTAACGGAGTGTAAAAAGAAATGCAAGGATAAAATTTCATACGAACAACAACTTACAATTTTCAATTACTATCGCCATTTATCATCATATCAATCGAAAGCATCATTTGTATCACGTCTAATAGACATGCAACCAGTAAAACGTATGGTCACTCAAAAATCAGTTTCTTCTCCACGAAATAGAACCCATTCAAACTATTATAGCCTTCTGGTGAATGGCACAAAAATTAACGTTTGTCAGAAATGTTTCTTGAAAACTTTAGGAGAGACAGATAGTTTTTTGAAAACTGTAACAAATAAAATAAAGCTTTTCGGTATGGTTGAAGATAACCGTGGAAAAGGACTTAGTGCGAATAAATTATCTGAAGAAAAAATAAACGAGGTTCGCAATCATATTAATACTTTTCCATATTATGAGAGCCATTATACACGACGTCGTTCGCAGAAAAAATATTTACAGTGTAATTTAAATATCTCAACAATGTTTAGGTTATACAGCACATCGCATTCTAATCCAGTATCTTTAACAAAATATAATGAAATTTTTAAAGGTAAACCTAAACTTTATTTAGTTCAATGAACACCAGTTTAATAATATTTTTATTTTTTAGCAATGGGTCTAAAATTCAAGAACCAAAAGCAGATACTTGCTTTAAATGCGATAAATTCAAAATGCTTATAAATGTGGCTAAATCGGAAGATGAAAAAAATAATTTAATTCTTCAGCAATCAAATCATCATAAAGATGCCGATCTTGCTTATACCATGAAAGAAGATGACAAACGATTTGCTAAGAATAATTTAAATACAAAAATTTATGCTTTCGATCTGCAGCAATGCCTGCCAACGCCATTGGTGACTAGTAATGTTTGTTTTTACAAAAGACAATTATGGACATTTAATTTAACTGTCCATAATTGTGTTTCAAATAATCCGTTTTGCTATATGTGGCACGAGGCATTGGCAAAACGCGGGGGAAATGAAATATTGTTGTGAAATAAAAGCAAAAGTTATTATCCCATGAAAATACAAAAAAAAGGATACAAACACTTGTGCGTATCCAAATCACAAAACCAGACACATAAATTACATGTCTGAGAAATAATAATTAAAAATATAAAATCATAAAGTAAGCATAAAATTGTAACATCGTAAAACTAATAAAAAACACGTAGTGAACAAATAAATAAAAAACTACAACTTAATATCAAATTTCAATTAAAAAACAAAATTCAATATACGGAAGATAAAATAAAAGAAATTACAAAATTTAATTAAAAATTTAATTATGCGGAAAATGAAGAAAAATAATAAAATAAAATATGGGTCACATTTCCGACAACAAAATTTCCAATACCAAAATATATCCAGGTCAAAACCGACCACAAAAAATTAGTATATAAGACAAAATTTCTTAGTATTAAGTGTTCATTCATAATTACGAGTCAGGACGTCATAACGTCGATTTGTAAAAGTAAAATAAGTTATAAAATCAGTTCATTTGTAATAATAAGTTTCAGGACGTCGTAACGTCCGTGTTCATTCGTATATATAAGTTTTAGGACTTCATAACGTCCAAGTTAATTCTTTAAGCGTCATAACGCAATTCGTTCATTCTATAATTTAGTTAAAATTCATTGATAAGCGCAAGTCAGGACGCATTAACGTCGATTTGTGAAATTAAATTAAACAGTTCATTCAATTATAAAAATTAAGTCTTATTTCATTCTATAAATTAAAATTTAAAGCTAAAAGTTTTATAAATCAAGAGTAAAAGTTCTACAGTAAAATACTACAAATTAAAAGAGTAAAAGTTCTACAAATTAAAATTTAAAAGTTAAAAGTTTTATAAATCAAAAGTTAAAGTTCTAAAAGTTCAAATTACCACAAATTAAAAGTTACAAGTTACACAAATTAAAAGTCAAAAAAAATCTAATCATTTGATTCACTAGTTAAAGTATAAGTTCATTCTTAGTAAAGTTTATAAGTGCAATTCTACAAAAATTATAACTATAACATTTATATCAATATATATATATATTAAGTGAGAAAATTACAAATAAAATTCCATAATAACATAAGTTCACTTTGTTTGTAATCATAAACGACCTAAAATGATCAACCTATCAACTCTGCAAAGAAATTTCATCAATGCCTGGAAATACGAGTAAGTACAATTATATCTAAATCTTTATTTACAATTTATAACATTACACGACAAATAAAAACAAACCTTCGAACATTATATAATATATAAAACCGCACCATTTTAACCATATTATAACGTTGACTTCATCATATAACAAATATAACATTCATCACCAATCACAATATTGAATAATTGTAAACCGTATAAAAACATAACATTATATAAGTTACAACATTTACATAACTTATATAATAAGTACACAGAATAACATCAAAGAATTATAACATACTTCCCCTAATACAGAATATACTTAACAAAAAATACAATCATAATAAAATATATAGCATTAAACAAAATTTATAAAACATTATATAAAAAAGAACAAGATAAAACATCTAACAAACAAAATATACATAATTATAAATACACAATTATAACATTAATTATAACATTGGCGCTGTAGAAATCGCACCTGTGGCGAAATTAGTTAAGAAAAATTTAAGGTTGCAAATCCTATCAAAAAATTATAACATTAAGGTCGAAAACCCTAATTAAATCAAGAATAACTATGGTTGCAAACCCTACACTAAACAAAATCAAAACACAAGGTTGTAAATCCTAGTAAAACAATACTTCAAAGGTCGAAACACCCCTCCACAAAATAAAAATACCCACCATAGGTCGAACACCAATTCCAAAAATTGATTATTATCCGAATTTGATGAGACGATTGCAATAGATGTGCATAGCAGATACATGACCGGATACATCGTGGATATAGCTTTAGTTTCATCAAATTATAATGCACAAAGTATCTACCACAAATAGATAGTTGTACATAGGATAATAAAAGATTACCAAAAATCCTCTAACACGGTCGCAAAACCCAATTCACAAAAACTCTCACATCACTTATGAGCAAAAATATTTCCACCCCAAAAGTGCCAGTAAGAGCTAGTGAAAGACTAAAAAGTCAATCCAGCCCTAACAAACAACTACCACAAATTAATCAAAGTGCAAAAACAATAAAAACACAAATAAACACAACGGAAGAAACACAAAAAGAAAAATCACAGGCAACAGAAAGCACTGAAGAAAAATCAGAAGAAAAAACAACACAAGAAGAAGAACAAAGAGAGACGCAACCAGTAACCAGAGAGCAAACTACCGAGATGAACCAACAACAAACCAACAGAGTATCGCGAGTTTCGTTCCGGAATTCAGCGGAAACAGAGCGAACGACCTAATAAGATTTCTAGGGACTGCAGACAGTGTATACGAGACATTAACATCGAATGAAGAAAAAAAAATATTCGATAGATTAATCAAGCTAAGGCTGACAGGCGACGCTTACACCAGGATAGCAAATAGAAACGTGGAAAACTATAAAACATTACGAGAGATATTAAATAACATTTACTTGAAGTCATACTCGCTGGACGAATTAGAAAAAAAGATCACCACAACACAACAATCTTATGGTGAAACAATAAGAAATTATGGGTACAGACTAATGGAAGCATTAGAAAAATACAAAACTGGATACAAAACTAAGTACAAACTGCAAAACATCGATGCAACATACGCTAATCATTTAAACACAACATCAGTACAAGCATTCAAATGCGGACTGAACAACACCATACTAAAGGAAAAAATTGCAACAATAAAAGCTAAAAACATAGATGACATCATAAGTGAAACAGAGACAATAGAGAAACTTTTAACACTCACAACAGGAACACAAACAAATGAAGAAATCCAAGAACGAAAAACACCAAACCAAACACAAATAAACCCACAAATGAACCCACAACGGAACAACTACAACAGAACTCCTATCACATGCAACTACTGCCAACGACCAGGACATACATGGATCATATGTCGCACAAGACTGAACCAGGAGAGACAAAGAAGGGACACAACAAGAATGCAACCATATAACCCAACACAATTTCAGAAGAATCAACACCCCTACCAAATACATCAAGAACACTTCAACCAACAAACCCGAAACCGAATGAACCAAAATTATCTCCCACATACACAAAACTACCTTAACAAAGAACAAAACAAGGATTTCAACCCAGCATCGCAACATCCGTACACACAACAGTATAAAGGAAACCAATTTATCCCGCATAAATATTGTTCATACTGCAAGACAACTACAGGGCACACTTTCGATGAATGCCGTAGTAAATTTTTCAGTAAGAACATACAACAGCCAGCAAGATACAACACACCACCACCCCCAAACGATACGGGAGAAATAACTAACAAATTCAGCAACATGAGAATAAACACGATAAACCCACAACAGCACCAAAGAGAACCAGAACAATATCAGAACCAGGGAAACTCCAACAGATCCGACCAGTCATAGGAGAGCCACTGTCATCGGATCAACCACAAACAAACCAAAAACAAAACCAACACAAACCCGAACCAGGATACTCTCTCCAAATGGGTACCATCCCTGAAATGTACCTCAACTTTTCAAAATCAAATAATCAAACGAGCCAGACGCTCACGAACATAAGCAAATGAGCCCAGCCGCTCTCAATCAATTAAATAATCAAACGAGCCCAGACGCTCACGAACATAATCAAACGAGCCCAGCCGCTCCCAATCAATCAAACAATCAAACGAGTCCAGACACTCACCCACGTAATTTAGTATATAAGCAGAAGAGCCCAGCCGCTCTCAATCAATCAAACGAGCCCAGACGCTCACGAACATAAGCAAATGAGCCCAGCCGCTCTCAATCAATTAAATAATCAAACGAGCCCAGACGCTCACGAACATAATCAAACGAGCCCAGCCGCTCCCAATCAATCAAACGAGTCCAGACACTCACCCACGTAATTTAGTATATAAGTAGAAGAGCCCAGCCGCTCTCAATCAATCAAACAATCAAACGAGTCCAGACACTCACCCAAATATTTTAGTATATAAGCACATGAGTCCAGACACTCAAAAACAAAGAAGCATGAGCCCAGACGCTCGACTAAACAAAATAACCAAATTTGTTCTAGAACAAGAACAAAATACAAAAGATTACATACAGGTAACAAGCATGCAAATCGACAACATATTTTTTATAATGAATCTAATAACATTATATATTATATCAAAACTATCAAAACTAAGCAAAAATACACGTTATACGTTAACTAAATTAAAACAATTATTAACAATACCAAAACAACAAATTAATAAATTAACCTACGCTAATCAAAACAAGAACACAAAAAGACTACGAAAACTACTACGGAAAAGAACAAAATATCTCAAGAAACACTTCTCACAAAATAGCCCACACCCAGCACGAAACAAAACAAAAATAAACAAATCCACACTCCTCGAAAAATTCCAAAACCACAACATACTTGACAAAGACTTCAATGAAACAGATACATACAATTTGACTAAAATGTTCTACCCAGACACAACTTCAGTAAATTTAATCTCCAACTACAAAACCACCAGAGACACCATATCACCACGAATCAACCAGAAACATCCAAACTTATTAATCGACTCAGGAGCAGACATATGCATAATCAAAAAAAGTCACATAGACCCACAAACAATAAACAAACTAGAAGAAATATCTCTAACAGGAATAGGAACTGGAACAGTAAAAACTATAGGTTCAACGATGTTAACACTAAAACTAACAGAAAATCTAGAAATAGAACACAAATTCCACGCAGTAGAAGAAAATTTCCAAATACTAGAAGATGGAATATTAGGAAGAGACTTTTTAGAAAAATATCGTGCAGACATACTCTATAGCGCAAATCTAATAAAAATAGGAAAAGAAACAATCAGATTCTCTAACAGACCACAAGACAGAATTATATTACCCGCCCGTAGCGAAACATTAATAGAGACACAGGCCCCAAACAACAGGTTATCAATATGTCCCGCAACAGAAATAAAACCAGGAGTATTCATACCGAACACATTAGTACAACCGACAAACTACAAAGTAAAAATAATGATAGCTAACACGCTAACAGAGGAAATAGAACTAACAAACTTTAACCCAGTATAAGAAGAAATAAACGAAGAACCAAAATACAGACACATACAGAACACAGATTCAGAAAGACGGAACATGATAATAAAAACAATAACAGAAGGATTAGATGAAACTAACAATATTGAAGAGAATATGACAATACTAGAATTATGCTCAAAATATCAGGATATCTTCTTTATAGAAGGAGACAGATTAACAAGTGTAGACGGCATATACCACAACATAAATCTATATACCGATTCTAAACCAGTACACGTTCAAAGATACAGATTGCCAATAACCCATAAAGAAGAAATAAACAAACAAGTTAAAGAAATGTTATCAGATGATAAAATACAACCTAGCACAAGCCCATTCAACAGCCCATTAATTGTAGTACCTAAAAAGGCAGGACCAGACGGTAAACCGAAATGGCGCCTAGTAGTAGATTTCAGGAAACTCAATGACATAACAATAGGCGACTCTTTCCCATTACCTAACATAAACGACATACTTGACCAACTTGGTCACGCCCAATATTTCTCAACATTAGACATGGCTAGTGGATACCACCAAATCCAAATGAACCCCCACGATTCTCACAAAACTGCTTTCAGTACCGACTACGGCCACTTTGAATTCAAAAGAATGCCTTTCGGACTAAAATAAATTCGGAATATAAAAAAAAAAAGAGACATAAAAAACCGCAAAACAATCAAATTACAAAAAAAATTTTTTTTTTCCGACATGCGAGTAAAAATTAAATGACCATAAAATCACTTAAACTAAACAATTAAAATATCAAAAAATAAAAACCGCAAAATAAACAAAGAAAAATCTTTTGTATACTATTCCATTCATTCAATTATTAAAACTCAATTACATTTGTTACTACAAAATTTTTATTATCAAATTACACTATACTACAAAATTTAACGTAAACACAATTTCAAGTGCAAACAAGTTTTTTTTTGAAATATGAGTACATAAGAACAAAAATAAAGGTCAATGCCAAAGAAAAAATACACAACAAGCAGAACAAAAACAACAACAAAAGTAGATCGTAACGACAACAATAACATTGAAACCAGAAAGAAGCAACGTACGACACAAATACTACAGACAAAATCAATGGAAAACAAAGCGAAACACATGAACTTAAAACACATAGTATAAACAAGACGTACTAAAGGTCACCGAACCAAACGGAAAGCACAAAACAGGACAAAATCAATTTTGGACCAAAACAACAGCATACAACCAGACCTAGAAATAACAAAATATGTACACATAAAACTTTAGAGCAAAAATTTAATCAACCCTCTCAAAATTTTCGCTTCCCCAAGGAAGGAGGTGTTGTGAAATAAAAGCAAAAGTTATTATCCCATGAAAATACAAAAAAAAGGATACAAACACTTGTGCGTATCCAAATCACAAAACCAGACACATAAATTACATGTCTGATAAATAATAATTAAAAATATAAAATCATAAAGTAAGCATAAAATTGTAACATCGTAAAACTAATAAAAAACACGTAGTGAACAAATAAATAAAAAACTACAACTTAATATCAAATTTCAATTAAAAAACAAAATTCAATATACGGAAGATAAAATAAAAGAAATTACAAAATTTAATTAAAAATTTAATTATGCGGAAAATGAAGAAAAATAATAAAATAAAATATGGGTCACATTTCCGACAGCAAAATTTCCAATACCAAAATATATCCAGGTCAAAACCGACCACAAAAAATTAGTATATAAGACAAAATTTCTTAGTATTAAGTGTTCATTCATAATTACGAGTCAGGACGTCATAACGTCGATTTGTAAAAGTAAAATAAGTTATAAAATCAGTTCATTTGTAATAATAAGTTTCAGGACGTCGTAACGTCCGTGTTCATTCGATGCCTGTGAAGTTTTTCACACTTTTTTTCACATATATACGTATACAAATCCTATTGGAATATTGAAAATCTAATTGAATTCTAATTGATTTCGTTAGTGTTAGTGCGTAGTGTACACTGTCATGAATCAAAAAATTGTTTATGAAAGAAATATAATCAATAAATATTGCTATTTATTAAAAAACATAAAGGCATTTGAAAAAGTATAATATTTTACAATTACATTGTGTAAGTAGCGTAAAAACTAATGCATTAAAATTTAGTTTTCAACATTTTAATGTATGATATGATTAAGCTATTGGTTTGCTACCTGAAAACTAAGACTCGCATAAAATAATTAATCATTTTATTGGAAATAATAATTATCATATATTGTATCATATTGTATCCCTAATGATATTAAAAGTTTTGTAAATAGTTAACTTAATTAAATCAATTTATGAAATTATATTTTTTTATGGTAACAAATGGCAAATCACAACCAAAAGTCGTAGTACTAAACTCCCATGTTCAAACCACCTAAGCCAAAACATTAACCTATTTTAGTACTAATTCAACTTTAATCCAATTAGAATATAAGCTTTTCACGTTTAAATTTCATTAAAACGCCAAAAAATACGTTCGCTTAAGTATTCGCGGGATATAAAACACCTATTGCGTTGTTTTGACGAGAAATTTAATAAGCTATTTCATTTACTATAAGGACCCAAGTCCAAATCTCTGGAAAGGGGAGTTAATGGATATTTTTGATTTCGGCCAAACTCGATCTTTCAAGAAAAAAATTCGTGGCCAATACATTTCTCGGGATAATAGGCTCTTTCAAAACCAGTTGGACGAGGAATTTAATGAGCTAATCCATGTACTATTCGAACCTGAGTCCAAATCTCTGGCAAAGGGTGTTAATGGCCATTTATCATTTTCGGCCAAACTCGAACTTTTCAGAATAAAATTCGGGGCCATTGTATTTCTCGGGATACTGGATTCCTTTAAGTCTTGTTGAACGAGGAATTTAATGAGCTATTCCATGTACTATCGGAACCTGAGTCCAAATCTCTGGCAAAGGGTGTTAATGGCCATTTATCATTTTCTGTCAAACTCGAACTTTTCAGAAAAAAATTTGTGGCCAATTTATTTCTCGGGATAATGGATTCCTTTAAGTCTTGTTGAACGAGGAATTTAAAGAGCTATTCCATGTACTATCGGAACCTGAGTCCAAATCTCTGGCAAAGGGTGTTAATGGCCATTTATCATTTTCGGCCAAACTCGAACTTTTTAGAATAAAATTCGGGGCCATTGTATTTCTCGGGATAATGGATTCCTTTAAGTCTTGTTGAACGAGGAATTTAAAGAGCTATTCCATGTACTATCGGAACTTGAGTCCAAATCTCTGGCAAAGGGTGTTAATGGCAAATTTTTAATAAATTATTAAATAAAGCCTTACTTCAGATAAAAAAATTCGTGGCCAATTTATTT
Organism: Tipula unca; assembly: GCA_951394425.1. Lineage (NCBI taxonomy): Eukaryota > Metazoa > Arthropoda > Insecta > Diptera > Tipulidae > Tipula > Tipula unca. The sequence goes on along the minus strand of OX596383.1, from coordinate 2,488,188 downwards.
CTCGGGATAATGGATTCCTTTAAGTCTTGTTGAACGAGGAATTTATTGAAATATTCCATGTACTATCGGAACTTGAGTCCAAATCTCTGGCAAAGGGTGTTAATGGCCATTTATCATTTTCGGCCAAACTCGAACTTTTCAGAATAAAATTCGGGGCCATTGTATTTCTCGGGATACTGGATTCCTTTAAGTCTTGTTGAACGATGAATTTAATGAGCTATTCCATGTACTATCGGAACCTGAGTCCAAATCTCTGGCAAAGGGTGTTAATGGCCATTTATCATTTTCTGTCAAACTCGAACTTTTCAGAAAAAAATTTGTGGCCAATTTATTTCTCGGGATAATGGATTCCTTTAAGTCTTGTTGAACGAGGAATTTAAAGAGCTATTCCATGTACTATCGGAGCCTGAGTCCAAATCTCTGGCAAAGGGTGTTAATGGCCATTTATCATTTTCGGCCAAACTCGAACTTTTTAGAATAAAATTCGGGGCCATTGTATTTCTCGGGATAATGGATTCCTTTAAGTCTTGTTGAACGAGGAATTTAAAGAGCTATTCCATGTACTATCGGAACCTGAGTCCAAATCTCTGGCAAAGGGTGTTAATGGCAAATTTTTAATAAATTATTAAATAAAGCCTTACTTCAGATAAAAAAATTCGTGGCCAATTTATTTCTCGGGATAATGGATTCCTTTAAGTCTTGTTGAACGAGGAATTTAATGAGCTATTCCATGTACTATCGGAACTTGAGTCCAAATCTCTGGCAAAGGGTGTTAATGGCCATTTATCATTTTCGGCCAAACTCGACTTTTTCAGAAAAAAATTCGTGGCCAATTTATTTTTCGGGATAATGGATTCCTTTAAGTCTTGTTGAACGAGGTATTTAAAGAGCTATTCCATGTACTATCGGAACCTGAGTCCAAATCTCTGGCAAAGGGTGTTAATGGCAAATTTTTTTATAAATTATTAAATAAAGCCTTACTTCAGATAAAAAAATTCGTGGCCAAATTATTTGTCGGGATAATGAATTCCTTTAAGTCTTGTTGAACGAGGAATTTAATGAGCTATTCCATGTACTATCGGAACTTGAGTCCAAATCTCTGGCAAAGGGTGTTAATGGCCATTTATCATTTTCGGCCAAACTCGAATTTTTCAGAATAAAATTCGGGGCCATAGTATTTTTCGGGATAATGGATTCCTTTAAGTCTTGTTGAACGAGGAATTTAACGAGCTATTCCATGTACTATCGGAACTTGAGTCCAAATCTCTGGCAAAGGGTGTTAATGGCCATTTATCATTTTCGGCCAAACTCGAACTTTTCAGAAATAAATTCGTAGCCAATATATTTCTGGAGATAATGGAATCTTTTAAACCTTGTTGAACGAGGAATTTAATGAGCTATTCCATGTACTATCGGAACTTGAGTCCAAATCTCTGGCAAAGGATGTTAATGGTCATTTATCATTTTCTGTCAAACTCGAACTTTCCAGAAAAAAATTCGGCGCTAATGCATTTCTCGGGTTAATTGATTTTTTGTAGGCTTATCGGACGAAGAATTTAATATACTATTTCATGTTATATCATAATCTGAGTCCAAATCTCCGGTTAGAGGTGTTAATTGGCTTTTAACGTTTTAGGATTTTGCTTAGTTTGCATCTAATTTGATTTCAAATAATTAGCATAAGCACATTCTTATTAGAATAGTAAGTATCAAATACACAAACCGACTGAAGATTTTTAGTACCAAGCAAAGATATTTTATTTTATCAGTTTTTACAGCGCCATCTAATATTCTCTTGTTACGACTAACATGATATTTGGAAAGCATTCTACTTTGACCGTTTTTTTACTAGATGTCAACCAAAGCAAATGTTTTCAATGTTTTATTTAAATATGTTTTTTTTATATTTCGGAAATTCATAAAAAGAGCCCAATTATATTTTAGATAAATTAAATGAAAATTGCACAATACGCGCTTTAAAGCAACATTATTTATTTATTAAAGATAAAATAAATTTATTTTGCACAATAAATAAAACGAATCTCCTTTTGGTATGGGTTAAAATAACAATTAAAACTATTACTTAATCAGTTAATTTATTATTTAAGAAAATTATGCTTGTTAATTTATTTAAAGTTTTTACATTAAAATGTAATTTCCATATAAAAGCTTTATCGTAACATTATACAATGACTAATCAAATAATTACATAACTTTATAAAATTTGAATAAATGTAAAATAACCGCATGCGAAAATTTTTATTAAATAATTGAAATATTTCTATGAAAATTATAAAATATTAGAATGTTTTAATAATTTTACTCAAACTATGATTTAAATTCATTCATTAGCATTTTTGTATATTAACGAATATTTTATTTTGTGGCCCGTTGCTGCCGCTTGGTGTGTCCTTTAAGGATTACCTATTTACTTATTATGAAAGATATACATATGTATAATTCTGTTATATTATAATAAATTCTAATACTGTAAATTACGAATCGTGATAATTTTCATACAGTTTTATTAGAGATGTTTGATCAAACTCCATATACAAAAATGTATAGAAACCAATTTGATTTTGCTTAGATTGCCATCTGATGGCGAACATCATATCAATAATTATATGGATGAAGTTTTTTTAAGGTATGTAGGTATTCGTTTTGTCGTTTTGAATAAATATATATAGGGTGTGGACCAATTGCAAAACTAAATATATGATTAATAAATGCATATTTTCTGGAAGTAAATTAAAATATAATAAATTTGTATTCTGACAACAAATAAATGTAAAAATAAAATGTACATTTAAATATATATAATTAAACCAAAAATTGATGAATATCACATGTTCAAAGTGCACATAATAAAACTGTGCATTTTAATCAAAATGGATATTTCGTATCCAACCTTCCATAAGGAGAAAATTAAGACTATTTAACCAAATTTATTTACATTACCAAATGAATGATTTTTCCGAAAAATAGCAAAAAGTATTATAAATGTTAAAGTACTATCAAATATTGTTCTAAAATGCTTACTCAATTTTATTATAAAAAATACTCATATAGGTTTATATAAATTTATTTTACTAAGCAAAATGATTTTACGCAGAAATTTACGAAGAATTCTTTAACAAAAAAAAAATAAAAGAAATTATAAATCAGATTGGGCAAATGTATTTTATTCGTATGCACATTTTTATACCGTGAACTATGTTTTTATGAATATTGACGAAGTAAACAAATCGACAAAAATTTGAGGCGTGAATCAAAAAGTATTTGTAAAATTACATAAAGGAATGGAAAGAATATTAACTACTATAATAAACATTTCATTGTATCACTAGATGAATGTTTCTGATTTTGTATAGAAATAGGTATACTAAATTTTTTCGAAAAATAATAATAATTTATGTGTGCGAGATCTGTCAGAATTACCATGGTTAAAACGTTTATAAGTTTCTTTAAAATAAGCCGTTTAAGATACATTAGATATTTATTATATTGTACGGGAATATAAAACGGCTTTTAAATAAAACTAGATGATTTCTGATCAATAATATTTATTTTGGATATAGTAATGAGCATATGTAGTTTATGGCTACATTTTCAATTTGATTTAAGTAATCTTCGACCATCATCGAAAAAATATGATAGAATTTTATATATTACGTTTACACTATCACCAATATCATAACCTCCAATTTATTACGCTTAGTGGAACATGACAATTTACTGAATTAATTGAAAGATTTTAACTTGCTGCGTTCAAGTTGACATATTTATTGTACCTTATTTTGTTGCCTCTTTGGCAGCTGGTTGATGAAACAGGTTATGGAATAGATAAGATTTATTATTCAAAATAAGATAATTACAGCCGATGAAAAGAAAACTGGATCGTCATTATTTATGCTTATAATCTCATAGATGTATATACACATGGCAAAATAATTATATTCAATTGTTGTTTATTATCGTATCTACATTCCTAAATTTAAAAATATGGGCGTTAGCGACAATTGGGTGTTTGGGAATTTCCACTTTTTAAATTAGAACAATTCTTTTGAGCCTTTCTGTTTAATGTAGGGCGGCAATTTAATTCAAAATAGAAAGATAGTTATATTAACGTCCCTTACCAAAACCGAAGATGTATAAATGCTAAATGCTTAAAAAAAATATGGGTTTACGATACAAATTTAATGCAATCGGATTATTCTTATTTTTTTTATATAAAAATATATATATAAATGTTTATTTTAACAAAATTCACCGGCTAAGTTTGCTTTACATTTAGCTGACGGATATTGAGAAATATAATTTAAGCTAACCTGTGGCTAAAACAAATTTAACCAATGGCTAACTTTGCGGTATAGTTCGGTTTAAGAATATGATATTCTTTGCAAATAAACAGAGTGACGTTTTAATTTTATAAAATTTTTATGTTAAATGTTTTAATTTTCACATTATCACTACACATAATATGTACATAAGTATATTAAGCAAACATTTTTTATCAAATGAGTTACAAAAATTTGTTTGTTGGGCAATTCCCTAATTTTTTCTCCCTGGTTTTAAAAAGGGATTTGCCGATCATACGCATTTCGTTTTTATTTTTGGTAACAATATTGAATTTTATTTATTCATAATGCGATATGTTGGTCCACCCCTATATATGTTTATTCAAAACGACAAAACGAATACCTACATACCTTAAAAAAACTTCATCCATATAATTATTGATATGATGTTCGCCATCAGATGGCACTCTAAGCAAAATCAAATTGGTTTCTATACATTTTTGTATATGGAGTTTGATCAAACATCTCTAATAAAACTGTATGAAAATTATCACGATTCGTAATTTACAGTATTAGAATTTATTATAATATAACAGAATTATACATATGTATATCTTTCATAATAAGTAAATAGGTAATCCTTAAAGGACACACCAAGCGGCAGCAACGGGCCACAAAATAAAATATTCGTTAATATACAAAAATGCTAATGAATGAATTTAAATCATAGTTTGAGTAAAATTATTAAAACATTCTAATATTTTATAATTTTCATAGAAATATTTCAATTATTTAATAAAAATTTTCGCATGCGGTTATTTTACATTTATTCAAATTTTATAAAGTTATGTAATTATTTGATTAGTCATTGTATAATGTTACGATAAAGCTTTTATATGGAAATTACATTTTAATGTAAAAACTTTAAATAAATTAACAAGCATAATTTTCTTAAATAATAAATTAACTGATTAAGTAATAGTTTTAATTGTTATTTTAACCCATACCAAAAGGAGATTCGTCTTATTTATTGTGCAAAATAAATTTATTTTATCTTTAATAAATAAATAATGTTGCTTTAAAGCGCGTATTGTGCAATTTTCATTTAATTTATCTAAAATATAATTGGGCTCTTTTTATGAATTTCCGAAATATAAAAAAAACATATTTAAATAAAACATTGAAAACATTTGCTTTGGTTGACATCTAGTAAAAAAACGGTCAAAGTAGAATGCTTTCCCAATATCATGTTAGTCGTAACAAGAGAATATTAGATGGCGCTGTAAAAACTGATAAAATAAAATATCTTTGCTTGGTACTAAAAATCTTCAGTCGGTTTATGTATTTGATACTTACTATTCTAATAAGAATGTGCTTATGCTAATTATTTGAAATCAAATTAGATGCAAACTAAGCAAAATCCTAAAACGTTAAAAGCCAATTAACACCTCTAACCGGAGATTTGGACTCAGATTATGATATAACATGAAATAGTATATTAAATTCTTCGTCCGATAAGCCTACAAAAAATCAATTAACCCGAGAAATGCATTAGCGCCGAATTTTTTTCTGGAAAGTTCGAGTTTGACAGAAAATGATAAATGACCATTAACATCCTTTGCCAGAGATTTGGACTCAAGTTCCGATAGTACATGGAATAGCTCATTAAATTCCTCGTTCAACAAGGTTTAAAAGAATCCATTATCCCGAGAAATATATTGGCTACGAATTTATTTCTGAAAAGTTCGAGTTTGGCCGAAAATGATAAATGGCCATTAACACCCTTTGCCAGAGATTTGGACTCAAGTTCCGATAGTACATGGAATAGCTCATTAAATTCCTCGTTCAACAAGACTTAAAGGAATCCATTATCCCGAGAAATAAATTGGCCACGAATTTTTTTATCTGAAGTAAGGCTTTATTTAATAATTTATAAAAAAATTTGCCATTAACACCCTTTGCCAGAGATTTGGACTCAGGTTCCGATAGTACATGGAATAGCTCTTTAAATTCCTCGTTCAACAAGACTTAAAAAAATCCATTATCCCGAGAAATAAATTGGCCACGAATTTTTTTCTGAAAAAGTAGAGTTTGGCCGAAAATGATAAATGGCCATTAACACCCTTTGCCAGAGATTTGGACTCAAGTTCCGATAGTACATGGAATAGCTCATTAAATTCCTCGTTCAACAAGACTTAAAGGAATCCATTATCCCGAAAAATACTATGGCCCCGAATTTTATTCTGAAAAATTCGAGTTTGGCCGAAAATGATAAATGGCCATTAACACCCTTTGCCAGAGATTTAGACTCAAGTTCCGATAGTACATGGAATAGCTCATTAAATTTCTCGTTCAACAAGACTTAAAGGAATCCATTATCCCGAGAAATAAATTGGCCACGAATTTTTTTCAGAAAAGTTCGAGTTTGGTCGAAAATGATAAATGGCCATTAACACTCTTTGCCAGAGATTTGGACTCAAGTTCCGATAGTACATGGAATAGCTCTTTAAATTTTTCGTTCAACAAGACTTAAAGGAATCCATTATCTCGAGAAATAAATTGGCCACGAATTTTTTTATCTGAAGTAAGGTTTTATTTAATAATTTATTAAAAATTTGCCATTAACACCCTTTGCCAGAGATTTGGACTCAGGTTCCGATAGTACATGGAATAGCTCTTTTAATTCCTCGTTCAACAAGACTTAAAGGAATCCATTATCCCGAGAAATAAATTGGCACGAATTTTTTTCTGAAAAAGTCGAATTTGACCGAAAATGATAAATGGCCATTAACACCCTTTGACAGAGATTTGGACTCAAGTTCCGATAGTACATGGAATAGCTCTTTAAATTCCTCGTTCAACAAGACTTAAAGGAATCCATTATCCCGAGAAATAAATTGGCCACGAATTTTTTTATATGAAGTAAGGCTTTATTTAATAATTTATTAAAAATTTGCCATTAACACCCTTTGCCAGAGATTTGGACTCAGGTTCCGATGGTGCATGGAATAGCTCTTTAAATTCCTCGTTCAACAAGACTTAAAGGAATCCATTATCCCGAGAAATAAATTGGCCACGAATTTTTTTCTGAAAAAGTCGAGTTTGGCCGAAAATGATAAATGGCCATTAACACCATTTGCCAGAGATTTGGACTCAAGTTCCGATAGTACATGGAATAGCTCATTAAATTCCTCGTTCAACAAGACTTAAAGGAATCCATTATCCCGAGAAATAAATTGGCCACGAATTTTTTTCTGAAAAAGTCGAGTTTGGCCGAAAATGATAAATGGCCATTAACACCCTTTGCCAGAGATTTGGACTCAAGTTCCGATAGTACATGGAATAGCTCTTTAAATTCCTCGTTCAACAAGACTTAAAGGAATCCATTATCCCGAGAAATAAATTGGCCACGAATTTTTTTATCTGAAGTAAGGCTTTATTTAATAATTTATTAAAAATTTGCCATTAACACCCTTTGCCAGAGATTTGGACTCAGGTTCCGATAGTACATGGAATCGCTCTTTAAATTCCTCGTTCAACAAGACTTAAAGGAATCCATTATCCCGAGAAATAAATTGGCCACTAATTTTTTTCTGAAAATTTCGAGTTTGGTCGAAAATGATAAATGGCCATTAACACCCTTTGCCAGAGATTTGGACTCAGGTTCCGATAGTACATGGAATCGCTCTTTAAATTCCTCGTTCAACAAGACTTAAAGGAATCCATTATCCCGAGAAATAAATTGGCCACTAATTTTTTTTTGGAAATTTCGAGTTTGGTCGAAAATGATAAATGGCCATTAACACCCTTTGCTAGAGATTTGGACTCAAGTTTCGATAGTATATGGAATAGCTCATTAAATTCCTCGTTCAACAAGACTTAAAAAAATCCATTATCCCGAGAAATAAATTGGCCACGAATTTTTTTCTGAAAAAGTCGAGTTTGGCCGAAAATGATAAATGGCCATTAACACCCTTTGCCAGAGATTTGGACTCAAGTTCCGATAGTATATGGAATAGCTCTTTAAATTCCTCGTTCAACAAGACTTAAAGAAATTCATTATCCCGAGAAATAAATTGGCCACTAATTTTTTTCTGAAAATTTCGAGTTTGGTCGAAAATGATAAATGGCCATTAACACCCTTTGCTAGAGATTTGGACTCAAGTTTCGATAGTATATGGAATAGCTCATTAAATTCCTCGTTCAACAAGACTTAAAAAAATCCATTATCCCGAGAAATAAATTGGCCACGAATTTTTTTCTGAAAAAGTCGAGTTTGGCCGAAAATGATAAATGGCCATTAACACCCTTTGCCAGAGATTTGGACTCAAGTTCCGATAGTATATGGAATAGCTCTTTAAATTCCTCGTTCAACAAGACTTAAAGAAATTCATTATCCCGAGAAATAAATTGGCCACTAATTTTTTTCTGAAAATTTCGAGTTTGGTCGAAAATGATAAATGGCCATTAACACCCTTTGCCAGAGATTTGGACTCAGGTTCCGATAGTACATGGAATCGCTCTTTAAATTTCTCGTTCAACAAGACTTAAAGGAATCCATTATCCCGAGAAATAAATTGGCCACGAATTTTTTTCTGAAAATTTCGAGTTTGGTCGAAAATGATAAATGGCCATTAACACCCTTTACCAGAGATTTGGACTCAAGTTTCGATAGTACATGGAATAGCTCATTAAATTCCTCGTTCAACAAGACTTAAAAAAATCCATTATCCCGAGAAATAAATTGGCCACGAATTTTTTTCTGAAAAAGTCGAGTTTGGCCGAAAATGATAAATGGCCATTAACACCCTTTGCCAGAGATTTGGACTCAAGTTCCGATAGTATATGGAATAGCTCTTTAAATTCCTCGTTCAACAAGACTTAAAGAAATCCATTATCCCGAGAAATAAATTGGCCACTAATTTTTTTCTGAAAATTTCGAGTTTGGTCGAAAATGATAAATGGCCATTAACACCCTTTGCCAGAGATTTGGACTCAGGTTCCGATAGTACATGGAATCGCTCTTTAAATTCCTCGTTCAACAAGACTTAAAGGAATCCATTATCCCGAGAAATAAATTGGCCACTAATTTTTTTCTGAAAATTTCGAGTTTGGTCGAAAATGATAAATGGCCATTAACACCCTTTGCCAGAGATTTGGACTCAGGTTCCGATAATACATGGAATAGCTCTTTAAATTCCTCGTTCAGAAAAACTTAAAGGAATCCATTATCCCGAGAAATAAATTGGCCACGAATTTTTTTCTGAAAAAGTCGAGTTTGGCCGAAAATGATAAATGGCCATTAACACCCTTTGCCAGAGATTTGGACTCAAGTTCCGATAGTACATGGAATAGCTCATTAAATTCCTCGTTCAACAAGACTTAAAAAAATCCATTATCCCGAGAAATAAATTGGCCACTAATTTTTTTCTGAAAATTTCGAGTTTGGTCGAAAATGATAAATGGCCATTAACACCCTTTGCCAGAGATTTGGACTCAGGTTCCGATAGTACATGGAATCGCTCTTTAAATTCCTAGTTCAACAAGACTTAAAGGAATCCATTATCCCGAGAAATAAATTGGCCACTAATTTTTTTCTGAAAATTTCGAGTTTGTTCGAAAATGATAAATGGCCATTAACACCCTTTGCCAGAGATTTGGACTCAGGTTCCGATAATACATGGAATAGCTCTTTAAATTCCTCGTTCAGCAAATCTTAAAGGAATCCATTATCCCGAGAAATAAATTGGCCACGAATTTTTTTCTGAAAAAGTCGAGTTTGGCCGAAAATGATAAATGGCCATTAACACCCTTTGCCAGAGATTTGGACTCAAGTTCCGATAGTACATGGAATAGCTCATTAAATTCCTCGTTCAACAAGACTTAAAAAAATCCATTATCCCGAGAAATAAATTGGCCACGAATTTTTTTCTGAAAAAGTCGAGTTTGGCCGAAAATGATAAATGGCCATTAACACCCTTTGCCAGAGATTTGAACTCAAGTTCCGATAGTATATGGAATAGCTCAATAAATTCCTCGTTCAACAAGACTTAAAGGAATCCATTATCCCGAGAAATAAATTGGCCACAAATCTTTTTATCTGAAGTAAGGCTTTATTTAATAATTTATTAAAAATTTGCCATTAACACCCTTTGTCAGAGATTTGGACTCAGGTTCCGATAATACATGGAATAGCTCTTTAAATTCCTCGTTCAGCAAAACTTAAAGGAATCCATTATCCCGAGAAATAAATTGGCCACGAATTTTTTTCTGAAAAAGTCGAGTTTGGCCGAAAATGATAAATGGCCATTAACACCCTTTGCCAGAGATTTGGACTCAAGTTCCGATAGTACATGGAATAGCTCTTTAAATTCCTCGTTCAACAAGACTTAAAGGAATCCATTATCCCGAGAAATAAATTGGCCACGAATTTTTTTCTGAAAAAGTCGAGTTTGGCCGAAAATGATAAATGGTCATTAACACCCTTTGCCAGAGATTTGGACTCAAGTTCCGATAGTACATGGAATAGCTCATTAAATTCCTCGTTCAACAAGACTTAAAGGAATCCATTATTTTCTGAAAAGTTCGAGTTTCGCCGAAAATGATAAATGGCCATTAACACCCTTTGCCAGAGATTTGGACTCAAGTTCCGATAGTACATGGAATAGCTCATTAAATTCCTCGTTCAACAAGACTTAAAGGAATCCATTATCCCGAGAAATAAATTGGCCACGAATTTTTTTCTGAAAAGTTCGAGTTTGGTCGAAATTGATAAATGGCCATTAACACCCTTTGCCAGAGATTTGGACTCAGGTTCCGATAGTACATGGAATATTTCAATAAATTCCTCGTTCAACAAGACTTAAAGGAATCCATTATCCCGAGAAATAAATTGGCCACGAATTTTTTTCTGAAAAGTTCGAGTTTGGCCGAAAATGATAAATGGCCATTAACACCCTTTGCCAGAGATTTGGACTCAAGTTCCGATGGTACATGGAATAGCTCATTAAATTCCTCGTTCAATAAGACTTAAAGGAATCCATTATCCCGAGAAATAAATTGGCCACGATTTTTTTCTGAAAAGTTCGAGTTTGGTCGAAATTGATAAATGGCCATTAACACCCTTCGCCAGAGATTGGAACTCTAGTTTCGATAGTATATGGAACAGTTCATTTAGTTTTTTGTTTAACTTGCTTATAAGGAATCAATTATTTGAAGAAATAAATTTATGAAGAATTTTTTTCTGTAAGTTTTTGCTTTGGTTGAGGTAAATAGCCAGTAACACATCTGTCCAGTTATGTTTATTCTAGTTCTAGTAGTACTTGAAACATTTTATTTGATTCCTTGCCTAACGAGCTTTTAAGTTATGTTTTACCCTATAAAAATCTTTTAAATTCATTTGTTTTGTCTAAGTTGGTCTTATATTTTATATTTTAGTACTAAACATTTCAATAGGAATTATATTTTTTTCTTATTGGAATTCAACTTAACAGTGTGATACTAACACATATATAAAATCTGTGAATTTGTGAAAAACTTCACAAGCATGTTCATTCGTATATATAAGTTTTAGGACTTCATAACGTCCAAGTTAATTCTTTAAGCGTCATAACGCAATTCGTTCATTCTATAATTTAGTTAAAATTCATTGATAAGCGCAAGTCAGGACGCATTAACGTCGATTTGTGAAATTAAATTAAACAGTTCATTCAATTATAAAAATTAAGTCTTATTTCATTCTATAAATTAAAATTTAAAGCTAAAAGTTTTATAAATCAAGAGTAAAAGTTCTACAGTAAAATACTACAAATTAAAAGAGTAAAAGTTCTACAAATTAAAATTTAAAAGTTAAAAGTTTCAAATTACAAAAAGTTCAAATTACCACAAATTAAAAGTTACAAGTTCTATATACAAAATCAAAAGTTAAAGTTAAAAGTTTAATACAAACTACACAAATTAAAAGTCAAAAAAAATCTAATCATTTGATTCACTAGTTAAAGTATAAGTTCATTCTTAGTAAAGTTTATAAGTGCAATTCTACAAAAATTATAACTATAACATTTATATCAATATATATATATTAAGTGAGAAAATTACAAATAAAATTCCATAATAACATAAGTTCACTTTGTTTGTAATCATAAACGACCTAAAATGATCAACCTATCAACTCTGCAAAGAAATTTCATCAATGCCTGGAAATATGAGTAAGTACAATTATATCTAAATCTTTATTTACAATTTATAACATTACACGACAAATAAAAACAAACCTTCGAACATTATATAATATATAAAACCGCACCATTTTAACCATATTATAACGTTGACTTCATCATATAACAAAGATAACATTCATCACCAATCACAATATTGAATAATTGTAAACCGTATAAAAACATAACATTATATAAGTTACAACATTTACATAACTTATATAATAAGTACACAGAATAACATCAAAGAATTATAACATACTTCCCCTAATACAGAATATACTTAACAAAAAATACAATCATAATAAAATATATAACATTAAACAAAATTTATAAAACATTATATAAAAAAGAACAAGATAAAACATCTAACAAACAAAATATACATAATTATAAATACACAATTATAACATTAATTATAACAATATCCTCGTGTATTTATCAACATCTTCTCTCCGAACCTTCAAATGTAGAACACGTAATATTTTATAGTGACGGCTGTGTCGGCCAAAACAAAAATTCTTTTATGTCAGCAATGTTTATGGTAATATTAGTAGCTCTTACGTGTAAAATATTTTATACCTATATAACATTTTTTTAATTTCAGATATTTCTGCAGTCCTCGACAAATATACGAATAATCGATCATAAATTTTTACTATCGAGCCACATACATATGGAATGTGATGTGGACCATTCCATCATTGAGAGAAAAAAGAAGAGAACTAATCCTCAGATCAATCATCCATTAGATTGGTACCAATTTGTGCGACAAGCAAGCTCAACTCGTATATTTAAAGTGATTGAAATGAATCACCACATCTATGACCACATCTATGATTTTTCCAATATTATAAAAACCAAATGTTTCTGGCGCAACAGAGATAATGAGGGAGGTCAATTTAAATGGGCAGATGTGAAATGGTTGCGATATAGCAAACAATTTGGATTAATCCAATATAAAAACTCACTAGATGAAAGTGAATCGTTTAAAGAACTCAATATTCGAAAACGGGGATTTCCAAAGATCCATCATTCTGATTTAAAAAAATGTTATAACGGCCCAATACAAATAAATAAACTTAAGCAAAAGGATCGCATGGAGCAACTTCCTTTGATAAACGAGCTTTATCATGAATTTTATAAAAATTTAAAAGACGATGACTCACCTATGGTTGATCCTGATTTATCTGATGAAACAGAATCCGAAGAGGAAAATTTTGAGGCGACCCCAGGAGAATAGTAATCTGAATATTGTTTTTATGTACTAAACTGCTGAACTTTTATTTTTATAAAAATGAATTAAAGTATGATAAGTTTTCTTTTGAAATAATAAATATTTAACAAAATTATCCAAACTGACTAGAAGAGTTTTATTAACATAATATTTAAAAAGCAAAAATCGCTGAAAATTTTCTTTCCTGATTTTCCAGATCAGGGAGCATTAAAAAAATATGTATGTTATAAATCTAGGTAGCATTTTAAATACTCTTTACGACAATCAGCGTTGAAGCATCTATAATTTTCATAATTTTTTGACATTCGCATTTAAAACTTTCAGATTTTCCAGATCAGAGAGCATTAAAAAAATATGTATGTTATAAATCTAGGTAGCATTTTAAATACTCTTTACGACAAATCAGCGTTGAAGCATCTATAATTTTCATAATTTTTTGACAATCGCATTTAAACCTTTCGGACACGTTTTCTCAAAACTACTAAAGTGCAGATAAGCGACTTTTGCTTTTAAGTACTGATATATAGTCCAAAATTTGTAACCAAAATTGAGCAGTAGTTTTTTAGTAGCAGTTCATATCACGTTAAGTACTATTAAGCAGTTAATTACATTAGTAAAATTATAAGAGTTCAACACATCAGTTGAAGTTATAATTACAAAGATCAAATTTTAATAAACAAAGTAGTAAAAATTTAAATTCAGTGTTTACTCAATTGCCCACCAAAAGAATCCAGCATCAAGTAAGTATATTCTAAAAACTAATAACAATACCGTCATAGCCCCCACAAGAGGTAAGCGGGTATTAATAATAAAAAAAACAAATAACAAAATTCAACCCACTAACCAAAAAGGCACCAATCTTGCTAAGCATTGGCGGACGAACCTTGTACGGCAAAGCGAAGGGGGAAGAAGGAAGAGGGTTTCAGCGCTCAAACTTCCCTAGTAAGTTGTCTACAAAGATTTCTACTACAAACTAACAATAATATCAAAATCGATATTTCTCGCGACATTACGATTTAGTATACCCAACATACCGAACTCATATGCCCATCGAACAGTTGCCACTTCACACACAACAATAACAAAACATTACAATATTGATACTACCAAGCTCACACACGTATAAAATACCCATTTATACAATACCATCTAACAGATATTACCCCAAGTGCCTCCGTTACAGGAGTTATCACAGTTGGTATACCAACTCTGAGTATATAGAAAGTGAAAGATCTACGAGCTCTAGTCTATTATCTAATGCTACTTCATCATGCTCTGGTTCTATATTAAGATATCTAATATCAAACTGTGCCATTAAGTTCTGGCATATCATCAAGGCCTCGTATAGCAACAATATCATCAAGCTTTTGCACATTAAGGTCTAACACTTCAGTGAATGTAGATGTTCTTTATCAAAAACTGTGATGAGACTACCATGACTTTAGGACTGAACTTCAAGGAATATCCTATATGTTTAATTTCGTGTTGTAACGATCAACGTTGCAGTGTTGTGAAATACAAACAAAATCTATTTTCTCACGAAAATGAAAAGATACGAACACTTGTGCGTATCTAAATCATATAATCGAATCATATAAATTACATTTTCTAGAAATGATAATTGAAAATAAAAATGTAAAGTAGCACAAAATTGTAACATTGTAAAATCAAAAAAAAACACGTAAAAAACAAATAAATAAAAATACAATTTCCAAAAAAATATCAAATTTCAATAAAATTACAAAATTTAATATGCGGAAAATAATGAAAAATTGATAAAACAAAATATGGGTCACAATTCCGATATGCACATGCAACAACAGAAAACCATACGGAAAACCAAAATATATTCAGGTCAAAAATTGAGCACAAAATTTAGTATATAAGATAAAAATTCTTAGTATTAAGCGTTCATTACTTTTATTAAAATTAAGACGTTATAACGTCAGTTCTTTTTTTATTCATTCATATAAGCCAGGACGTCGTAACGTCGGTTTTAATAAATAATAAAGTAAATAAAGTTAAGTCGTTAAGTTCATTCTTTAGATTATCAAACATTAAGTGTTCAAATTATCAAATATTAAAAGTTTAAATTATCAAATATTATAAGTTTAAATTATCAAATAT
Organism: Tipula unca; assembly: GCA_951394425.1. Taxonomy (NCBI): domain Eukaryota; kingdom Metazoa; phylum Arthropoda; class Insecta; order Diptera; family Tipulidae; genus Tipula; species Tipula unca. The sequence continues at coordinate 2,472,307 of OX596383.1, read as the reverse complement.
TAAAAGTTTCAGTTATCAAATATTAAAAAGTCTAAATTATCAAATATTAAAAGTTTGCTAATAAATATAAACTCAGTGTAAAATTTATAAAATAAAAAGTTCATACAAAATACAAGTTTTGTTTAATCATATATACAAGTGACCAGTTCTATTTTAAAATGATCGCTCCATCATCTTTACATCGAAGATTCATAACTGCTATAAAACACAGGTAAGAAACTAAATACTACTCAACTTTTACAGTCATTACGGACAATAACAAACAATATATAAAACGGTACTATCAATATAAATACAAAACATTATTAATATAGAATTATATTTAACACTAAAAATATATATAAAACATTTCATTAAAATAAACCATATTTATATATATATATATACATACGAAGACAAAACATTACCATGTACACACAAAAACATAAAGCTAAAACATTGGCTCTTTCATAACAAATATATAATAAAAATAGAAAAACAATAAAACACATAGTATATATGAGAGGTCTAAAAGCAAAAACCGATAAATCCACCTTTTTCCAAAAATGAGTTATGTATGTCATTGAACGCGGCTCGAATAGAATAGTAGAATACGAATTTAAAACCGTATATTTGCAAAGAACGATAACTACCGTGTAAATTGCATTGCAATTTTAGAAAAAAATGCAAAACCCGATATGTGCCTACTGAAATAAAATGCAAAAACCCATATCTCCAATATCCAATATAATCAGGTTGTTTTTGATCACGTGACATAGTTTTTTTGTTTTCTTTAAATGCATTTTAACGGAAAATTTGATTTATGTTCATTGCAATGACAATCTTGATTGAGTGAAGACTGAAAAGTGTAATTTTTTTAAACGGATAAAGTGATTTGTATAGTGAAATATCAAAACGTTATGTGTTATTTTAATTAATTTTAAGATTTATTAAAAACCTTTGATTACATGGAATCTGTTACACAAAATGTAGAACCTGCAACCGCAGGAAATGCTCGAAAAAAATCATGCAATCCTTCGCTTTCCAAGCGTAATCAACAAAAAACGGAAAGGTAAGTAGCGACTAATATTAAACTTTTATTAATTAAAATTATGTAGTTTGTTTAATATTTCTAATGTTACTGCCTTAGGTATAAACCTAAAGGTTTAGCGAAATTCCCAACATGTAAACACATAGACGGGTCATTAAAACTATTTTGTCGTAATCTCACAATGAAGGATATAATGAATTTCCATGCGCGATTTTACAAATGCACAACCAAAATCGAACAAGACACATTCATTTTAAAGCACTTGCAATCCGAAACGCCAAAAAGGCGAAGAGTTTTAGAAGACCCGAAAAAAAATCGTTCCGTTATTATTAAATATTTTATTGTTTGTCAAGACACACAAAGAAAATGGATTTGCCAAAAGGCATTCTTAGAAATATTAGGCATTCGAAAAGATCGTGTTTGTAGCATTGGTAGGAAATTCCATGAAAACGCAGCGCTGCCTAAGGAACGACGAGGCGGAGACCATACATCTCACAAGCAGTTAAACAAAAAAAATCTGGTAAGAAATTTTATTGAATCGCTGCAGTGTACTGAAAGTCACTATTGTCGTTCGCAAACACAACGAAAATACTTGTCGTGCGAGCTGTCCATAAAAAAATTGTGGAGGATGTACAACGAATTGAATGAGTCTGAGATTGTGAAGGAATGTTTTTTCCGTTCAGTATTCAATAAAGAGTATAACATTGGATTTGGTTCACCATTAGCCGATGCATGTTCCACCTGCCTAAGATTCAAAGAGCGGCTAAAATTCATCACAGATCCTGATCAAAAACATGCATTAATAACTGAAAAGAAGGTCCACCTTTTAAAGGCTTCCGCTTTCTATAGAATGCTTAAAGAACAAGCAGCAGATGTCATGATCTTTTCGTTTGATTGTGAGAAAAATTTGCCGATGCCTAAAAATACCTGATCAAAAAGGTTTTTGTTTTTTTGGGTATAAATTGCAAAGTTGGAAAAATCGCGTGGTCAGTAAGTCAGTAAAAAGAATAAAGCCTAATTGGATATTTAATTATTAATCTGGTAGAAAATGTGATAGTTTCTTTTTGTGTTAATTGGTCATATTATGTCGACCAAGTGAATAAAAAAATAATAATAAATATATTAAAGGTATATATGTATATGTATATATATACACACATCAAAAGTGTACAAGGAACACATGGTTTTTAGGTTGTCATCCCCTTGAATTTGGTTCGATTTTGGTTTTGTTTTTTGTTTCTGGAAGATACATCGATTGCACATACAATATCAAAAAATTTCAGGGATAACGGTAAAACCGGTTATTGTTTTATCGAAAAAATTATTTTTAGTCTATTTGAGTTGAATTGTCATCTCAGACTTTATTCAGTTTTAGCTCCTAAAAGAGATTTAAAAATTTTTAAATTTAAAATTTTGTGTAGAAATATGGAGTACAGCAATACACGTCATAACCTAACTCATAGTGAAATGGACGAAGCAGTAGGAATGCTTCGAAGTGAAAGAAGCTAAGCAGATGTTGCCCGTCATTTTAATGTGTCCCGGAGCGTTATATGCAGGTTATGGCAACGGCAATGTATGACTGGGAGTCCGTACGTGCAGCGTCCAGGTCGAGAAAGAGTTACAACTTCAGCACAGGACCGTTTTATTCAACTGCAAGTCCGCCGGGAGCCAACTTTAACTGGCCGACAATTACAGTCACGCTTGTGGACTAATGAAAACATTTATGTTAGTGACCAAACCATCAGGAATAGACTACACGAAAACAACCTCCACACTCGCCGCCCGTTGAGATGTCCACCGATTCGACATGGAAATCGAGTGCTTAGAAATGATTGGTGTCAAAATCATAGAAATTGGACAGAAGAGGAATGGTCCAAAGTTTTGTTCACTGATGAGTCAAGATTTGGATTTCACCCAGATACTAGGAGAACAGGAATATGGAGACAGCCTGGTAACGCCGAGAGGCTGAAAGTTGTACAAGAAGTGCACAGGATACAGTGGAGGCACTGTTATGGTATGGGCTGGAATTATGACTGGTAAAAGAACTGATCTCGTTTTTCCAGAAGGTAACTTATCGGCGGCCAGTTACATCAATGAGATACTGGAACCTGTTGTGCTTCCATTTTCATCACAAATCGGATCAGAATTCATCTTTATGCACGACACGTACTCAACGTACGTTGATTAGCTCCATGCCCAGAAGATGTCAATCTGTCCTAAATGCAAGAGAAGGGAACACCATTTATTAAGAAACAAAAATAACTGTACTAATTTAATGAAATAAAATGAAGTAAAAAAAATTCTGAATTGTTCAAAATTCTTAAATTGGTCTTTCTCAACCATTCATCGTTTTTACCGTTATTCCTAAAAATTTAGTAATTTTTTTTTCGTTATTGTATGTGCAATCGATGTATCTTCTAGAAACAAAAAACAAAACCAAAATCGAACCAAATTCAAGGGGACGACAACCTAAAAACCATGTGTTCCTTGTACACTTTTGATGTGTATATATATATATATATATACATATATATATATATACATATATATATATATATATATATATATATATATATATATATATATGTATATATATATATATATATATATATATATATATATATATATATATATATGTATATATATATATATACATATATATATATATATATATATATATATATATATATATATATATATATATATACACACATCAAAAGTTATAATTATATACAACGTTATAACATCAGTTCGTTCATTTATAAATATAAGTTTTAGGACATCTTAACGTCCAAGTTCATTCATTAAATCAGGAAGTTATCACGTAAATTTCACAGTTCATTATAATACCAAGTTATTCAATTCAAATCAAAGTTCATTCGAAAATATCAAAAGTTTTAACGTCAAATCAATTAAGTATTCATTTCTTATTCATTCTTTAAAATTTAATATTAAAACTCGTTTATTAATAATTTAGAAGTGTTCATTAGTGAAATATTGACAAATAAAATAACTAGTGCTAATTCATAAGACCATTATATTTAACTCAAAATTATACCAATTTGATATTCATAGTGTTAGTAAAACTATTTTAGTGATTAAAATAAATTGTAAATCTAAGTTTATAAAAATTTAAACTAATAAAAATTAAAACTGTAAATCAATTAAATGTTGAAAATTCAGTAAAATATACAATATGAAATCTTCACCAACATTGCATCAAAGAATACTAACGGCACGGAAATCCAGGTAAGAAATTTTAATAATTCTGATACTGCAAAATTCAAAGTATATTAAACCCTAACACAAAGTATATAAAAAAAACTAACGAAACTCGACAATAGACTTTACCATTAAACAAAATATTAAATAAAATTCAAATACAATATTATATCCAAAATATATCAACACATTTATCAACATAAATCAAACCACTAATAATAACAAATCATACATTACAAAAACAAAATATTGGTAACATAATACAATATCCTAAAAACACAAAAATTAAATAAATATTTAAAAACACCAAATAAATATAACATTCAATACATCCTACTTAATCAAAATTCATAACATTACACAATTAAAAATTCAAATACAAAACAAAAAGAAACAAGTAAAAAAAAACAAAATATGATGTACGGCAATAGTTGGTCGAACATGGCGCATTTATAGAGTATTGCTCGTTGGCAAACACCAAAATTAATTGCATCACTCCGTACCATAGAAGAAAACGATGTCTTGCAATGTTTAAATGTCCCAAGTGTAGATGTTGCCTGATGTCCGCCAATAGTTGGTCGAACATGGCACATTTATAGAGTATTGCTCGTTGGCAAATGCCAAAATGGATAGCATCACTCCGTACCAAAGAAGAAAACGATGTTTTGAAATGTTTAAATGTCCCAAGTGTAGAGTATTGCTCGTTGGCAAACGCCAAAATGAATAGCATCACTCCGAACCAAAGAAGAAAACGATGTTTTGCAATGTTTAAATGTCCCAAGTGTAAATGTTGCTTGATGTCCGGCAATAGTTGGTCGAACATGGCCCACGTATATAGTATTGCTCGTTGACAAACGCTAAAATGGATAGCATCACTCCGTACCAAAGAAGAAAACGATGTTTTGAAATGTTTAAATGTCCCAAGAGTATGCGTATTTATAGAGTATTGCTCGTTGGCAAACGCCAAAATGGATAGCATCACTCAGTACCATAGAAGAAAACGATGTTTTGAAATGTTTAAATGTCCCAAGTGTAAATTATGCTTGATGTCTGGTAATAGTTGATCGAAAATGGCATATTTATAGAGTATTGCTCGTTGGCAAGCGCTAAAATGGATAGCATCACCCCGTACCAAAGAAGAAAACGATGTTTTGAAAGGATCCAATGTCCCAAGTGTAGATGTTGCTTGAAATCCGGCGATAGTTGGTCGAACATGGCGCATTTATTGAGTATTGCTCGATGGCAAACGCCAAAATGGATAGCATCACTTCGTACCAAAGAAGAAAACGATGATTTGAAATGTATAATGTCCCAAGTGTAGATGTTGCTTGATGTCCGGCAATAGTTGGTTGAAAATGGCGCATTTATAGAGTATTGCTCGTTGGCAAACACCAAAATGGATAGCACCACTGCGCACCGAAGAAAACGATATTTTGAAATGTTAAAATGTCCCAACCGTAGGACAAATGTCCGGCAATAGTTGGTCGAAAATGGCGCATTTATAGAGTATTATTCATTGGCAAACGCTAAAATGGATAGCATCACTCCGTACCAAAGAAGACAACGATGTTTTGAACTGTATAATGTCCCAAGTGTAAATGTTGTTTGATGTCCGGATAGCATCACTCCGTACCAAAGAAGAAAACGATGTTTTGTAAGGTTCCAATGTCCCAAGTGTAGATGTTGCTTGAAGTCCGGCGATAGTTGGTCGAACATGGCGCATTTATAGAGTATTGCTCGTTGGCAAACGCTAAAATGGATAGCATCACTCCGTACCAAAGAAGAAACGATGTTTTGAAATGATTAAATGTCCCAGTGTAGATGTTGCTTGATGTCCGGCAATAGTTGGTCGAACATGGCACATTTATAGAGTATTGCTCGTTGGTAAATTCCAAAATAGATAGCATCACTCCGTACTAAAGAAGAAAACGATGTTTTGAAATGTTTAAATGTCCCAAGTGTAAATGTTGCTTGATGTCCGGCAATAGTTAGTCGAACATGGCACACTTATATAGTATTGCTGGTTGGCAAACGCTAAAATGGATAGCATCACTCCGTACCAAAGAAGAAAACGATGTTTTGAAATGTTTAAATGTCCCAAGTGTAGGCGTATTTATAGAGTATTGCTCGTTGGCAAACGCCAAAATGGATAGCATCACTCCGTACCATAGAAGAAAACGATGTTTTGCAATGTTTAAATGTCCCAAGTGTAAATGTTGCTTGATGTCCGGCAATAGTTGGTCGAACATGGCACACGTATATAGTATTGCTCGTTGACAAACGCTAAAATGGATAGTATAATGTCCCAAGTGAAGATGTTGCTTGGTCGAACATGGCGCATTTATAGAGAATTGCTCGTTGGCAAACGCCAAAATGGATAGCATCACTCCGTACCAAAGAAGAAAACGATGTTTTGAAAGGTTCCAATGTCCCAAGTGTAAATGTTGCTTGAAGTCCGGCGATAATTGGTCGAACATGGCGCATTTATTGAGTATTGCTCGATGGCAAACGCCAAAATGGATAGCATCACTCCGTACCACAGAAGAAAACGATGTTTTGAAATGTATAATGTCCCTAGTGTAGATGTTGCCTGATGTCCGGCAGTAGTTGATCGAAAATGGCGCATTTATAGAGTATTGCTCGTTGGCAAACACCAAAATGGATAGCATCACTGCGCACCGAAGAAAACGATATTTTGAAATGTTAAAATGTCCCAACCGTAGGACCAATGTCCGGCAATAGTTGGTCGAACATGGCGCATTTATAGAGTTATAGAGTATTGCTCGTTGGCAAACGCTAAAATGGATAGCATCACTCCGTACCAAAGAAGAAAACGATGTTTTGAAATGATTAAATGTCCCAAGTGTAGATTTTGCTTGATGTCCGGCAATAGTTGGTCGAACATGGCACATTTATAGAGTATTGCTCGTTGGCAAATGCCAAAATAGATAGCATCACTCCGTACTAAAGAGGAAAACGATGTTTTGAAATATTTAAATGTCCCAAGTGTAAATGGTCGAACATGGCACACGTATATAGTATTGCTCGTTGACAAACGCTAAAATGGATAGCATCACTCCGTACGAAAGAAGAAAACGATGTTTTGAAATGTTTAAATGTCCCAAGTGTAGGCGTATTTATATTGCTCGTTACCAAACGCTAAAATGGATAGCATCATTCCGTACCACAGAAGAATACGATGTTTTGAAAGGTTCCAATGTCCCAAGTGTAGATGTTGCTTGAAGTCCGGCGATAGTATTTTTTTTTTTTTTTTTTTTTTTAACATAGCTATTTTATTTAACAAAAAAAATTTTTTTTTTTTTAATACAAAATAAATAAATAAATTTATAAAAAGCTAAGATTAGTGACTCCTTATTTATAATAAATGCCATGGAGTCACGATTCTAACATCAACATTTAATTTAAAATCAAAGTAGTAAAATCACAGTTCAAAGTAGTAAAATCACAGTTACGATATTACACAATCCGTTATTAATCTAAAAAATTCATAAATAAAATATACTTTTTTTTTTTTCCTTTTTTACAAATACATACAAATACATACGAGCATTGATTGTGTGAGAAATTCAACCAACAAGGCAAAAACCTAATAAATAATAATATAAAATAAATATAAAACTTAGCAAAACCATTCGGTTAATATAACAAAACTGAGACATTTTATACAAGACATTTTTATAAATTAGAATATAAATTAAATTAAGGTTTCAAATAAAATTTCAATATCATTCAAAGAAAATAGCCAATCTTTTAATAAATGAAAAAATTCATTATAATTTTTTGCATTGATTATATTAGATGGTATTTGACTAAAAAGCTTGGGAGCAGTGTATGTGAAAAATTTCTTAAAATGTTCTTTATTCGGTTGAGGAATTTTGATTCTAAATTTGTTACGCAACAAGTACGATACAGTGTTATGAACATTCATAAGACGATTTCCACTCATCAAATAGTATACATTCTTAAAACCTTGAAAACGTATAAATATCGCAACGGTAAAATTTTTGAATTCACAAATAAAGGTAACGATGGTGTGGGTTCTTTGTGAGTAATTCATTTTGTTGGTCGAACATGGCACATTTATAGAGTATTGCTCGTTGGCAAACACTAAAATGGATAGCATCACTCTGTACCAAGAAAACGATGTTTTGAAATGTATAATGTCCCAAGTGTAAATGTTGCTTGATGTCCGGCTGTTGTGAAATCTAAATAAAACCCAATTTCACACGAAAATGAAATGATACGAACACTTGTGCGTATCTAAATTATGTAATCAAACAAATCAAGAACAAAAACCAATTACATTTCCTAGAAGTGATCAAATAAATAAAATTCATAACCGAAAATAAAAATGTAAATTAGCATAAAATTGTAACGTCGTAAAATCACTGAAAAAACCCGTAGAAAACAAATAAATAAAAAATACAATTTCCAAAAAATATCAAATTTCAATAAAATAAATTACAAAATTTTAATATGCGGAAAATAAAGAAAGTAGAATAAAACAAAATATGGGTCACAATTCCGATATGCACATGCAACAAAATTTTCAATATACGGAAAACCCAAATATATTCAGGTCAAAAATTGACCACGAAAAATTAGTATATAAGACAAAAATTTTTAGTAGTAAGAGTTCATTCTTTTCATTAATTTTAAGACGTAGTAACGTTCATTCAATAGTTCAAGTCAGGACGTCATAACGTCGATTTGAAAATTTGTTAAAATTTAATCAGTTCATTACGTTCATAAAAATCTTTACAAGTTCATTAAATTCAGTGCATACGGTTCATTCATATAAGCCAAGACGTTGTAACGTCAATCTTAATCAGTAATAAATTAAAAATAAAGATCAATTAAGTTTAGTTCAAGTGAAATTCAGTTTAGTTTAAATTAATTCAATCCAAATTTATTAACGTTCATATATACCTTTTATCAAAGTGTTCGTTTAACTAAATATAAATAAATTGTATTACATTTATAAGCCAAAATACAAAATTTATAAATAAAAGTGAAATAAAAATTAAATAAGTGTAAGCTTTAATAAATTCTAAATGACCAGGTCATTATCACTAAGCCAGAGATTCTCAGAGGCACGGCAACTCAGGTAAGAGTTCTAATAAAACAAACATATCAATATAATAAAACAAACATTACACAACGACATAACAACACTTAATAACACAGTAT